>OZ018324.1:156417587-156858895 GCA_963969495.1 Ceratothoa steindachneri | reverse complement strand
TTACATGTATTTCTCGAATGATATAACTGTCAAAGTCTTCCATGATTAGTCGGGAGTTAGTTTGGCAATAATTATCATAACTATTTGGCCGATTCTAACGAAATTTGAAACACTTATGTTGTTTTACATTATTTCTCGAATGATATAACTGTCAAAGTCTTCCATGATTAGTCCGGGAGTTTATTTGGCAATAATATCATAACTATTTGGCCGATTCTAACGAAATTTGAAACACTTATGTTGTTTTACATTATTTCTCGAATGATATAACTGTCAAAGTCTTCCATGATTAGTCCGGGAGTTATTTGGCAATAATATCATAACTATTTGGCCGATTCTAACGAAATTTGAAACACTTATGTTGTTTTACATTATTTCTCGAATGATATAAACTGTCAAAGTCTTTCCATGATTAGTCCGGGAGTTATTTGGCAATAATATCATAACTATTTGGCCGATTCTAACGAATTAAACACTTATGTTGTTTTACATTATTTCTCGAATGATATAACTGTCAAAGTCTTCCCATGATTAGTCCGGGAGTTATTTGGCAATAATATCATAACTATTTGGCCGATTCTAACGAAATTTGAAACACTTATGTTGTTTTACATTATTTCTCGAATGATATAACTGTCAAAGTCTTCCCATGATTAGTCCGGGAGTTATTTGGCAATAATATCATAACTATTTGGCCGATTCTAACGAAATTTGAAACACTTATGTTGTTTTACATTATTTCTCGAATGATATAACTGTCAAAGTCTTTCCCATGATTAGTCCGGGAGTTATTTGGCAATAATATCATAACTATTTGGCCGATTCTAACGAAATTTGAAACACTTATGTTGTTTTACATTATTTCTCGAATGATATAACTGTCAAAGTCTTCCATGATTAGTCCGGGAGTTATTTGGCAATAATATCATAACTATTTGGCCGATTCTAACGAAATTTGAAACACTTATTTTGTTTTACATTATTTCTCGAATGATATAACTGTCAAAGTCTTTCCCATGATTAGTCCGGGAGTTATTTGGCAATAATATCATAACTATTTGGCCGATTCTAACGAAATTTGAAACACTTATGTTGTTTTACATTATTTCTCGAATGATATAACTGTCAAAGTCTTCCCATGATTAGTCCGGGAGTTATTTGGCAATAATATCATAACTATTTGGCCGATTCTAACGAAATTTGAAACACTTATGTTGTTTTACATTATTTCTCGAATGATATAACTGTCAAAGTCTTTCCATGATTAGTCCGGGAGTTATTTGGCAATAATATCATAACTATTTGGCCGATTCTAACGAAATTTGAAACACTTATGTTGTTTTACATTATTTCTCGAATGATATAACTGTCAAAGTCTTTCCATGATTAGTCCGGGAGTTATTTGGCAATAATATCATAACTATTTGGCCGATTCTAACGAAATTTGAAACACTTATGTTGTTTTACATTATTTCTCGAATGATATAACTGTCAAAGTCTTCCCATGATTAGTCCGGGAGTTATTTGGCAATAATATCATAACTATTTGGCCGATTCTAACGAAATTTGAAACACTTATGTTGTTTTACATTATTTCTCGAATGATATAACTGTCAAAGTCTTTCCATGATTAGTCCGGGAGTTATTTGGCAATAATATCATAACTATTTGGCCGATTCTAACGAAATTTGAAACACTTATGTTGTTTTACATTATTTCTCGAATGATATAACTGTCAAAGTCTTTCCCATGATTAGTCCGGGAGTTATTTGGCAATAATATCATAACTATTTGGCCGATTCTAACGAAATTTGAAACACTTATGTTGTTTTACATTATTTCTCGAATGATATAACTGTCAAAGTCTTTCCATGATTAGTCCGGGAGTTATTTGGCAATAATATCATAACTATTTGGCCGATTCTAACGAAATTTGAAACACTTATGTTGTTTTACATTATTTCTCGAATGATATAACTGTCAAAGTCTTTCCCATGATTAGTCCGGGAGTTATTTGGCAATAATATCATAACTATTTGGCCGATTCTAACGAAATTTGAAACACTTATGTTGTTTTACATTATTTCTCGAATGATATAACTGTCAAAGTCTTTCCATGATTAGTCCGGGAGTTATTTGGCAATAATATCATAACTATTTGGCCGATTCTAACGAAATTTGAAACACTTATGTTGTTTTACATTATTTCTCGAATGATATAACTGTCAAAGTCTTTCCATGATTAGTCCGGGAGTTATTTGGCAATAATATCATAACTATTTGGCCGATTCTAACGAAATTTGAAACACTTATGTTGTTTTACATTATTTCTCGAATGATATAACTGTCAAAGTCTTCCCATGATTAGTCCGGGAGTTATTTGGCAATAATATCATAACTATTTGGCCGATTCTAACGAAATTTGAAACACTTATGTTGTTTTACATTATTTCTCGAATGATATAACTGTCAAAGTCTTCCCATGATTAGTCCGGGAGTTATTTGGCAATAATATCATAACTATTTGGCCGATTCTAACGAAATTTGAAACACTTATGTTGTTTTACATTATTTCTCGAATGATATAACTGTCAAAGTCTTTCCATGATTAGTCCGGGAGTTATTTGGCAATAATATCATAACTATTTGGCCGATTCTAACGAAATTTGAAACACTTATGTTGTTTTACATTATTTCTCGAATGATATAACTGTCAAAGTCTTTCCATGATTAGTCCGGGAGTTATTTGGCAATAATATCATAACTATTTGGCCGATTCTAACGAAATTTGAAACACTTATGTTGTTTTACATTATTTCTCGAATGATATAACTGTCAAAGTCTTTCCATGATTAGTCCGGGAGTTATTTGGCAATAATATCATAACTATTTGGCCGATTCTAACGAAATTTGAAACACTTATGTTGTTTTACATTATTTCTCGAATGATATAACTGTCAAAGTCTTTCCATGATTAGTCCGGGAGTTATTTGGCAATAATATCATAACTATTTGGCCGATTCTAACGAAATTTGAAACACTTATGTTGTTTTACATTATTTCTCGAATGATATAACTGTCAAAGTCTTTCCATGATTAGTCCGGGAGTTATTTGGCAATAATATCATAACTATTTGGCCGATTCTAACGAAATTTGAAACACTTATGTTGTTTTACATTATTTCTCGAATGATATAACTGTCAAAGTCTTCCCATGATTAGTCCGGGAGTTATTTGGCAATAATATCATAACTATTTGGCCGATTCTAACGAAATTTGAAACACTTATGTTGTTTTACATTATTTCTCGAATGATATAACTGTCAAAGTCTTCCCATGATTAGTCCGGGAGTTATTTGGCAATAATATCATAACTATTTGGCCGATTCTAACGAAATTTGAAACACTTATGTTGTTTTACATTATTTCTCGAATGATATAACTGTCAAAGTCTTTCCATGATTAGTCCGGGAGTTATTTGGCAATAATATCATAACTATTTGGCCGATTCTAACGAAATTTGAAACACTTATGTTGTTTTACATTATTTCTCGAATGATATAACTGTCAAAGTCTTTCCATGATTAGTCCGGGAGTTATTTGGCAATAATATCATAACTATTTGGCCGATTCTAACGAAATTTGAAACACTTATGTTGTTTTACATTATTTCTCGAATGATATAACTGTCAAAGTCTTTCCATGATTAGTCCGGGAGTTATTTGGCAATAATATCATAACTATTTGGCCGATTCTAACGAAATTTGAAACACTTATGTTGTTTTACATTATTTCTCGAATGATATAACTTTCAAAGTCTTTCCATGATTAGTCCGGGAGTTATTTGGCAATAATATCATAACTATTTGGCCGATTCTAACGAAATTTGAAACACTTATGTTGTTTTACATTATTTCTCGAATGATATAACTGTCAAAGTCTTCCCATGATTAGTCCGGGAGTTATTTGGCAATAATATCATAACTATTTGGCCGATTCTAACGAAATTTGAAACACTTATGTTGTTTTACATTATTTCTCGAATGATATAACTGTCAAAGTCTTCCCATGATTAGTCCGGGAGTTATTTGGCAATAAATATCATAACTATTTGGCCGATTCTAACGAAATTTGAAACACTTATGTTGTTTTACATTATTTCTCGAATGATATAACTGTCAAAGTCTTCCCATGATTAGTCCGGGAGTTATTTGGCAATAATATCATAACTATTTGGCCGATTCTAACGAAATTTGAAACACTTATGTTGTTTTACATTATTTCTCGAATGATATAACTGTCAAAGTCTTTCCATGATTAGTCCGGGAGTTATTTGGCAATAATATCATAACTATTTGGCCGATTCTAACGAAATTTGAAACACTTATGTTGTTTTACATTATTTCTCGAATGATATAACTGTCAAAGTCTTTCCATGATTAGTCCGGGAGTTATTTGGCAATAATATCATAACTATTTGGCCGATTCTAACGAAATTTGAAACACTTATGTTGTTTTACATTATTTCTCGAATGATATAACTGTCAAAGTCTTCCCATGATTAGTCCGGGAGTTATTTGGCAATAATATCATAACTATTTGGCCGATTCTAACGAAATTTGAAACACTTATGTTGTTTTACATTATTTCTCGAATGATATAACTGTCAAAGTCTTCCCATGATTAGTCCGGGAGTTATTTGGCAATAATATCATAACTATTTGGCCGATTCTAACGAAATTTGAAACACTTATGTTGTTTTACATTATTTCTCGAATGATATAACTGTCAAAGTCTTTCCATGATTAGTCCGGGAGTTATTTGGCAATAATATCATAACTATTTGGCCGATTCTAACGAAATTTGAAACACTTATGTTGTTTTACATTATTTCTCGAATGATATAACTGTCAAAGTCTTTCCATGATTAGTCCGGGAGTTATTTGGCAATAATATCATAACTATTTGGCCGATTCTAACGAAATTTGAAACACTTATGTTGTTTTACATTATTTCTCGAATGATATAACTGTCAAAGTCTTTCCATGATTAGTCCGGGAGTTATTTGGCAATAATATCATAACTATTTGGCCGATTCTAACGAAATTTGAAACACTTATGTTGTTTTACATTATTTCTCGAATGATATAATTGTCAAAGTCTTTCCATGATTAGTCCGGGAGTTATTTGGCAATAATATCATAACTATTTGGCCGATTCTAACGAAATTTGAAACACTTATGTTGTTTTACATTATTTCTCGAATGATATAACTGTCAAAGTCTTTCCATGATTAGTCCGGGAGTTATTTGGCAATAATATCATAACTATTTGGCCGATTCTAACGAAATTTGAAACACTTATGTTGTTTTACATTATTTCTCGAATGATATAACTGTCAAAGTCTTCCCATGATTAGTCCGGGAGTTATTTGGCAATAATATCATAACTATTTGGCGAATTCTAACTAAATTTCAAAACCTTGTTGTTTGACATTTTCTTTCGAATGATATAATTGTCAAGGAACTCCTAAGGTTAGACTGGAAATTATTGAAAGTTTTGAAGGTGGTAAGGTCATAAATCAGAATAAATGAAAGCACGCGTCTTTGGTCAGCAGACCTTGTTCTACCATGCCAGAATCCTACAAGATAAATTGTTCCCCTTCAAAAGCCATGGTAAATTCATCAGTAAGAATTTATTCACTTGACTGAAAGTTAATGGTAAGATGTGCAGAATTATTTACTATCTATTTACCTTATAGGTTTTATTATCCTTGTAATGGTTTGCATCATCGGTAGTTTCGAACTAACTTGACCACAATCTTCAACTAGATAAGAGATTATTGAGTGAAGCGCATCTTTCGTCGATTTATCACGTCTACGTAGTTTTGCCATAGTTTTTGTAGCAGCAATTTCTGCCACGTCTAATATGTGATTATGTGTCAGTGAAAGACTACACATAGTCTCATCAATGAAAGTTGTTGAAATATATGAGCATTGTCCACTAAATTTTTGTGGCCTTTCCCTGATTCAATAAATGGTAAATATGTAGATTATCGGCGCGAACGATATGACGTACTATTTCGTCCGTGTTCCAAAATGTTTCACGTTTTTGGAGTACATTTAAGTTGACGGCTCGTGTGGGGGTAAACACAATGGGGGGACTACACTACGATGATCCTGAGTTTTATTAAATTGGGGGGGAGGGCTGGGGGGCACAACCCCCCAGTATATAATCCTAATTGTTTATAGAATAATAATTCGTAAAGGACTCAAACGCGCATGAATATTCCGACACGAGTGAACGATAATATTTACACACAAATTTTTTTTCGGCCGGGCCGCTAATCTACATAGTAACCCAATAAATTCAAGCGGAATAATGGGATACAGAACATTAATTAATTTCTATATTACAGCAACACTGATTTATTTTATTTCTTTGGACAAGAAAAAATAATACTTGCTCCTGCTATTTTCCTCTTTTGGTTGGTTTGATTTGTTTCTTATTGATCATTAAATTATTTTTTTAGATCAATTTAATTTTAGTCGAACTGTAATTTTTCGATGGCTTGTAGTATATAGGAATAGTTGTAGCTAAATCGTATTATTAGACAAATGGCATTAGATGAATTATTGTAGACAAATTCGAAGAATCATATTCTCTGAACATGATCAGAACTTCCGCCATCATCCCACCTTTTTTTTTTTTTTTTAATCATCTTTTGAACGATCTAGTAAATAGGACTAAAATTGTCTCCTACTGTTAGAAAAGAAACATAAAAAGAAGAAAGAAGAGGTCAAATGTGAAAATAAAAGTAATAAGCATAAACAAATATCTTCATAACACACGCCATACTACATTACAATGGATCCGGAAAAATAAATCACGGTAAAATGGAAATTTATGGTCTAGAAAAAGCGATCTGTTTTTAGGTGGAAGACTCTCTTAAAGGTATATCTGGCCATTTTATCAGCGTTCCAAAGAAGCTCTTTTATGAATGGGTGCGCAGCCAAGAAATCTTTAGAATATAAACAAGAACTGGGATATTAACGATAAGAGAAAAAGATTTAGAAATTTTTTAAAAAATGACAAGGAAAATTAAATAAACCAAGGCCCTTATTTACTCCTAAAACTCCCTTTCTTAAAGGGAGTTTTAGGGGTAAATAAGAGCTTTTGTTTATTTAAGTTTCCTTGACACCTGATACAAATTCGGAAGGGGAGTCTAAAGTCGGACATTTGAGTGTTAGTGCGTTTATTTAGTGTTTGTTTATGAATGTTTATAACCCGCAATCTAATTCTCGTGTCTAGATTAAACCCGCTGACAGGTTTGTGGGTAGGGTGGGGGGCGCTGATCTGGAGATTTGTGGTAAAGTGTAAGTTTCATTTTCAGTCCTGATAAGTGCACTCAGGCAAGAGTGCCCTCTTTAATAATATTAAAGTGACCATATAGTGCACATTCAGTTAAAGACTGATCGATTGGTTATACAAAGTTAACTTTAAATTACATCGAGATATAAAGGAAGAATTCGAAAGCAACTTTAGCGAAAGGAGTTTTTGAGGACCACTGTTTAACTACGTGGGCACTGAAGATGGCCGAAAGTATCCCATCGAGATTTTTCTGCTATTCAAAGATATTTAAACACAAACGTGAGTTCCATCTAAATTTATCCACTACAGCTAACGATTCAATTGTCTACGCCCTCCGTCTCCTAATTTTGTGTACATCTTGTCTTGTTCATTTCTTTCCTTTCCATTTCGTTACTAGTGCCTTCTTTCACTAATGTTGTATTTAGATATTTCATTTCTTCCTATTTTGCTATTTGAACTCCATAAAAAATCATTCACAGTCTTCCTCTGAAGCTTAAGCGCCCAGCTGCACATTGTAGTCCATAATTTACTTGAAATAACTAACCTCCTGTGGGCGTTTTTACAAAAATTACCTCGCTATCCTCACATGAACTATTTAGTACACCTGAGTGACGTAATTGGAATTTCAATAGCGTTTCCATTTTTTTTTTATTCTTTGCATAATGAGCAATTACAAACGCAGTAACCTGAGGTTCAGTAATAGGGTGGGGATGGGGGCTAAATTAATCTCAAAGATTAAAAGTTTCAGAGGAATTACGGGTTTATTCGTCTTATTATAATTTCGTAAATGAATTTTCACAAGTTATTAAAAATGGCCCGCATTGTAAATCAACCCACTTGTTAAGAATGACACGTAGGAAACACGATAAAAAAATGAAAGAGCAAACAAAAAAGATTGAATGTAGTGAATGGCAAGAAATACCAAATTTACCATAAGATTTAATTTCATTACCAGGACTGTGGCCAGGAAAATGCAGTGACAAATATTTTCAAAATAAAACCCTTGACATTAACGTAACACGACAATATCTTGTTATTTACTTATCAATTTTCCGTTCATTTTATGTAGTATTTTGGCTTTTATGAACCTGGGATGCTTTTCAATCTTTCAGTTAAAGAAATCAGTATCCCCTCAAACGTAATTCCTCAATATCTTTGGTTCCCCAAATAAAGCCGCAGGTGTTTAAGCAGAGGGTATAATGAACAGGCACAATCTCTAGTCTTTGAGATCTATTGGAAAAGTGCCTGAAAAGCCGACACCATTCCCGAAGTCGGGTTCAGGGGTTTTAGATATTAGCTTGTTTGTGTCCAGAAGAAAAGATAACGTCTATTAATAAAGCTCTTATGGACAGGTTATAAAAAAAACTATCAAACTATTTCATCACCGAATAAAGTCACATAAGATATTTTTTTAGGACAAAAGACCATCCTTTTAAGATAATAGATTAATTAGCATCTATGAATCAACTGTAAGAATGTCGCAGTCAACATTTTTAAGATAGGCTGGATGCCACAAATTGATCACTGGCAAAGTTATGGATATGATACATTTTATTTAACACCGATTCATAGTCTGTTCTTTATCTTAGTTGGGATAGACAGCTTAAGTGGAACCCAAACTACGTGCCCCTACAATATATGGCAGTGCCATAAATTCTTCTCAAATAATGACTCCATCCAGAGACTAAACATACCCGAAGTGGCTTAACTTTAATCAGTTCCAAAGCCTATTTCCACTCGATGAGGCCTATGGTTTAATCGAGCGGTCACTTTGGTGGTGACCAACGCGAGCAACCTGAGAGAGGAACATGTTGTAAACAGAAGTTAGGGCTAGGTTCCTTCCGTAGAAAAGAATAAGATACACAGATACATGGAAAATGAGAGATAAATTACCGAATTACGCAGCAGCAAAGACTCTAAGATCCACTCGAGGTTAGTTAAAAAAATAAAGGCTAGAAGTCGGAGTTAAAAGGAAAATAAAAAATTACTTCCACAACACCTATATTTGTATAATCATGTTTTAAAGTAATATTTATCGATTCTACTTTGAAGTATATTTACTGTAGTGCTTTCGACATCTTTCTAAGTAAGACATTCCAAGTCGTAGTTATTTTATAACAAAAGAAATAATTTGTGGTATCGCAGTGTTAAAGCTTTTGTTTACTAGGTTGAAACCGTTATTTCTAGTTGCCTCTCGGTTAGCTACTGTGTTGTTCTGATTTCGAAGAGCGCTTGATGACACATGTTCGAATCCAACTCTTTTATTCACCTTCATGTAGCGGTTAAAATAGTTTTCCCTATTTCCACTCTTTCTATTTTCCCCATTTTCTTTCTTAAGCTTTTAATGGGTAACGTAATCTTTTTCTCAGAATTTTGCTGAGTTGTGATATCAGTTTTCCTTTCCTATATATATTCAAAGAAAAATCAAATACAGTTTCTGTGAATAGTGACATGCAGGTATACATGGCTTTTATCATATTTAATTCCTGTTTTATAAAAACGTTTGGAAAGCAAAAAAGAAAAATACAGAAAATATGTATTGCAGACTATATAACCATATAGTACAAGAGAAGGAGAAATTAGACGTGAATGAACATAGGTGATAAGAAACAGACATTTTTAAAGGCAAGAGATACTGAGTTTGATAGAGTAACGCTTTGGGTGGGTTCGAAATGCTGAAGAGCATTTGACCTGCCATCACCAAATCTGGCTTCGATTTCCGGCCAGGATAAATTTTTTTCAGGGGCGTTATTTCTGTCTTCTCCGTATAGTGTCTTCATTGAGCCGATATTTGCTCTCTTTGATCTTTGTCTTATAATCTTATTTCTCTTTCTCTTGCACTATAAATATAGTATCTATGCTAAATACTTTTTGACAAATATGGAAAATTATAACAAACGGTGCTGTAAGTAGATAGCACAAAATGATACCACCCACTTCTTATAGGCCCCTGGGAAACTCCCTAGTTGCCATTAGGCAAGATCAAGCTTCAGTTAGCCATTTCTAGTGCCTCCTAAAACGGTCATTCGAAAGAGAAACCTTATACTTAAGATCTCTTGCTTTTTGGGGAGAAAATGGGAAATTAAACATAATTTCTTGGGTATCTTTGCTAAACACTTTTTGACAAATATGGAAAATTATAACAGATAGTGCGGTAAGTATATAGCACAAAATGATACCGCTCGCTTCTTATAGCCCCCTTAAATAATTTTTCAATTAAAGACACAGCAAACACCGAAAACCAACTACGTACAATGGAATCTCTTTATATTACATTTACAAACCCCAGTTTAAACTCCGACACAAGCTCATTTCCACTTTTACTACAACTATAATCACCCACGAATTACGCACGCCAATTCCACTAAACCCATATTTTTCAAATATATCTATTATCTTCCTTTTTTACAACGAAGATGCCCCAAACTAATTAATCACAGTTTTATTTTAAAAACAAAAAAAAATTCCTATTCCCTAATAGTTAAAAGCCCTGTATTTTTATAATTTGAATATATAATCTCATATCCTTGAGAATGGGTTCATACCCGAAACCTCGTTACCAAGAAGTTAATATATAATAATGGACTTCCAAAATTTACCTGCTTATTTTTCATATATATATATATATATATATATATATATATATATATATATATATATATATATATCATGAGAGCGAGAAAATGATGAAATAAATCCAACTTCACCGCAGAAAAGAGAGAACGGAATAATTTTTCTTCGGAAATAGTTATTTCTAACTTAGAAAAAATCTGAGCTGGGGTGGGATTCGAACCGTGCACATTGAGGCAGCGAACAACCGCTTTGATCTCAATTAAACCACCCCATAGACCACTCGGATACGGTTCGAATCCTACCCTAGCTCGGATTTTTTCGAAATAAGAAATAACTATTTCCGAAGAAAAATTATTCCGTTATCTTTTTCCTGCGGCGAAGTTGAATTAATTTCATCATTCTCTCGTGCCTATGATATATATATATATATATATATATATATATATATATATATATATATATATATATATATATATATATATATATATATATATACATATATATATATATATATATATATATATATATATATATATATATATATATAGCCTTGGCCAAAATTATTGAGCAGGTATGAAAACATGGAGAATATGAATGAGACTCATTCGCATAATAATTGAAAACAATATAATAAACACTCGAGTATATCCCATTTATAATTAATATTTTATATGTTTTACTTTGCTTTTATAACCATTTTAATGCGTTTTTTAGTATTATGCATAAGTGGTTGGGGCAACCTTCTGCCATTCAATATGTGATACTAACGTTTATTCATATTTTATTTGTGATTATCTAAAGCTTTTAATAATGGCAGATTTCTTAATGTACCACAAACACCTTGGAATGTTCATTATTGGATTGTTGCTAGCGTTAAAGAGAAAAAATGAGCTAATAGAATGTTTCATAAGAATTCAGGATGATGATGGCTGGGATGAGAAAAGTATATGCGAATTTACTGGGCTCGTGGCTTCTAATGGCGAGAAGAAGACTCTGGTGTGGTAGGCGGCCGGTTACAGGCTTACCGTGCTGATTACAGGGACATCTTGGCCATGGAAGTCTTGACGGGATGAGAAAGATAACGATGAAGGCGGAGTAGGTCTTTCAGCAAGACGGTGACCCGGCCCACACGGCCAAAGCCGTGCAAGAGTGTTTGGCTCGAACATGAACTTCTGATCTAAGGATTTTGGCTGCGGCAATCGCCTGACCTCTATCTCATCGACTACAACTTGTGGATGCATGTCGAGGGCAAGGCCTGCAACGTCTGTCACAGCAACTTAGACGAGCAGAAGTCTTCCGTCAACCGCGTGTGGGCCAGCATGAGTAAGTACTTCGTACGCAACGTTTGCGTGGCCTTCAGCTCTCGCCTGGAGAGGAGCCTTGGCGCCAAGGGTGGCTACATTGATGGGTTGATTCCTCGGGAAGCGCAAGAGAAGTATTAGGAATAAAGCCAATAAGACGAATTGGAATATTTAATGAAGCTATCTAGACGTTTCGGATATCTACTGTGTACATCATCGGCAGAATTTTCTGCCAATTTTACAAAATTATATAATTAAATGAACACTCAAATCTAAACTTGAAATATAAAATACAATTAATTGGACAAAAAGGAGATATAAAGGTAAAAAAATGATAGCAAATGCCAAAACAAACAAATAACTAAATTAATAAGCATAATCAAATTGACTTACCAGGTAGGGATCTCTGTATTGAATAGTGTTCCGGAGCAGACTATGGTAGTGTAGGGGAAAATTTAAACTTAAATAACTATTGGTGGCATGTTGGCTGATTGTTTTAAATTACCTTGTTTCAATCTTAGTTTTATCAAATATTTTCTTGATTTTGAGCGAACAAAATAAAGAATAAAGTGACGGAATAGGTATCTTAGTAGCAATATGACTTCTTAGAAGGTAGGGTAACAACTAATGCGATATTTATGATGAGAACAATTTTGAAAAGAATGATCGAAAAACAAAGAAATGTGTTTCTTTGCTTTATTGACTATGAAAAGGCTTTCGATAAAGTAAGGCATGAGGAACTGATGAAGATGCTGGAAGGGCTGGACATCGATAGGATAATAATGAGAGTAATAAGAAATTTATATTGGAAACAGAAAGCGGCAGTTAGAGTGCAGGGAGAGAAAACAGAGTATAAGACCATGAGGAGGGAAACACGTTAGGGATGTATTATTTCTCCTGATCTGTTTAACCTATATGGGGAGATGATATTAAGGGAGCTGCAAGGTTTTGAAGGAGAAACTGTGTTGGTGGCGGATTCCGCAGAGAAGTTGCAACATTTGTTAGATGTGATGGTGAGGGCAAGCAAGGAGAAAGGGTTTTAGATCAATATGGACAAGACCAAAGTGTTGGTGGCATCTAAGACGAATACACCCATAGTAAGAATAGAGGCAAGAGAAAGAAGAAGAATAGAACAGTTGGAAAAAAATTCGTATCTAGGGAGTTTAATAACAGAAGACTGCAATTGTGAAAAGGAAATTAGAACGAGAATTTGTATTGCAGAGTGCATTTACAAGAATGAAGGCAAATCTGACAAATAGAAAGTTGTCTAAGGGAATTAGAAAGCAAAACTTTTTTGTGATCATCTTCCTGGGCGGTGAGCAGGAAGATGATCACAAAAAAGTTTTGCTTTCTAATTCCCTTAGACAACTTTCTATTTGTCAGATTTGCCTTCATTCTTGGAAGCAGCTGAAATGTGGTTATGGATGAGAATTCTGAAGATAGCATGGACAGCAAGACGAACTAATGTGGGCGTGCTAAGGCAGGTGGGAGTGAAGAGGGAAATGATGACAATAATAAGAGGACGACAAATGAGATTTCTCGGACAGGTGATGAGGAGGAATGAGATAGAAGTTGTAGTGTTGACTGGAATGGTAGAGGGAGGAAGAGAAATAGGACGACAGAGAAAGAAATTTATGGATGGTGTGACGAGAGTAGCATGGGGACATCTTAAGCCTGCAGAGTTGTTGCAGCTAACAAGAGACAGTTCCAGGTGGCGCTCCATTGTTACCGAAGTCCAGTTGGATATGGCACGTCGGTAGGTAGCAAGCAGCTTGCCTTAAAAGCTTACCCACTTGGCAGTGTGACTTTTCTCCCGTCCTTACTGATATTAAATCAATTCATTTTTCTAATTTTAAAATTTAAAAAAAAGTTTTTGCCTTCTTATTTTAGTAATATGCAAACCTGACAAAGGTAAAGGTGGGTGTTGTTGGATAGAGATCGTTATGTAAACAATATTTTGGCCATACTTGGACACTCAACAAAATTTCTTAAATTTAAGGATGACCCCTTTACATTAGTTATCAAATCAGAGGATAAATTTGATAGATTCGTGCGAAAACTTAAACATTTTTGCTTATTAGAATCCGCATACAATTATTTTCATGGCTTAGGTTCACCCCCAGGTATCCTCTATGGTCGCCCTAAAAGACACAAACCTGGATTACACATCAGACCAATCTCATCAACTATTCGCACATCCACATATAATTGGTGCAATTTACTTGTCTCTTTGCTGGAACCTCTTACGATCAACAATTATAACTTGCGTGATTTTTTTTAATTCGCTTACTTTATTAATGAGAGAGCTTCTCACTTAGCTCAGTATTATATTACAAGTTTTGATGTGGAATCATTATTTACTAATATACTAATATTGCTAATGGTTTATTTTTAGGTCAGAACAACATTGGAGAGTTAGACAGAAATCAATTTCTTGACTTAGTCAAACTTACGGTAGGAGACTCCATTTTCCTTTTTAATGATGCCTTCTTGTATTAAAAAAAACAGTAGATGTAGCTATATGGTCTCCTTTAGGTTCTATGTTCGCCAATACTTTATGTTTTCGTAAAAAATGCTGGATGGAAAACTGGCCAGAATCATTTTAACCCGTCATTTATAAACGATATGTTGACTATTGCTTTGTTTTCTTCACAGAAAAAGAGTATGTCGCGCAGTTCCATAAATATTTAAACAGTCAACATCCAAACATAATTTTCAGTGTTGAACATAATTGTCATTTTTAGACGTACACATGAGGCTCTGTTATGTATTTAAGTGTTTTAATTATGCGGTAATGGGGCAATTTTGACCAGTATGCATACATGGGGCTGCTAGACGAATAGGTTTTGCGGTTGGACCTTCATCTTAAACCAGAACGTAAGATTCTAATTATTGTCTTCCAGAACGAGAACTCCCGCGGTCACCAGGCTAGAACTGTGACTGGCTTGCATGATTAACATTCAGAATCAATCAAAAACCTGGATTGGCCCACAAAATGACCGGGTATGAATCCAATCGAAACCATAGGGAACTACCTTGAACAAAGTGTGAAACGTCAGCAAAAGCATCTACGCGATCTGGTCAAATTGCGCAAGTCATTGGTGCAAGAGTGTCTGAAGATTGATGTCTCCTACATCCAGAACCTTATCCAGTATGTGTCACGTCAAATCGTAACTTTTATCCAGGCTCGTGAAAGTTTAACACTCTATTAGCTACGCTCCCGTCCCAGGTGACGATTTTTTTGGTCCCGTGAGCCTCTTCGGATAGTCTTGATCGTAGTTTCAAGTTCCAATTTGTTGGTTTCAGTCCTCCTATGAAGCTGCTATGTTGCTGCTTATCAGGCGGACGTCAGCCAGGGCAAGCACAAACTCCCCACCGTGCATGCCCAGTCACGGTGGTAACCTCTTTAGTAAATAGTGTCAGCTTTAAAAAGAATCCAGACGGAGATTCGAACTGCCGACCCAGCGATTGCGGGGCAAGCGCGCTAACCACTATAAACCAACAATAGAGAGAACGCGCTCCGGTTCAACAATTTATCTTTTGATTGCGAGTCGCGCTTAATGGGAAAGTTCTAAATTTTTTAATTTAATCATAAATACTTCATAAATATTTAATCTCATTATCATTTATATTAACAATTTCTGCATTCTTTTCTCGTGCTATATCAAGCTTTTTTATCTCGCGCATATTATATTCGGTTAAAATGTAAACTTTTCTCTGCGCACATTACACAGGCCTGCGTTTGAAAATTTTTTTTATGTTCCCCAGGATTTCTTTGTTGTTTATTAATGAATCCAACCTCCTGAGCTCAAAAATGAATGTATATTTGTTCAATCAGGTCAGATTTTCTCAGTACAGCATTCACCATTTTCATTGAGATTACCTCATTTTTTCTGATTTAAAAAAAAAAAAAACTTTCTCTATCTAATAATGCATTATTACTGTTATATCATATAAACAGGAATACACGTATGTAAACAATAATTATTTTAATAAACAAAAAATAAAAGAATGCAACATAATAAAGAAAATAATTATAATTTCGAAGAACAGACGCCCTTGACGATTTTCGTTTGTGCCTGTCATCTGGTGCATCACGCTTCAAACACCAACAGTAGTCAGCAAGCATGTTTCCGTTCCATTGACACTGGTACCTGGATTCCATTGTTTTTATGTCGGGTGGAATCTTTGCCCCTGTTCTTTACTGTAATCCCCGCAGTTGTCTGGAAAATAATCCAGATGGGGCTGTAAAAAGTGTATCTTTATAGACATTCGAGCTCCCAAATGTTTGAGACTTGTTAAGAGCTGATTGACCAGGGCAACATATTCTTCTAGGCTTCTTTTATTGCCAAGAAAATTGTTAACTAGAGCTTTGAAAGCTTTCCAGGCATCTTTTTCTATGTCCTTCATTGATGCATCAAATTGCTGATCAAGTTCCTGATTTGAAGTCCATCAAAAAATCCCCCATGGAGCTTAGCGTCACTGATTTGTGGAAATTTTTGAAGAAGAAATTTAAAAGCTTGGCCTACTTTATTAAGGGTTTTGACATAATTTTTCATTATGCCAAGCTTTATATGCAGTGGAGGGAGGAGTATTTTTTGAGGAGGCACTAAAGGTTCAGCTATCACATTGTTTGATCTAATTCTAAATGCTTCTCGTGGAGGCCAAACCTTCTTCTCATAGTGCATACTATCTGCACGACTGTCCCATAAACATAGGAAACAGTGATGCTTCGTGTAGCTTGTTTGCGTCCCAAGCGTAAGAGACACTACCTGAAAAAAAATTAGCACGGTATGTAAATTCAATGTAATATTTCTAAAAACAAATTCAAAGTAATATTTCTTAAAACAATAAGAATATGAATATGTACTGAAAAATCCTGTATGCCGATGCATTAAATCATCGTATTGGAACTAATTGGATATATGTACATCTTATTTTGAGTTTATTGAGTTGTGTTGTATACCTTCTCAATTAGAATAAGTTCCCCATTAACCCAATAGGATGCATTAACCTATAGGGACACACTTCAACAAAAAATATAACCAGAAAATGACTCATGATTTCCAGATTTGCATTCTTGTAAAATGTAAGTTGACCAAAAGGTGTATACAAGTATTAACAATTAAAAATCAAAATGTCAATACCAAAAAGCTTAGAAATGCCAAGTGTAAAATGATATTACCTTTAAGTCACCACATATCCTCCACTTATAGCTAGAGTAATTTATTGCATCCAGCAATTTTTTCATATTTTCATAACTTTCAGTAAGTTGGATTGAATGGCCTATAGGAACGGAAGCTATCATGTTACCAATATTCAGTAACACAGCTTTTAAACTTCTACTGGAGGAATCTATGAACAGTCTCCATTCTAATGGGTTGTAGGGAATTCCAAGGGCCTCAACAAGTCCTTTAATATTGACGCAGTATACTAAAGAGCTGGAAGAATGCTGTAAAAAATAGCTTCGAAACTCTTCTTCTCTATTTCTGTACCCCCCTAAATGTTGTTTCTTAAGCGAGAAGATTACTTTCACGAAGTCAAGAGCCAAGAAGTTGTGTATTCGCCTTTGAAACCCCCAGATCCCTGGTCAGGTCATTTAACTGAACTTGAGTGAATGGTCTTGCGACCATATCATGTGTGGAAACCTGATAAGACTCAGATGTGTCATAATCTTGGCCAACTTCCATATTAATCTCTTCATGTACCTCTATATGTTCAGGGAGAGAAAATATAGGAATTCCTGGGCCATGGGGCAGGGGTTTGATGGCAGAAGGAACATCCGGATATGCCACACTATGTTTATTCTTCTTATTTATACCTGTGGAAAATATAATTGCATATTACATAAAGGAATTGATTTGGAGTTGCAGATAGTACATAAATGTTTAGTAAAGGATATGTTCATGCTGAAGTGAACTATGTTAGTTTTTAATTTTATGCTAAGTCTTTGCGTAATAATGACATTTTCAGGAGCCAGTATAATACAGAAAGCTTAAATACTTGATACAATGCTCACCTTTAAGATTTGTCATGCAAAAATAGCAGTCCGTAGTGTGGTCCTTGCCATCTCTCCACACCATGGGAACACCAAAAGAGAGGGACTTCTGTTCGCCCTGACTCCAGCATCTTAAACTTATGTAGCATCGCTTGCAGCAAATATGTGGTGCAAAACTTTTATCTTGATCTCTTAGCCTTACTCCAAAATATGCATGATACAAAGATTTAATTACAGGAGGGATTGTACTTTGCTGCTCGGGAAAAGTCACTTTGCCGCAAACATAGCAAAATCTGTCGGAGCTATTCTTACATTTTCTGTTCATTTTTAACTCAACCACTATTATTATTATTCTTATTATTATAATGCTAAGCAATTTTTAACCTGCAAAATATAAACCTATTTGCATAATTACTTAAAATGTATACAAAATTTACTGCGAATAGAGCAGTGCAAAAACTATTGAAATTTGATGTAATATAGGAGATGTATAAACTATAAAATTATTATCAACCCCTGTATCGCAAAAACTGGAGGTGATAGAGAAAAACGGATGACGGATTCGGATTTAGGAGGTCAATTTTACTAAGAAACACTATAGAAAACCTAAGGTACATTTTTGACGCAGACCAGTGTTATTTAAAGCCTAGTAATTTTGCTCTTTTTGCATTAGTGTTTCCATTAGAACATTATATTTCAGAGAAAAAGTAAATAAATTTGATTTATTGCTTGACCAAATGCAAGTGGGAACGTGTCATCAGAATGATCTTTAAGTGAATTTTGATTGTTCAGATAATTAAGGATCGATCAAGCATCTAAGAAGTGAAAAAGAACTGTGAAAATCCCTGGGAAGAATGTGATTTTCTTTTTCAGTCAGAAAACCTTTTAGGAAGAATTTTCACCAACAAATGTGCTTTTAATAACGTTGTATCCTCACGGCAGAGCATCTTCATGTACGTTAAATATTGTATAGAAGTATAGTCATCTACAATTATGAAATAATTAAGATATTTTTAATAAAACTAATATAATCCAAACAATTTTTTTAGCAATTAGAATGAAAATTGTATGGAGAGATTTATAAATAAAGTGACGAAAGTAGAAGAGAAGAAAATGCAGGGAAGAAAACTGAAGATCTAGTCACTTTTCAAATTCTTTCGTTCAAAATTCGCATTTTGGGGTTTTGCATATCATTTTATTGCAAATTTTAGGCCTTTTTTATGGTATAATTATTTTTATATTCCAGATTTTAGGCACTTTTATAGTATATATTTTGTTTTAGCAACATGACTAGAACATAGTGAAAATTATGATAATGCAAAGTATTATACATTCGAGGAAGTTCTCCGTAAAATTTTAAAGTTGATTTGTGAACAAAACGCAAAACTATACAATGCGATTTTAAATATTTGCTAAAAAAAAACGGCGCTTGAGAACAGGTTTATATTTTTAGCATCATTCGAATATTGATTTAACTAAATTTCAGGGCGTTCAGAACACCAATACTATTCACCTACACCCCATTTTCCAACTGAGAACAATACCTATAGTTGACCTTGTCCGAAAAATATATGTTTTAGTCCACCATTATTAACACAAATTTACATGAAACTAAAGAAAACTGATTTCAAATGATAACTAAATTATATGTACATCATTTGCTCGTGAAATGAGTTCGAATGCTTAAATTTTAGTAATTCTATAGCCATTTATATTATATCAGGTTTTAAGGGGGGTTCTGAAAGAACCCCCTGTATCTCAAAAACAGCGCCGTAGGTTATTATGATTTTAGCAGAAATAAAATGGCTTTGAATGAGCTTTAATTTTATCTATGATAATCTAACGTAGTAAAAAGTTGATATAAGGAATGTGGTATCTCCTTAATCAGGGAGGAAACACACCTGCGGTCGTTGGGCCAGGAAGTGCACGTAATTCTCCAGATGTCATAGGTCCCTGCTACACCTGATCCCTTTTTGGTTGGGCGAACAATCAAAGTAATGTCATTTGGCATCACTGGAAAAGAAAGGATTAGATGGTCTTTTCGGTTATACGATTCCAAATTTCGTCTTTATAGGGAAATAATTCCTTGCATATGAGAATGTTTTAAAATTATTGGCGCATCGTTTATATCCTTTGTTTCTTACTCTTCGGAGGAAGATAGATAGATTCGCAATAATGTACACCTTTTTAAAAATATATCTATTTAGTAACAACAAAGAGATTGAATAACCAAAAGGTTGGGGTTTAGTTTTGCATCTATATAATGGATAAAAACCTTGATATTTCTGTGAGAGCAGTCTTTGAGGGATTCCTCTCCTAATTCTGGAGTCAATATTTGTGGGGTGGAATGTGGCTGACATAATCCGCACCTATTGCACTTATTGACTCATTCCTCGCAATATCTTCCATCACGTAGTCACACTCCATGTGATACTAAACAAATTAAAATCACTTTAATGTTTTATTATCGTACAAATTATTCTGGATATTGCCTTCTTCCAAATTACCTAATTGTGTTTTAGGATCGAATGTGCTACATCAGTGGTGGGCAGGTCTAACTTCCCAAAGAATCGTGTTCCCGGAGCTCGGTCAATTTGAAGACCGTGACGTAGTAAGTTTATCCTTTGGCCACTGTCAGTAGATATTTAAATTTGGCCTAATTGAATTTTATTTAAAACTAAAATGACCGAACCCCCAGTTTGTTAACAGCACATTCCAGCTTTATTTTAGCCACACCTTTTACTAACTTTTCACTGAGTTTTATGACTTTTGAAAATTTCGATACCATATCCAAAAAATCAACAGTATATATCAATAGAGGCAATACCCCTTTTCGGCCGTAGGGCTAAGAAGGTCACGTAATCATTGAGTTGCCAACTACAGAATGGTTGCCCCTTGCATGGTCGATGAAGTTATTCAAAAATATTGGTAGTAACTTCCCAATAACCACATCGCCCATTCCAAATTAAATAGATACCCACCCCATTTGAACACAAGAGACTCAACCGCTCAGACCTTGTTAAAAAAAAACAAGAGAAGAGAAAATAATTCAGATGCTGACAAGTGGAAAGCATCACGACCACCTTTTAGCTGGTATACTGTTTGTTTTGTCTTACGAACATGGTGAAGTGCACACAACCACTACTAAAACGTTTTGCCACGACTTTCTTACTATGGTTTCACACAACCCTACACAAATTTCATTGATTCCCACTTGGGAGTCTTTGTGCCCGGCTCTCTCAATACAACTACAGGGCTTTTTGAGGTTTGTTAATGAGCCATATTATTTTTATTAATGACCCCATCAAACTAGGACCAGTTCCTGATATGTCTGAGATTAAGATAATACTTTTAATGTGTTTAATTCAATTTTACCCATAATAAAGACAATTTGTTGACGAGAAAGGCTGAAAGTAAAGAGAAAAGTTATAGGAAGGAAAATAACAAAATATAGTTTTAAATTGGTATCCAAAAATAAAAGAATTGCAGCAACCACGTAAATACAAAAGGTCTAGAAAGAAGCTCACCAAAAAACCTCACATGGTGTAATTTTAAAACTAACACCGAATAATGAGACAGCGAAAAGGTGTATTTGGCTTGTAAAAGCTTCTAGAATATTTGTAAATCCGGCTAGTACCATGGTTCAAAATTCCAGCTCTAGAACAAATATTTGAAGGAAAAAGAGATTTACGTAGAGTAGAGAAGGCCAAATGAGCATGAGAATAACTAAAATTTTAATATTAGACTCAAATCAGGGCAAAGTACGAGTAATAGATAAGATATACATAGTGCTAATTTTAGCAAATAAGGAACGAATCCAATATCAAACGATACACGCCACAGACGTCTCGGTAATAATTAAATGCGTGAAGAAAAATTCAATCAGGAATAGAAAAGAGAACGGAATAATTTAGAATTACTAATTTAGACAAATAAAATATTGAGTAATGAGAATACTAACGAAGGAGCAGTGATTGTCATGGCGCTATGCGTTACAAATGGTTTTGAGCTCAACCAACAAGGTATCACGTGTCTAAGGATACAAGGAAATTATGAATGAGCTATTTATTACAAGATACATCCGGAAATAAAAATTGAGAAACAATCATATGCATAATTATCATCGAACAGTTATGTCCATATTGAATGAACCAAGTAATTTGTAAGATTTAAAATTTGTATACAGTACCTACGAACCTACAGTGAAAACGTCCCGATTCAGGGGGTTATCATTCTATCTAGGTATTTGAAGTTGTACTCCCTTCTAAACGAGCCATTGTGCTTGCATAGGCTCTTTCGTCTCACACTTACACATATATTGTGTTGAGAGCATGAGCAATTTTCTCGCATTTTGAAATAAATCGAGCGCAAGGAAGATGAGTCAACCTGCAAACTCTTATATGAGGACGTGAGGAAAGCACCAGTGTGGTAAATTAAATCCTTTACCCGCAGTCGACTAACATCTGTAGAGGAGTCCAGCTTGCAACCATAGTCATATTTAAACGAAACAAACGGAGGATAGAATAATAAAAATGGTGATTCAATCAGTACGCCATGTACGGGAACGAAGAGGCCATAAAATTTAGTGCACAAAGAAAGCAGGTTTATCCACACATGCACGGAAGAAGAAGGCTTTAGTGTTTCGGAGCAAGCAGCTTTTTTCCTGTGCACGCCTACACATGTTTATATGGTTTAACTCTTCGCATCGGTAGCTCAACCTGGCCCACCAGCTTTTTTTGTATGTACGCGCCCCGAAGCTTTGAGTGTGCACCTTCCAGTGTGCATCTCCAGTTACGGTTAATCCCTTATGTTGGTAGCCTCAACGAACTACGGGAGAGATTTCCCCAGAGATCTAGCATTCTGCGTATATGCCTATTTTGTCTTAGTCATGATTGTGTCGGACAAGTTGTGAATATGTGTGGAGATGTGCCTATTTTCTGGTTGCTGCGGGAGAAGATATATGATTAGTCATGGTAGTTCAGTGTTTGCATATGTTTATCTCTGGGTGGTGACTGGTGGCCACTGAAATGGTGACAGGGCAACCCGTGTGCAAAGTAGGAGGGATGTGTCTTCGTGGTTGGTATCTTATGGAATGGCATAAGGAAGTGGTTTTGATCCAAAAATTGCATGTTATGATGTGTTATGTATATTAGGATTGTATTGTGAGTAGAAGTGGCCTTGTTCTTGGGAGAGAGTCATTCAACTATACCTGTATATATGTACTTGCATCGCCTATCAGATTCACAGCGATGGTGATGCATTTTTCTGCCACTGTCTGTATTACGCCTGCGACATTTCTTCATTCCTCGCAATGAATGACTTGTCGCGAATGGGGTGATATTCTCAAGGCTGTGTTACAGAACGATTTTTGCTGCGCTCTCATCTACCGACATCATACCTTTTTTCTCCCCAACGACATTCACCCATTTTAGTTCTAGGACTATCATAACCGTCAGCCTAGGACACCATGACTATGGTGAATTGTGTGGGCAAGTTTCATTCGATTACAAGAGAGTGTATCTGTCTGTTGTTATCTCTGCCTAGCGTTTGTTATATGAGCGTGTTTGCCTGTTTGGTGAAATTGATTCACTTTGTAATCGAGTAGATGACTTCGTGCTTGTCTCGTTCCCCATTGTTGGAATTGGCAAGTTTCCTGATGGTTTTCCAGAATTGTGGTTTAAACTGTCAAAGAAGGCTTGCAAGTTTCGTTAGCCCGTTGTTGAATATGTGCTTAAATGTTGCATATTATGTCTTTAAAGATGTATGTGTTATTTAAGATCCTTAGTAGTTCGTTTTAGTTGTCCCTGTTTTTTGTAAATTGTCTGATTTTAGAGAAGTTTAGGTTTTAGGGGTTTTAGGTATCGTCTCAGGATGTATTTTTACTTATAGTTTAGAGTATTTTGTAAACTATTTTAGTATTTTGAATCCTAATAAACTGAACGACTGAGTATTCTGGTAATGTTTTTTTCAATATAGTTGGTAAAACAATCCCACTCAGCTTGATTGTAGGTAGTATAAGTGTGTAGGGTTGTTTGGACATTGACATTCCAAGAACACTTTATATGAAGAATAGGAGACGGTCGAATATAGTGCCTTGTGGGGATCTCAGATTGGTTTTTGGCTAGATTTGGTGAACAGGTAATGTCTGTGAGTATCTCTTGTTAGTAGGCGTTGAAGGGTTTCCTTTCAATGTAACAACAACAAGTAACAACAAGGAAAGAAGGTACCCTAGGAGACCTTACGGTCCATTCAAAGAGGGTACCTTTGGACTAGCAATCGAGCGGGAACAAGGCTGCTCAATTGTTTTGCGTCCCTAAACGGCCACTTTTCAAGACCTTGTCTAGTCTTGACTCCAACTGGTCAACAGATTTACTGTTGACAACTTCCACTGGAAGTGCGTTCCACATACCGCAGATACTGTAAGTAAAAAAATTTCCACACAGATTGCGGTTGTAACGCTTCAGTTCAAGTTTGAAGCCGTGATTGCGCGTTCTGTTCTCACTCAGTGTGAAAATATCCCGGTAGTCAACATTGTCGAACCCTTGAAGTATTTTGAAGACTTCGATGAGCTGACCACGGAGTCTACGGGTTTCCAGCGAGAACAGATCTAATTCCCTTAGTCTATCCTCATAACTTTTATGTCGGATAGAGGGAATCAGCTGGGTTGCCCTGGCTTGTACGCGTTCTAATCTCGCGATGTCCTTTCGCAATGAGGGACTCCAAAATTGTACGGCATACTCCAGGTGCGGTCGGACAAGTGAGTTGTACAGGCACAGTACAATCTCCTGGTTCCGATAACCAAACTGGCGCTTAATATAGCCTAGCATCCTTTGGGCCTTTTTCTCCGCCTTAATGTCACTGTTTCGAGAACTTGAGGTCACTAGTGATTGTTACACCCAAGTCCTTCTCAGTGTCGGTGGATTCAATAGCAGTGCCCTTAAGGATATACTGAGATTGGGGGTTTCTGTGGCTGATATGCATCACTTTGCATTTCCCCACGTTAAAAGGCATTTGCCACGTGTCCGACCACTTTCCAATCTTCCCAAGATCTTCCTGCAGGCGGGCAGTATTTCCATCCATTGCAACGTTCATACCAAGCTTGATATCGTCGGCAAATTTGGAAATCTTGGCAACCATGTCACCGTCCATGTCGTTGACGTAGATGATGAATAGTAGTGGTCCCAGGACAGAACCTTGAGGCACCCCGCTAGTAACGGGCACCCACTCAGAAGACTTTCCATTCACCACTACCCGTTGCCGTCTGCCACTTAGCCAGTTCTCGATCCAGCCGGCTACCTTTCCGTCTATGCCAAGCGCTCGCACTTTCCGGAGAAGGCGGCGGTGTGGTACCTTATCAAAGGCTGTCTGAAAGTCTAGGTAGACCACATCCACTGCCTTGTCCCGATCGTGCTCACTGAAAACGAAGTGGAAGAATTCCACAAGGTTCGTCAGGCATGACCTTTGCCTTCGGAAGCCGTGCTGGGAACTCCTCAGTAGCAGGTTTGACTCTAAATACGACGTCACTTTTTCCACCATGATGCTTTCCATAAGTTTACCGACTATCGAAGTCAGACTGATAGGTCGGTAGTTCGACGGTTGGTTACGGTCTCCTTTCTTGAAGATAGGAGTCACCTCCACCTCACGCCAGTCTCTAGGAACGCATTTGGTCCGGATTGACAGGTTAAAGATAGCGCACAGATGTCGTTATACTTCATCGCACACTTCCTTCAGGACGAATAAATGGTTTATATGTTCTCTGATTCTGTGGTCTCTTGTGTCATTGCCTTGGAACTCCAGGGTCTTGCTGGTTGAAGTCGTCCCATCACGGGTGTTGTGTTGCTGTGTTTAGAGATGACCCAGCGATGGTTCGCTATATGATCAGGATACGGGGGGGACTTATCAACATGTTGGGGCCAGGGGATCTGCATTGGTGAGAGGTGAGATAGTTTTGTTTACAATGTGTCCGACTAAGGACGCTATGCATGTTGCATGGGTGATACTAGTCCAAGAATTCAGTACAGCGTATGGTGTAATGGGAACAGCCTCTGCAGTTTGCACTTGGATTGAGGCTTGTTGCGTTAGGATATCATTGAGAGATTGGACGGGTTCTCAGAGCGATTGTGTTCTTTTTTGGCTCTTGAAGAAGTGGATGAACTCTGGCTTAATTCGTCTGACTTATTTGGAAAGACCTATCAAGCCCAGAGGCTCTTGTGCCACACCCCTGAGATAATCGTGAGAGCCAGAGATAAATGATGCCTTCCCATCTTGCTGCTTTTTTATCCCGTTAATACTGGCAGAGGAGCACGTCTTCGTTATTTTTTATTGCCTTAGATTATGAGAATAAGCAAATCCACACGTAGTCGGAATTGATGGGCTTGTAGGAAATTAGAAAGGATGACTGGGAGACGTCCGCTTACCCCCATAGAAGGGAGATATTTCATAATACAATGTTTCCATGTGGTATCTTAGTTAAAGCTAAAGTAGAAGATGTTACGTTGAGTGGAGCTTTCAGAAACTCCACTGAGCCGAGATAGGTGATCGCCAATGTCAAAGAAATAAAACCAACCAAACATTTACCATTTTATCCATCCGGTTTGCGAAAAACTGGATATTGTTAAGACCAAGGGTGGTATCTCCCCTAGCGAAAATAGGTTATTGAAGAGTTCCTCGCAACTTGAGTTTAAATCAAATTTGCGGCTTTCAGCAAACATGAAACGAGATTTGAATGCCTAGTATCAGCATTCTGACTAGAGAATACAGAGAAAGTGGTGACGAAGGAATCCACCGAGGAAATACAGGGTGATGACGGTATTCGTTCCCATGATGACTGCTTCAGGAAAAAAAAGGTTTTTCTATTTGTTGCGATATATTCATCAAATTTGGGTCGGTTTGTCTTCATAACATGTACTGTCGATCTCACTTGATGAAAGGGCCTATAGCCTCGATGACAGCCTCTAGACGACTTCGGAACCGGTCACATGCCTTCGTCACTATCTCCCGTTTTAGGCCATTGACGGCCCTGGTAATCTTGGCCTTCATCTCGTTCTTCTTGTTGTAGCTGGATATGTTAGTCTCTCTTTCCACCGCGCCTCACACAAAAGGTCTAGGGAGTTGCAGTCAAGCGAGTTCGAACTCCAAATGTCAGGTGCTGTGTGATCGAAGAAATTCTCCTACAGTCAGACCTGAGTCTTTCGACTGGTGTGGCAGGACGCAGAGTCTTGCTGCCAAATGTAAGGCCTCCCTGCAGTAGCCCGATATATCCAGGGTTTCACCACCTCGCTCAGAACACAAATATAGCCGTCGGTGTTCATCCTAAGACCCTCGGGTAAAATTTGATGTAATATGACGTCAGCTTCACTGCTAATGACACCGAACACCGTGATTATCGCTGGAAATCTCATCTTCATGACTCTGTACACGTCCTTGGGTGCAACACCGAGCCACCTGTTATTCTGGGAGTTTATGTTCTAGTCTTGCCAAAGAAGCAAAGCATGTCCGACTCTTTAGTAGTGGCACGCATCAACTTTCTCGGCTAATTGTTAATGATCTCCTGGATTTAATGGACGAATTCCGGCGTTCTGATGGCGTCTGATCGTAGAACATTGTTTGTTTTCTCCGCTATCGCCTCGTAGACAAATCCTGACTCTTTTGCTCCTTTCTAACCTTTTCTACCATCCTTTCGCAAACGTTGAGGAAGTCTAAAATTTCATTGTTTGGCCTTCCGGTGCAGATTACAAGAATGATTCCATGCATCTTCCACCAATTCCATCGTCAATTATTCTGCAAAAAATAAGCAAAATGGCTATTGTTTGTAAGAAGAAAAAGACCGACAACGAAGATAAAAAAGAAATGCGTAAAATTAGCAATTTGAGATTACGAACGAATACCTTTCCCGGCCTGTATGTCTGACACGACGGCCGGGTATTCCTGGAGAATGGAAAGGGGCTCGTGTGCAAACTTGCTTCAAATCCATTTGATACATGTCGTGGTATAACATTACATTATATCAATACCATATTATATCTATGAGGGAGGGACCAATAACTTGAAAGCAAACTGACAAAAGGGACGGAAAACCGCGAGTTTAGACGGGCTGAGTAGCGAGAGAGTGCAACTAGGGCAGGTAAATTATGGACAATGGCAGAGTTCAAGGTTATTTAAAGAGGCATGAACAAAAATATAATTTTATTTACACAAAAATAATGAGAGAATTGATGGGTAACCTTACCTTAGAGAATTAACAGGCAAAATCACATCAGTAGATGAAAGGGGGAATTAACTAAATTGGGTTACTGAAGGGGGGGGGCTAACTTACGGATGTTTTCTACACGTGAGGTGTGGCCGTTCGGAACTTCTGAGCAGGAAATTGGAGTGATGACGGTTCTCCAAAAACAAGAGGGGGGGGGGGGGGGTAACTTCCGGTCCAGGGGAGAGTGTTTCGGCTCCTCGAAATGAGGAGGGCTTCGACAGGAGTTGATGTGAGAAGTCGCGAAAATCACTCGGGGGCGATCGTTCAGTGGAATTACCTCCTGGCTGGGGTTAATTCCAAATAGACAAAATAGTCCAGCTGTTACTTTGCTTTGTTGCTAGCACTTGACTTGGAACCATGGGGAATCTTCTGGGATCTGGGCGAGACTTCTCAACTCTGTGTCACCTCATCGGAGTCGAACACTATTTATGTTCAAGGCTCTCCCCGAGGGTGGGTTAGCGGGAAACAGCTATACTCTCGAATGGCCTCGAATCTTCTTGCAGAGGCTATTTTGCCCGTATAAAAGTGAGTCGGGGTGGACATGGTTCGAGGCTACCACTTGAGGAAGGAGATGGGGGGTAGGTTTACCAATTTTGGCCTAACCGGGCGTTCTTCCGCGCATGGAAGTTCCGTCTGCTCAAGAGATTCCACGTGGGGTTGCCTCACAATACACTTCCACACCTCCTGATGAGAATTCCTTCTATTTACGGAAGACATGTATGCCCTCCAAGAAGAATGAGGAGCGAGCTTCAAACAAAAGGAAATCATAACCTCATCAGGCGAAATTCACAAAATGTAAAATTACACCGTCGGTGCTTGTAGCACCTAATGGCATAAGTTTTCTTTTTATGGGCATTCTCACACCCAGCTGACCACCAAAGTTTTAGGAATGCAATCCAAGCCTGTGGAAATAAGGGTGGCAATGAATAGTGAATGGCCTCTCCAATCGACCTAAACTCCTCGATTGAGAGAGAAAATTCCGTCATCTGTAATCTGGACCATCTACCATGGGTCTCGGGCATCGGCACCAACAAAAATAAACTGGTTGAGAAATTGCTCGTTTCCATGGAGATCGTCGGCTCTTTTAGCTCCCCTCTCAGGGTTGTACCCAGACCAAATACCTCCACCCCACACCCTATTTCAAATTTCTCAATACCTCGCCTTCACGAGCGCAAAGATGTTAGGTGAGCCAGAAAAACGCAGACGCACCGGCCTGTCAAACCTTATTGGCTGCAAATAGCTACCCTATACAACTTACTAGTCCAAACGATAAACCCAAAGACATGACCCGATACTTTTATCTTCTCTGGCAGCCGACAAATCAGTAAAATTCGTCCGCCATAAGAGCATTCATAAGGGAATAATCAGTCTATGACACTTTAGGGATGGAGTCAGTAGGTCTCAAACTTTTCAGTCCACTAATTGTGCACCAACGTCCAGAATCATTCAAGCTCGGTTTCTTTCCACTTAGAGTTTTAAAAGGCCTTGTTTATAGAGATTACAAGGTTCCCTTTTCACACGGCATTAATCATAAATAGAAGGAAAGACAGTTTCCTTAATTATTTGTGTCCTTTCATTCATAACTTTTAATACAGCCAAGCGAATTTAATCTGTGGCCAAGTTCCCTGTAGTAATTAATCTCCAATTAGGGTTATTTCCTGGTTTAATTATTTTATGTCGTTCGCGTTTTCATATTTGTTTAAGTAATATAACTATATAACCTCACCTGAATAATTCAAGCGTTGTGTTATATGCTCTAGATCCATGTGACTGCTACACGGTGAAATTATGATTATTGTTTTTCAAGTGATGCGCCTTCGTTGAAAAACGGGGGTAGGTTTAAGAGTGGTGTACGCCATTCGATCACTACAACTCTAAGAAGTCTACTCTTATGTTTCTTTCAGAAAGACGTGTCGCACCCTCCACTCATTCATTTCCAACGGATTAAAGAGACAAAGGAGCTGGGTGGGTTGGAGATGGAGGTGGAAGTGCTTCTATGTATTGAGCTGGGAAGGTTATTAAGTAAGGCAGGCGTCGATATGCGACATATGTGAAAAGAGGGGGAATGCTGCAATAACTGAAACCAGCACGACATTGTGTTAACGTTAACCTCAAACCTCCCGAGAGGCATTTGTGGGGTAGATCCGGCTTTTCGAAGGTTTTGCGCGATTCGTGTGTGGGTGGAGGGAGGCGAGAATATCACGAATTGGAAGGTACTTCGTCGTCCTCACTGGGTGAGAACAGCCCATCTAAGTGGGGCTAATCTTTCTCCTAGATACTCGATATCTAAAGCAGTTTGTTTCAGGTAAGTTTATTACATCTGGAAAGTCGGTGGCTACTAAGATATTTGCCATTACAAAATTTCATAGTTTCATTCACTCTTGGTGGATTCAAAGGGTGATGGCAAAGGGAAGTTTGTGAAAGAGTGAAGTCCAAGAGAATATTTCTGCCCAAAATTGGCATTCTGAACTTAATTTATTTACTCCAGCTATTGACTGCTATAATAATAATAAATTCAATTTATTTGCTGGCAAAGATAAAAACCAAGAATATAAATTCTGTCAGGTTGCTAAAAAAAATTAGCATCTACTAGTTTGCACAAAGTGAGCTCAGGGAGCTTCAATGCAATAAAATTACCTTCCTCTTCTAACTCCATTATGCCCTAATAAGCACAATGCCACCCATTCTTTTTTTCCACGCCTAAGGCACTTCTTAGTGCCGGGCTGCTATGTACTGTAGCATCTCGTCGAATCAGGGCTCAACACTGAAATAAGGCTCTAAGCACGCTCCCTCACACACCCCCTGCATGCACACCTATCAGATATAATATAGTCCAGTTTATTCTCAGTTAATCCATTCTTTCTCAAACACATAATCAACCCACATTTTACCTGGTCTTCCAAACCTTCTCCTTACAGTGGCGGGATCCAGGATAAATATTGGGGGTGGGGCCTAACTTGAATTCCTTCGTCTGAGTAGGCGGATAAAAGGTCATTGATCATTAATAATGGTTATCTTACACCGTATTGATAATAAATTATTGTATTTTACACAGGATTGAGCACAAACTCTCTCATGTCCATTTTTTTCACCCACCAGAACATTTTAAATTGTGTTTTATTGTACAGTTTGGATGTCAGCTAAGGTATAATACTGTATTTACTATTTATTTTTTACATTTAGCTGTATTTTATACGTTTTATATAAGATAAATCCGATCACATCGGTATAAAAAACTGTTTTTATATATATTCTATATTATTACATAACTCTTTCTTAATAGCAAAATACAAGTATGGCTCAAAAAATAAATATAAACATAAACGGGTTTGAAAGGGTTAATAACAGCATCTTACACACATTAATAAGACAGCGTTGGTGAAGGTATTTCACACAAACATCAACCTCATGTACCTTTGGGCAATTACATTGATGACGTTTTCTATTCTAACATCAATTTCGTTGTGAACACCGAGCAGAGCCGGGCCATTGAGGCGTTCTTGAACCACCTTTAGTAGGTTTTCAATCGCTTTAGGCCCAATAATGAACGCTCCGCCTTCCCATTAGAGATCTAGAATAAATAAAAAAACAACAATAAAGAGGACACATATGTCAATATGCATGACTGATGCGTATTACTAGTCAAATATTACTACGCAAATTTTACTAGGTGAAAAAATTAGGGACGTAGACTTAAGAAATAAGCTGAACGCATAAATTGTCTCGAAGGACGCATCAAATATTGCTCCAATTTTGTTCCTCAATACACAGTGTCTTCCCCAACATTTCTTGAGTAGAGGCTTAATGAAGTCACTTTGCTTTTTACTATAGGCTAATAAAAGAACAAGTTTGGGGAGGCTTCAGCCCCCCCCCCCCTCCCCTTGATCCGCGCCTGCTACTGTATATTCTTTTCAAAAGTCTATTTCTATATATTCTTCTTACATGTACATAGCTGTCATAGCACCTCAGAACTCTCAGTCACACTCTTCTTCACACCATAAACATTTCTTACCCAGTCGCTCTTCACTTTATCCATCTTTCTCACACCAAATATTATTCTCGAATTGTTCATTTGCGCTGTTCTTACTCGAGATAATTCAAAATCATTTCTTACCATAGTCTCACTCCCAAACAACAACGCTGGCTCCAGTATCCTCTCAAGATGTTTCCTGCCACATTCTAGTTCAGAGCTGGGCGTTGCGGCAAAGTCAAAAGGCGCAAACGTTTTGAATAAGTCGGACTAAGCAAAGTCGCACGGCCAATTTTCCGCGACTTTGAACAGGAACAAAGACGACTTTTTTGAAAGAAATTGCCGCGGCTGTTTTAAGCCAGTTTTAAAGCCCAATTTGGCTAATAATGTCAAATTTGACTTGGTAACAGCTAACTTTATTTTTATCTGATTTTTAACTTTACTTTTGCGATAAATTAAATTCTTCACATTATATGAGACTGACGTTACCCCCCGAAAGTTTGTCACTTAATTTTATTATAAATTAGTAAAATTGCATACACTTTTCAGGCGTGAACCAAGTTTTAAACCTGTCTTGTCAGTTAAAAATGTTCGAGAACGTGTTATGCCTTGTGGCGTTCATCGTGCGAATTAATCTCATTTTCTCGTATTTTAATATGTGCTTCTACTTTTCTTGTGGCTAAGACGAAAAAATTACTGTGAAATTAGTGCCTGGAAATTCTTTAGGTGAAAAGAAAGGCCTACATGAGCACCCTCCTCCCTAGCCTCTGGTTAATGAAGGCCAGCCTGGAGGAGCAGAGACTTAATGGCTACCTGGTGTATGCCAGGCCCCTGGTGCAGGCCCCCCTCAGGAGCTATGAAAAGAGGTTTGGCCACCTCTTTGAGGATGGCGACCTCCTTATGGCTACAGCCGTCCACCCTAACCTCACCCTCAAGGCCCTAGAGAGCATTGCCTCTGACAAGGTGGAGGAGATCAAGGACACGATCACCAGGGAACTAAGGGTCATCATCAGGCCCAGGAAGGAGGAGCAGCAGCCGCGTCAGCCTGACCAGCCAGAAGTTCAGGAACCCCAGGACTTGGATGCCCGCCTCTTCAACAAGTTGTTTGCTAGAGTCCTGGCCAACCAGTAGCAGGATATGAGGGAGGTCCTGAGGACGTCCATGAAGGAGTGGGTGCCCTCTAAAGGCGAGCTGGCCTGGTCCCTCTTTCCCTACCAGCACAGGAGGACTTATTCATTAAGTACAATACACTCTCTCTCCAGCTCTGCAGCTGCGGAGAGGCTAGTCAGCACGGCTGGGGACGTTTTCAGGGCCAAAAGGTCCTCCCTGGATGAGGTCAACTTTGAGGAGCTTGTGTTCCTCAAAGGGAACATGGACCTCCTGGAGGAGAAGATGGGCCAGGAGGACATGGAGGAGGAGGATGACCTGTATATATTAGTTTAGGCTGTTTTAACTAAAAAATAAAATAAATAATAAATATGTGTTCTTCTGCCCTATAAAAGCATGTTTCTGTCATCGCGCTAAAGTTTACTTACTAATTTAGCGGAGTCGCACCGGGAAGAAAAAGTCACAGTCGCAAAATCGCAAGTCACACTGGGGTGGGGGGTAAAAATAGAGTCGCAAAGTCACAGTCACACCAGTTCCGGTGGCAAAGTTGCAAAGTCAAAGTCGCACATGAAAAAATTAAAGTCGCGCCCAGTTATGCATTCTACACTTACACCTTTATCATTCAGTACCGTTCTAATTGTCCCAGCAAATTTCCTACCATTTAAAACCCTGTGGTCGCAATATGCTTCATCTGCACCACTATCATTTAGCTATGCAGATCACCCGTCTCGAGAGTAAGCTTAATGCCCAACGCGTCACACATGTACACAGGGTGCTAAAGCTGTGAGCTTTGCTCGAGTCCCAATGGCCACGTTGATTTTAACATTTGAACGTCAGGAACTGCCCCAGTTTATTAAAGCTGCGTACATCCGTCTCTCGTTAAACCCCTACATCGAACTAACTATCCTGACGTTGATTCAACTGCAACCAATTTGGACATGTTGGTCGTGCCTGTCGGCAGTCCCGTTCCTTTGTGAATCGTGGTTCTGATTACCATAGCTCTGATTGCGCCAAAACATCGCGCTGCGCCAACTGCAGTGGTGCTCATAGCACTGCTTCGAAAACCTACGCAATCCTTGTGCAACTCTCTGTACCTGAACATGAGAGAGGCTCATCAAAGTTCTCGAGCACAAACTTCACCATTTTTCTGTCTATTCTCAGATGCTTTACGAGACGCTGAACGAAACCGACTATTACGTTTGAGCTCCAACACACCTGTAGCTTGTCATCACTCATCTGCCGCTAATGTCAAAAGTACTCCAGATACACCTTCGAAGCACTGCCCTCACACTGAGATACCTAACGTTGCTCATCGTTCCTCGGCTGTTCTAGCCGGGACCGACGTCATTTGAAAGAATCCTTCTGTATCGACCAGTGATGATACTTCTACCCTCCCCCGATGACCCAAAGCCCCGTGGTAAGAGAAAGGATTCCTCACCTGGGTCATCGGCTACTAATAAGCAAGCTGCCTCTAGACCTGACTCCGCTGAGCCTCGAGAGTCTTCAATGGACTCTTCTCCTGCTTCTCAATATTCTTTGTCCTCAAGCCCGTCTAGCTTTTTATAGGACCTAGGCCCTTTTCCGGTCCAAACTGTTGCGGAAATCCATAAAGTGCCTCGTACTTTGACCGGATCGCCTGCTCCGCCCACTCACCCTCCTACTCACGATCCGATGGAAGTCTATGATATTCTAACATCGCCTGCCGAGGTTTATAGATCAACCCCTCAGACATCGAAAGCGTTCTCGGTTCACAATTCAAGATCTACCTTCCAAAAATATTTCTCTTCTTTCTTCCATTTCCGCCGGGCTGTGTGCTATAGTTACAGGCAGGAATCTCTACCAGTTCTTCGGGGCTCTCTGAAATATTCCCCATCACCGCTCTTTTCAGGATCTCTTTCCATGCTAGAGCAGGTTTTTCTAAATTGCCTCTTCATTCTCCCAGCTATTTGGGACGCACTTCAAACTCAATTTCAGCCACAAAAGAGGAAAAGATATCTAATCTGATATTTAACCGCCCCAGATAATATCCTCCATTTTAGAATGGAATTGTCAAGGCGTTTGTCCTAATTGGGAAGAACTCAAAATCCTTTAGACGACTCTCCTCCCGGCTGGATACCCACCCATTTTCGCCGGTACCAGTTTCCGTATTTTCAACTCTATTGCTCCTGTCAGGGGCGTCAGATATGCTTTAGGCATCACAAAATGTATCTCTTATGATCCATTCCTCCTCACGCTACCCTCCAAGCTGTTGTGTTAAGGGTTTTCTTACAAGTTTATTGCTGTTTGCTCTATTTACCTTCCTCCCTTACCATTGCTAAGACCCGATCTTTTAGAACTTGCTATTATTACTCTTGGATTTTAATGCCCGACAACCATAATAAGGCGCCGTTACTCTTATGGCAAAGTTAGTGTTTTAGAGTCTCTTTAATTATCTGACTTTCTCTGCGTTTAAAACAGCGGTGACTTTACCTCTTATTATGTCTAGACAGACTGTTTTAGCTGTATTGACTGTTCTTTCTGTTCTCCGGATTGTCTCACTGATTTTCCGTGATCAGCCTTTGATGAACTCCATGAGAGTGACCACTTCCATATTGTCTTGTCGGTCGTTCATCCTAGCCCTCATCCAACTATGCCTCTCAAGTGGGACTTTAGTCATGCTGATTGTGAAGGCTTCCAAGAGACGTTTTCACAAGTGTCTCTTTGCGGACATTCAAAGGTGTGGGCACGATAATGTCGTGCTCCAACCCGATTATCTACCACGTGGCCTAACAAACCATTCCCCAGAGACGACCCGTAATGGATGGCTCGACTGTGGCCTGATGGACCTCGGAGTACGCGACAGTCAATAAGAACTACAAGTTAGGCCATACCCGGTTCCAGCGGAACCCAACCTTGTGGAACAAGGTTAACAGAAACCGAGCTCGGGTGTTTCGTCATTCTTGTCGTACTTCATAGCGTTGCTACGTTTCATCTATTTCCTTTATGATCCCTATGGCAAAGATCTGGAAGAGGATTAACAAGTTCCAGGATCGTTATGCTGGCCATAATACCCCCACTCTCAATTTTCAGGGATCCTTAGTGGATGAAAACCTGGTGGTCAACAGCTCTTTGGCTAACCAATTCCGTGCCATCAGCAGTGTCAGCCGTTACGATAAGGCATTTTAGCCTATAAATCAAAAGAAGAGTCTCATCCCCTCAATTTTGCGACGAACTCCAACCTTCCTTATAATGCCTTGTTCTCCATCCACGAATTGCCTGCTGAATTGTTTTTTTTTGTGCATCTACATTTCCTGCCCTGGACGGGATCCATTATGATATTATTTGGCACCTTCATTTTCCTTATTGACTTATACAAACTTATATGGGTCAATGGCTCTTACCCATCATCATCGTGTGTTGAGATTGTCCTCCTTTTGTTAAACCGGGCAGGGACGGACTAGACGCAGATCATTATCACCCTATAGCTCTTACCAGCTGTCTGAGCTATTTGCTAGAGAAGATGGTGCTGGTGTACTGGAATTGGTTCCTGGAAAACAATCACTTACCGTCTTCATTTCAGTGCAGTTTTCGCTGGGGTCATAGCACTCTTGACCTATTAGTACGTTTGAAGGGATCGATCTGGAAAGCTTTCTTATTAAAGCCTATGATACTACATAGAGATAGGGCGTCTTTAAGCAGCTACACGTTTGGAGTATGAGAGGCCTTTTACCATCGTTTATTCAAAGATTTTATCCTCTCGATCGTTTATCGTGTCTATTGGAGACACCTACCGTGACCTGCAACCCAAAGAGGAAGTTCTTATGGGCAACGTTTTAAGTTTTATGTTTTTGTAATTGCGATCAATAATATCACTTTCTCTTCCTCAGAAGGTGTATCGGCGACCCTGTTCGTCGATGACACGGTACTCTACTGTTCCTCGCCTCACCTTCCCTCAGCGGTGCGTCGTCTGCAGCTAACAATCGATGCGGTTTCGAAACGTGCACAACTTAGGGGATTCCATTTTTTCCACAAGCAAAACGAAAGCTATGTATTCCAATGGGGTAGAGGGACTCTTGTTACGCCATATATCTCCCTACAAGGTGTAGAGATCAAGTTTGACCCCAAGTTTCGCTTCCTGGGCGTAACTTTTGATCCAAATTAGCATGGTTACCACACCTATGCCGTCTTCGAACGGACTACCTGCTGGCTCTCGATATTTAAAAGTCCTCTCACGCACTAATGGAGCAGTGATTGTCGAAAATAGTGGTCATTCTGCACAACCCTAGTCCAATCCAAATCGAACTATGGGTGCCCAATTTATTCTTCAGCTCTACAAAGGCTACCGCATTCACAGCCTAAGACTTTGTCTTTCCATTGGAGCCTTCCGCACCTCCCCCGAGAACGGTCTTTACTGTGAGAGTGGAGTGCTGCCCTTGCCCTATTATCGGCTCCAGATCTGTATGCAATACGACTGTCGTGTACCGCAGGCCCCTGAATCGGAGGTTTAAAGATGCATTATATGCTGCTGAATCAACGGCAGCATTCGATAGGTTGCCGTCTTTACCCCGTCCCTTGAACCTTCGGATAGATTGAGGGATCACCAGTTATGGGGTGTTAGGTAAATGGTATTGCCTGAGACTGCTGCTTCATTGAAGATGGGCTGATTGGCGCGGACGGCGTTCAATAAATCCCCTTCATCTTGTCCTGTCTGACAATTGCTTGACGAGTCCATTCATTAATTAATGTTTTTTCTGTCCAGTCAAACGACGGGTCACCAGTTATAGCGGGTCGCCAGTTATGGGGTGTTAGGTAAATGGTATTGCAAACGACAAGGTTACCAGTTATGGAGGTCCGGATGACGGTGAATTAATTGTATGTGAATGAAGGAGGTTTCTGTAATCACCACATTATAAGGGTGCGAAGAGTTCCAGTTTATAGGTGAAGGGTGGCGTTACAGCGAATTATTTATCTGACTACAAAGATAAATGATTTTAAGGCGGTCTTCTACTTGGCTGTGCTTACCGAAGGTTTTAACGTAACAATGGACATACAAAAATAAACACTATTCTAATAGTGCAAGCGGCCCGAAATGGAGCGTACTAAGCGGGAGACTAGTAGTCTATATTATCAACGCAAGTAAGAGTTAAGGGCGAGACAAGCTCAGTGGATTAAAACGGGTGCGTGAACGCGAGTGAATTCGTTACGATTGAATTCTTAATCAATGATTAAATTTGAATCTCCTTTTCATTTTTATATATGCGTACCTTATGCAGAGGGCTTGGCCTGGAAATAACCGTGTGATGACCTACCTCCGTCGTGGTATTATTTCTCCATCCCCTGGGTGGAGCTAGGAAGCCAGTGCACGGTGTGTACATTTAAATTATTAAACTCTTATTGGTGTAATCTGATACGCTGGTCGCTGCACCACCTTTTACAGTCAACAGCTGTGTTTACCCGTGCTCCTCACTAAAAATCCGTCTTTAATAATTCTATCTCGAGATATAACTTGGGCAGTTTTATAAAAGCAGGTGTTCAACTATTTCCCTTGTCTCCTTCTTATGTCTCACGTTCGCTTGCTTATATAAAAATATATATGTGCATTTACAAACCCCATCATATTTCTCATACAATATTGAATCTTTACATTATATATATATATATCACATTTTGTGATGTATCCTTCATTCATTCACTAATCACCCTTACATTGCAGGACATGACAGAAGCAACACCTGTGAACACAACTAGATCTCAATAGGAGCTCCAGCAAAGAATAATCTGCGTCAAACATTACTAAAAGACAGGCTCGTTCAAGTAAAAACGGCCCCTCCCCCCCCCAAAAAAAAACGGGCCTGCACACACTTTTTGTGATATATCTTTCATTCATTCACTAATCACCCTTACTTTGCAGGACATGACAGAAGCAACGCCTGTGAACACAACTAGATCCAGCAAAGAATATACTGCGTCAAACATTACTACAAGACAGGCTCGTTCAAGAAAGTGCAGGACACTTTCGTGCATCAGCACGAATGTGAAAAAGCCCTCTCCAAGAGCAGAATTCAGGACTGGGTGGACCACTTCGAGAACTATGGGACAGTGGAGAACCTTAATGGAGACAGTGACAACCGTCCAAGTCATTCAGGACGCCCCAGGAAGCGTACAGCTGGTTGGTTGACAGCGTGAGAGAGTCAGTTCAGCAGAGTCCAAAACGCTCTGTGCGCAAGCGAAGTCACTTCTTCGGTAGATCCCGTGAGACTTGCAGGAGACTGCTAGTAATGGATATAAAGGCCTACCTATACAGAATACAGACGAAGCAGACCCCTACAGTCTCAGGCAAGGAGCAGAGAAAGGCTATGACAATCAAGATACTGGAGAAGATTCAGGAGACCCCAACTTTCCTTAACCTCCTTTGGACCTCAGATGAAGCTCACTTCCATCTTGAAGAAAAGGTAAATTCGAAGACAAATGTCTTCTTACCGAATTCTGGACCAAATGAGGTAGCCACCAAGCCTCTACACTCCCCTAAGCGCATGATATGGACTGGAATCTGACGCGACAGTGACAGTCACCAAGTAGCGGTATGTTAAGGTCCTCAAAACCTTCAAGAGGGAGCTGCAGACCCTGTTCCCGTCGCTTATGGGACAGTTCTGGTTCCAGCAAGATGGAGCAAGCTCTCACACCTCAAACCTGTCCCGATTGGCTGAAAGAGAACTTTTGTGGCCGTGTGATCAGTCTCAAGACTGATGTTGAGTGGCCGCCTCACAGCCCAGACCTTAGCCCCCAGATTTCCTTTCCTGGGGCTACTTAAAAGACAGAGTGTACGCAGGAAGATGCAGAACCATCACGGAACTCAAGGAAGTAATCAGGGAGGAGATCAGAGCCACAAGTCGGTCGGTTTGTAAGGATGTCATGGACAACTTTGTGCTGGGCCTCAAGAAATGCACAGAGATAAATGGGGGTCATCTGGAACACGTGCTCTAGAATAAAGAAAAGTCCAAAGACTCATGTTTTGATATGATGTTTTAAACACGACAAACTAGTTATCACCAAAGTTTCATTCAATCCTTGCAGAGAATTAAGAAATGAGGCCTTTCGAAAGATGGGGCCCGTTTTTTTGAGGGGGGGGGGTCCCCCTGTATTAGAAAGGTATACTTGGATTAATAGGACCAATTCTCGTTCACTTTGCAGAGGTATCTTTTAGGCCTATTGAATCCAACAACTTTGGTGCCAGAAGCCTACCTATTGTGCAGTCCGATTACTACAAGCTTGCCTACTGCGTAATGTGACCACTACAGGTACTCCCTCTCCAGTGATGGAGTCATTAATAAAGTCGTACAACATTACATAGGTAAATATACATGTGAAATTATTTATGGCACTCCTAATATCGGCAGTATTAATAGTAAGCCCGCAGGGCGTCGACATTCACATATGCGCATACCCATATTCAGGTAGGCCTATTTATATGAGTAAATATACATGTGGAATCATTAATTTTTTATATGGTACTCTTAATATCGGTTGTATTAGTACCAAGTCCTGCCATATAGTAAGATAGTAATTAAATGATGCTTAATACATTTTTATATATAATTCCTTCACAACTGGCGCATGTTGCGTTGTGCCTATATAAATATAATACCGACACCTAACAAATACATATTAGTGCATGTACTTAGGCTATAAAGGCAACGAGGCGTACATATATGTATTTATGCCTCTTCCTCTCTGATTACAATATTTCTCCATAATATTGGCACGCAGGCTTAAAAATATACGAATGACGGATATCTAGTAAATGTGACTCGTCTCCCGGAGCGCGTGAAAACGTTTGTCTCGCCGTTCTTCTCTCCGGTGTATGTAGACGTGTCCGTGTGAATCCCCGTGGCTCCATCCTCTCGCAGGCTCTGCACTATCCAAGGCGAAGTGCACCTGGCCCTGAGTCCGAGGGCGTTGCTGATCGCTCGGTGCATCACCATTTTGAGAGGGGGGTAATTTCGTCAGTTTTAACCTGTCTATTGAGACAGTGTCCCGTCATGCATCGGGAAATTCCAAAATCCAAACTTTATTGCCGCGGTCGATAACCGGGAAAGGATCAACATAGGCGCTTCAAGTGGGTTTTTTTTACGCGGTCTATTCTGAACCACACATGAGTTGCTTCGAAGAGATCGTGGGGCACGGAAGGCTTGGGCACCGAGTGCAAGTGTCCTAAGGATGTTTGCGCGAAGTCGATTTGCGCCATGGTGGATGCCAGTTCTTTCATGAATTTGGAGTCGGTCTTCGATGAAGATGATGCCACTAGAGGTTTTGGACACAAGAGTGTGGGTCCCGTGACTGCCGTAAACGGTGAGAATCTTGAATCATTTGGCAAGGACCGAATTCCTAACAGGATAATTTGGAGTGGCACCAGCCAACCTTATTTACGGGTCATTATTTAATACTTCAGAGTCCTGTGTGCCCTTTCCACCATCCCATTCATGGACGGTCTGTACGCTGTGGTGCGAAGACGATGGAAACCAACGAAGGCAGACAGCTCTTTGAATAGTTCTGATTCGAATTGGGCACCTGTCGGTTACCACATAAAGTGAGACAACAAATTTGGAAATCCACCCATCCAAGAAAGCTAACGTAGCCGTTGCGGCACTTATGTCCGGAATCGGTAGCGCTTCGATCCATCTTGTCGCTCGGTCGATGCATGCTAACAAGTACCGATTGTGGGAAGGGTAGGATTGACCAGGCAGTGTACACGGTGTGAGTGGTCCAACTATATCGATGTTTACCATTTCACACCTCGAGGAAGGAATATTAATAGGGAGGATCGGTGATTCTGTGTGGCGATTCACTTTGGAGGACTGACAAGGAAGGCACTCTCTCGTCCAGGAGCGGATATCCTTGTCTATGTTTGGCCAGAAATACCTTGATTTGATGAGCCGAAGTGAAGCCTTGATTCCAGGGTGTGACAGATTGTGCAAGTGATTGAAGATTGCACTCCGACATGCCAACGGGACAAACGGTCGTGCGTATCCAGATGTTTCTTCGCACCAAAGCTGAACATCCTCAAAAAAAGGTAAGGTTTCAGGTGCGAATGAAATTCCCTTGTATTGCAATCATTTTCCTGCCCTGCCGCCAAAGCTCGGAGGTCAAGAGAGTCAACTTGGACCGAATTGACGTTCCTTGAGAGGCAGTTAGCAACTACATTATCCTGACCACGCACGTACGTGATATCACTAATGTATTCCAGAATGGCTGTCCAATGCAATGGCGTTATTGTTCGTTTGTCTTGGCACTCAGTGGCGATGCGAAAGCTGAAACTAAAGGCTTGTAGTTAATCCACAAGGTGACGTAGCGACCTTCAATTACGTGCCTGAAGTGAAGACTTCAAGATACGCCACTAGGAGCGCCCTGTCGTAGGTGGAGTATGCTTGCTGCGTCCGGCTTAGCTTGCACGAAAAGAATACCACTGGTTTCGCAGATCCGTCAACCATATGGTGTAGTGCAGCACCAGCCGCGTACTGGAAACAATCAGTCATCAGTTGGTATGGTAATCAGTGGGCAGCGGGTGACAGAGTTGCACGGAGCCGATTAAGGCTGATTTGATATTCTCAAATGCTCCCGTACCTCTTCGTTCCACACGCTCTCTCGGGCCTTTGGTTGCAGGCGAACAAGCTACAAGCTCAGTCAGCGGGGCTGCAATCGCGGCAAAGTTGGGGATCATCCTGCAAAGTATCCTACCATCCACAAATATCTCCGAAGCTCCTTGTAGTCTTTTGGTAGCGGCATGTTTCCAATCTCTTCCATCTTCTTCTCCGGTAGGTAGATACCTTCCGCCGAGACGTGGTGCCATACAAAATATCTTCCTTCCTTCGTCAACTTGCACTTCTCGTGATATTCTTAGACCATTTTTGATCAGGATTTCAAAGACATGTTCTAAGTGCTTCAGGTGGTCGTCCATATTGTCTGAATACACAAGAATGTCGTCTGTGTACACAAAAAAACGAACCCTAATCCTTGAAACAGGATGTCCATGTGCCTCTGGAAGGTGCATCTGGCATTTCGGAGACCAAATGGAAGCTTAACGTTCTCCCATAAACCAAATGGAGTCGTGACCGTGGTTTTCTCTATGGTGGTAAGCACGAACCAGGTCCAACCTCGAAAATATCCTTTTGCCATGGAGGTGATTCGTAATGCTTTGAACCGCGCTAGTGGATACCTGTCGGGCTTTGTAACGCCATTTAACGCTCAGAAATCGCCGACCACCTTGTACTCACCAGGGGGCGACTTCTTTGGCACCATGTGAATAGGCGAAGCCCATGATGATCTTGACCTGCGCACGACCCCCTCCTTCATTAGGATCTTGAACGTTGCTTTGGCAGCCCGCAGTTTCTCCATCGAAAGAGGTCTTGGCCGCACGAATGTCGGTGGAGCAATACTAGTTTCGATTGTATGCTTCACTGAGTTCGGCGGTGACGGGGAGGGCTGAGCGGGTGCGTACAGAACTTCATATTTTTCAAGTATGGGTGGTAGTTGCTGCAGGTCATCGATTACACTGGCCAACAAATTTGAACTTTTTTTTAATCATCAGAGACCTGAGCAAACCTTTCTCATGGCATTTTTCTCGCTGATTTCAAATCTGACTTTAGTTTTTCTTTAGCACATCAGGTTTTCGAGATATTCGAAAATGCAATATGACCGCCGTCACTGATAGAATATAGCGTTTTACTCTGATTTCTTTGGCATTGATGCGCGCCGAACTCTTTGCGAGAGAGCGGGGTAAGATAAAGGTATTTATTAAAAAAATACGAGTACAAGGTATGGTAGCATTAACAGTGAAGTAAAACCCAAAAGGTTTCAATAAAAAAAATAACAAAATGCCCAGCAGATTGAACCATCAAGCACGCCCCGCCCACCTACGAATGGAGCAGGATACTCAATAGCTCAGCATGTTAACCCTTCTTCCAAAGGGGCTTTAGGCCCCCTTGTGACATCACAAAACACTCATTTTCTCTAGCATTCCAACCCCCAGTGGCTTAATTCGGGCTTGGCCATGCCACAATCATAAACCAACAAGAGCAATGATGTTGCCCTCACACTCCAAAGGACCGTTGGGGAATAGGAGAATGACCACTTGAGAGAATCGATTTATCTGGGCTTTTTCGATCCAAAAATGAGGTCCGCATCGGGTACACCCCTGGGGTGCTGATAACGGGGGCGCCGGTCCCTGTTTAGATTCTGCAATGCGGGTCTCTGCCCCTGAAATGACAAAGAGGAAAGGAAGGATAAGCCCGAGGATCTCTCAAAAATACCGAGATTTTCTTTTTATTTTAGCGGTCCCGTCTGCAAGCCACCTAGGGGAAAATAGCCGACGAAAAGCAATTCAAGGAGATTTAGAAAAATACAGAATGTAAACAAAACAAAAGAAAAAAAACTAACAATACACACAAAAAAGGGGCGCTCGGGTGACTGCCTCCTTTCACCTCAAACAAAAACAAAAAAAATCCAATCTGCCACACACGAGTCTGTTCCAAGGAGACTAGACAGACGGTAGCGAACAAGCCCGTCAACGGTACTAGGACAGGTAACACTCACGGAGCACCGCACGACTAGGATATTCAACCAAAAATGACACTATTTAGGGCCCCTGACAAACTTCACAATAGGGTCCATGGAAGCACTCCACCCGTGGCGATGCGTCCCGCGAGTGTTTACGATTCGGAAGCCACAAAAATGACTTGCTACCGTCGAGGCATTGGGGATTTTTTTTTATTTAATAGTTTTTACGCACAGTCCTTATTTAGGCTCAATGTGCTGAAAGAAAGAAGGAGAAAAGGCTAGGCTGGGGCCGGACGGGGCACTGAGTCCCGTCAGCACGGCGGCCAGGAAGGTAAATCGCCGCGCCCCTTACGGGGTGCAGGGTGAAAGAGAATTGGTACAGAAGACCAAGTAGAGATTAGCAGAAGGAGAAAAAGAATGCCAAGCTGGGACAGGACGGGGCGCTGAGTCCCGTCAGCACGGCGGCCAGGAGAGCAAATCGCCGTGCCCCTTACAGGGGGGAGGGGGGTCATTGGGGAATAGGTCCACGGGAAGAGTTACGGAGCGATTCGGCGAAGCTTTTTCTACACACACGGAGCAGGACTACTAAAACCACCCAAAGAAGGAATAAGGGGGCATGCATAATTACAGTGCCACCCCAACATAACAGAACGCCTGTATTTCTATCACAAAATCTTCCGTACTTTTTGTTGAGGAAATTCAAGGTTTCCAAAATTTGTATACGATAACCTACAGATATAAGCTACGTATGGGGTAAAGAGAGAGCCGTAGCAACCGCCCCCCGACCCCCCGGCTCTTGAAGGGGCCGGGTCAAGGTTATGCAAATTTAGATGAATACGAGTTATCAGCAAATAAGCAATTTACTAGTAAAAGCGAAGTGACCAAAATTATCCAAACGCTTAAGTTTCTTGTAAAGAGAGCAGCATTGTTTGCAGAGACACTAACTTTCTTGCCAGTTGCCGTACAGGTAAGATGCCTAAGAATTCTGTTATGCCTCTCTCTGTCCGAAAATTGATCATAAAGCAGCGCGACGAAATTCAGTCTTTCCAATGGAGCCAATGCAGAAACTGTCAAACGCTCCAAAAGTGTAGTCCATAATAGTGTCAACCTATGTATGATAAACAGGTTTACGTAGGGCTGGTAATTCAAACGGTAGGTCATGCAAGACATCAAAAGCGGAAGACCGAGCCATTACTCAAATTGTGAAGGACCGTTTCAGGACGGCTCCGTTTTTCGAAATATTAGTGAGATTTGGGGTATCAATCTCCAGGCAGACTGTGTCACGTTGGCTGGAGGGCTTTTTTAGCGACCATCTGGCGACTGCCACTAAGGGGATAAGTCGCCATAATGAAAAAATCAGCCTACTACCTGGCTATTTATAATACACATTATAAAGACACGCATCAAACATTACAAACAAGAAACAAAATAAAAAAGTAGAAGGAGGAAGCACGCTCCGGCGTCGGGGGGAAGCGGGCCCCACCCCGGCTCCAGAGGTTGCGACCGACACCAAAGAGCATCAAATTTACACACTTGGCACTGCATAATACAGATTTATCATGCAATGCAAATGAGCAGTTTGCACAGATTTCGGGATGACGAAACTTGGCACATCTGCTAGGTTCGATAATATGGCCGAAGCGGTGGCTTTGATATTAACTCCGCGGTAGCGATGCCAACCGGAACGCACTGACTAAGTGAGCCTGTCACAAATGAACCAGACGAAGGGGCCTGAAATCCTGAGCGGTGACTCTAGGACTATAGCCTGTAATCATCGTCGTTGGTGACGGCGAGCCGACCATCATTGGCAAAGAAGGGGAGCAGGTATACCGGCCCCAAACAAGGTCAGGACACACTGTTTACTTACAGTTCCTCTAAGGGGGTTTGCCCCCTACCGGGAGCGATCGACTTGTGGCTGCCTGCTCATTGCTATTTTGGCAGGCTCCTGTGTTAAGGAAAGAGGGGCTGCCGCTGGTGCAGGGCTGGAGGCGTCTAGGGGGGAAGGACTCCAAAAAAGGGGGAGAAGGGAAAGCCGCCTCACCAGTAGACATTGGAGAGGAAAAACTCCCTCTCCACTAAGAGATTCTAGGAGAGGACCCACATAAAGCATATTGGGGGTGGGGTGCACCTCCATCACAGAGGTGGAGTTGACCGAGGGCGGCTCCGACGATGGTAAAGGGGAAACTACTTTGGTACAAAAAATATGGTTGGTGGTGGTCCCCTCCACCGGTGAGCATGGTACCGTCACTGTTTACCACGTCTCCCAACACCAAGGTCGTGTAAAGATTCTGTAAAAGGGAGGTACTTAGTTTGAAATTTCAGACTTGTGACCATAATAAAAAGGTCGGTGGGCTATATTCCACATCCAGCCACTCCCATCTCATTTAAGGCTTCCAACATGGGTGCGTTAATGTATGTTGTTCACACTTGTACAGCGACCAGAAGTTTCCTAATGGACAGCTCTCTCGTCCGACTGAGCAGCCAGAGAGGCGGCAGGGCTGATATCCTTAGGACGTAATATTCGTCGAAAGGGAGGACAAGATTTGGGTCTGTTGTGGCTTGCTCTGAGACGGCACCCGAGACTTTTAGTTGGCCTGGCAACCAACAAGGCATTGAAGCTCGCCCTCCATAAGCTGTACAGCTTTAGGCAACCGAGAACGGCCGCAGGAAGTTGGTCAGACCATTACACGCAGGGAAGGGACTAGTGAGGCAAAACCGATCTTCACATTACTCGTGCCCCAACTGACCGGCCCCCTTAAGTCTTGTCTCTTGCAACCTCTGAGCCTTGTTTATAGAGGTTACAAAACCTCTCTTCTGAAACAGCATGAGGTGGCTGGTCAGGTCTTTCAACCTAGACCAATGCTGAGAAGAAACGAGGAGGAAGCACACCAACTTCCTCAAGCCCCGTCAGAGTTCAAGTCAACCGAGTGACAGGGGTTCCCTAATTTACATTCAGGCCGGGAGGACGTGTACCAACCCGAGGTACCAAGTGTAACACACTACACAGGAATGATGTATGCTAAAGGTGTCACTTAGAAATGTGGATAAGATAATGAAAAAATAACATAAGATTCTAATTAAAGGTCTGGAAAATAAAGCCTAAAAGACACGGCACATTAGAAACGAAATACACCGAATTAAAAAAACAAGAACTTATGGGCAATTCTTGAAATGACTCAAAAGGTGATAAAAGTTATAAGTAGCGAAGTTTTAACCCCACATATTTAGGGTTTGATTATAAAAGGAGTCTTGCATATCGATGGATGATTTTGAGCATGATTCACAATACTTCAGGTGCGTTACAAATAATATGAGGACAAAAGACAAACCTGCTGCATCATTTCTAGAGCTTCTTCCTCTTCCTGTCTTTCGTTGATCTCGAGAGTCAGTTGTTTCACTCTGTCTCGTTCAGCCTTTTCCGCCTGGGACAGTTTGGAAAGAGACGAAACCGAATTTATTAGGGGTAAAATATCTGGACAATTGAGTTCGTCGCGTTCCGCTATGCCCAAAGCTAATCCAGACTAGGCAAGAGAGGGAAGGGGGTGCTTCTTTTATCACTCGTTTTCATTGTTATTATTCTAAGAAAAGGATTTGTATTTATCAAGGTGGGGGAGGAAGACTACCCATACCGTCTTCCGACACGCGTCGTAAAAGAAGACTAAGTCCGAAAAGGGGAAATTGGAAAGAAGCGCACAACACAACCGAAAGTTGTTTAGGCGAGTAGAATGGTGGTAATGAGCGGGACTGTGGCGGACCATTTCCAGTCATGCCACTAGCGGCGTTGATGCTCACCAACCTTATGTTGTTGGGAAACGGTTAATGATAAAAAAAATAGAATGGAAACCAATGAGAGATCTCCGAGACCTCTAATGGGCACACAGGGGCTCGGGAAGACACACAACTCTCCTCAATCTGAGCGCGCTCCGCAGGGGGAGGGAATAAGGTAAGGGCGTAATCCAATGAGAGAATTTTTCCTCGGCATGGAAGGGTTGCGACCTCGAAGAACTCCCGGCATATCTGTAGATTAGTAGTTGTGTGTAGGCATGCTGTGAATGTGTTGAGCTCTGTCTAGTTCCTGGTGGCAGTGGGTGCAGATGTATATGTCGTTCCGGCCGGTGAGGTTTTGTACGTGTTTAGTTTTAGGCTGGTAACCGCACCAGAGCCTTGCAATGGTGAGCCGTTTGTTTCTCCTCGGTCAATGTCCAGTGGAATGACACTAAGGAGGTGGTTTGACCCGAGAGATTGGAGGGTGTAGTGTGTTATAGATTGATTGGTGGGCGATGGGCGCCTGAATAGAGGCAAGCGGGGTTCCTTAGACTGAGGTTACTCTAGCAACGAAGAGCCACCTTCACACATACATCGAGCGCAGCTGGGGGATGCTCCTCCTTCACCCCAAGCGAGTATACCCAATAAACCAATCGCCCAACCCCAAAAAGAGCGGCTTCCTTTTTAACCTAAATTTTTTTCCGTCGCACTACACGGAAGTGGGTGTTTGGGGTGGGGTGGGTGTTTGGGGGAGAATCACCCAACCGTAGGGACACGCCGTTACAAACGTGAAGGTTAAAATTTCCATTTTATACCGGATATTTTTAAGGGCTGTTGCTGAGGAGCGATCCTCAGGCATGACTGATGCAGCGCGAAGATGGCTAAGCATTGCTATAGTAACCGCATACCCCTTAGATTCGTGCATAGTTATTATTCAATTAAGTGTGTAGGAGGGTGGTACAGCATCAAAAAAAAAAAGGCGAAAGAACGGCAACACTGACTGACCTCTTCCCTGGTTCGTAATTTGAGAACCAAATCAGAATTCACTGGCATCTCCACATTGGTAAATTGCTGCTTGTTCCCGGACCGCGTCATCAAGATGAAATTGACAACAGGTTTCGTCTCCTCGATCACTTCAATCCCCTCAGATAACAACTGCTCTGTGGAGGGGCAAACAATGTAAATATAGGCAAATACCAATGCGGAAATATTTCAAAGCTTTTCAAGTGGTATAGTGAGAGATGGAAGTAGACGAGCAGCCAAAATGAAACTAGTTACGCCTGCTATGGCTGGCAGGGTACGCAATTTTCCCGGTGCAGTAAAGAAAGCGGATCCGCCTAGGAAACAGATAGAGGGAAGGAGATTCTGAGAGAGAGGGCGAGATACCTAATACTAGTCAATATCAACGAAATAGGGATATTTTTAGCGCCTAATGGCGAATGCCTACAAGGGCATAAGTTGCCTATAATTATCTTATAGCCTAATACTTTATCGTTTACCAGTGCCTGTCAAGTGACGTGGGGGACCATGGATCTCCATCTCCTCTTGTTGTCCGCTAGTCTGATCAGGTTCACAGTTCTTCGTTCATCACCAAGATATTGAAGGATCGTGTCCATAAGCTTTGATCTTTGGCTTCCTCTCGCTCTCCTCCCCTCTATTCGTCCCAATAGGCAGCGTTTCTCAAAGTCGTCTCGTCTCAGGATGTGTCCAAGTTGCCTCCTCCTCACGTTCCTTAACGACGTCTCTCTGTACCGGCCCTTCTTAATACTTCTCTCTTGCCTTTTAGTTATTCCCATGATCTCTGTCTTCTTGATGTTTATCCCCATGATCTCTGTCTTCTTGATGTTTATCCCGTCCTCTTCTTTCACATGATTCCACCAGCTTGTCAACCAAACTTTGTAATTTCTCTTCAGAGTCCACCATAATGCATATTGCAAGTTGTTCACATTCTTTCTTCCTATTCTGATACTCTCTTCATTCTCCAGTTCTTCAATGCCTTTTTGTCCATATAATAAGAACAGATGAGGTAATAGGACGCACCCTTCTCTGACACTTCTGTGTATTTTTATCCAATCAGTCTTATCGTTTTCAATCTTCACTGCTGCTTTTTGGTTCAAATACAAATACAGGTTACATAACAGTCCATTCCAATATCACTGAGCCTCCTCATCAATGAATGGTTCGTACCTAACCGTATCAAATGCCCTTTAAAAATCGATAAAGCACATGAAAACATCCCTCTGCATCTCACCACTCTCTCCATGATCATTCTTCTCAGGGTGAATATCGCGTTAATTGTTCCTTTACCTTTCCTGAGCCCGTACTGCTCTTCCTGCACACAGTTATCTATTTTCTGCTTTATTCTGTTGTTAATCACTCTCAGTATTATCTTCCGGGGTTGACTCATGATACTAATCAACCGATATTTCTCACATTCCAGGGTGTCTTCCTTCTTTGGTATAGGTAGGAAAGTTGACTCCCTCATCCTTTGTGGTATATAACCTGTATTGTAAATCATAATACCTAACCCGGTCACTTTCTTTACTAAAATTCTCCAGCTGCCTCAATCATTTCCACACAAATTTTGTACTCCCCAACAGCTTTGGCCCTTTTCATACATTTGATGGCAGTTTTCACTTCTTCTTTAAGAATTGTAGGTCTATTCATCTCATCCTCCAGGTGTTGCTGGTTAATTCTAATGTCATTGTACAGTATTGTCATATATTCTTCCCATCTCGTTAAAAGTTCTTCCTTTTCCATTATGACGTTTCCTTGGTCATCCTTCATGACTGAGTTTTTTGTTTGTTGTCTATTCCCATTAAATCGTTTCTGGTTCACCATTTCTAGCTGTTCAACTTCACTACACTGTTCATTGAGCCATTCTTCTTTTCTCTCTCTACATCTTCTTTTAACTTTCCTATCTTTTTCTCTATATATATCTGGGTCTCCTTTGTTCCATTAAATTGAGAATCTCAATTTAATCCTTCTTCTCTCTTCCGGTACTACTGTTCAACAGCATCTTGCATCGCCCTTTGTATAGAATCCCACTCCCTTTCCACTTCATGGTCACCTGCACCTTCCAGTAGCGCATCGTATTTATTTTTTACTTTTATTTCGAAATAATTTTTAGTTTCCTCTCATGCTTAGCTTTTGCAGTGGTTTTTGTCAATTTCTTGAGTTTAACCTTCATCTCTGCTACCACTGGCACGTAATCACAACCAATTAAACAGTCTGCTCCTGGATAGGCTTTACATTGTTTGACTGCATTTCTGAATCTTTTATTTATAGTGATGAAGTCAATTTGATTTTTGTATTGTCATCCGGGAATTTTCTAAGGCCACAAACGGCTTAGTTGATGTCCGAAAAAGGAATTCACTATCACTTGTTCCTTCTCTGCACACCACTCTACAAACCCTAAAAAACAAAACAACCAAGCCTACCCCCGGCGCGGGAGCATGCAACTAACACCATAGAGAATCGAATAAAAAGGAGGCCAGGCTCCATCCAAGGAGTCAAAGAGTACACGAACTCTTTCCGAGCACAAGGAACAAGCGGTAACGACCCGCTCGTCTCGGTACTGGGACAGATAACGTGAGAGAAGATCACCCGACTGGGACATTCAACAAGAATGTGCTGCCCAGTCTGGGAAATAACGCAGTCGTCGCATTTAGGTAACAGGGGAGCGCTCACTCAAAGGCGACGTGAAGCCGTCGCGGAATTTGGGCGCAGGCGCGGAAGGATGGCACGCAACTTAAGTTCTCTTCTTTGATAGACAACCCGGAAAGGTGACCAGTCACTGAATGAAAAATGTCCATGGCGCGTGTATAAGAGAACCTAAGGCTGGGAATATATACATCCTATTTGAAGTTGGGGTCAAAATCAAGACCAAGGAAACGGCACGAATCTACCATTTCCAGGTGAATCCCGTTAAGAAAAAGTCCGGGTCGGGGTGGAGCCGTGGATGGCGGCAGAAGTGCACCACCTTAGTCTTGGTCAAGGAAAACCGAAACTTGTGCGCTTCGGCATAGCGAGAGATGGTTCAATGGCTATAGGAGTCGACGCTCCAAAGTTGGCATCTGGGCTACACCAAAAGAGATCGAAAGGTCGTCCACGTAGAGCCTAGCGAGAACATATTCCGGCCCCACCGAAGTGATACCGTTGATGCTCAGGGCAAAGTTTGTGACACTGAGGACACTTCTCTGTTGCGACACCCTCTTCCGACTCCATTGGGCAGGAGATGGTTCTCCCCACCAGTACACGAAATCGACGATCTCGTAACAATTCAGATAAAGATTGGTGGGAGGTGTCCCGTCGCCCTATCGTGTGGAGTTTCCACGATACCGTATCACCATGAGGTATTATATGCCTTCTCCAAATCGAAAAAAAACAACATGGCGTGCTGCTGCCTAGAAAGGAAGCCCTCGCAGATACTATCTACAAGTCAAGGCAGGCCATCCGAAATGGGGTGGAACTTGTGAGCCTCCAAGTGTACTTATTAATCAGTGCTTAAGCAGCATGACTCAAGCTGGTATTGCACAGATACCAAATAGAGCAGCACTCAGGAAAATGATTCAACAAACGCAGAAGGAAATAAACAAAGTGCTTGAGAGTCCTAGTTGTATTAATGAAATAGAAATACCACAAGAATTTAAGAAGTACAAACCAACACCATCCTTTCCCGGTTTACGAAAGGGAAGTATAATTGCTTCCCTCCAATAGGAAGGAATATAGCCCTTAATCCAGAAATAGTTAAATATATCAAGAAGGTGTGATATGAGTGTTGAATGCATATACCTAATCATATCATAAGATATACCAACAGGGCCAGGTGCGGTAGATCCACATTTCTTAAGAGCATTTTGAAGTTCATGGATGGAAAAGAGCTTGTTATATGGTTCATTATCCATAAAAGGATCCATGAAGTTGAGTATGCACTGTTCTTGCATTTTCTTGACATGTTGGAATTCTAGGGGGTAATTGTTGGGGCTAGAGATGTCAGCAAATGTCTTTGCCAGGACATTTGAAGTTTTCAATAAGTCTCCCAAAAGCTCACCTGCTTCAACCATATTGGGGGCAGTGCAGAGAAGCCACTTGTTCTACCCATGAGCTTCTTCACTCTCTTCCAGACTTTGTCTGGTGCAGTTTGGTGGTTGATGGAGTTTATGTACCCTTTTATAGAGATTCAGCGAGCCTGGCGGAGGGTACGCTGTCGCACTGCCCTGGCTCAGTTAAGGGCATACTTATTGGTAGTAATAGGGTTCCGGTGGTAGCGACAAGCTCGTTTGCATTCTGTCACTGCTTTGCTGCATTCCTCAGACCAAAAAGGGAGATGGGTCTTGTGGGAAGCAATTTTGGAGAGGGGCATGGATAAATTTGCCGCCTGGTTGACGTGGTCATGGAAGTTCTCCAAGATCATGTCAATGTCACCCTGAGGGAAGTGTCCAGAATGATGGGAGAGGTGTTTAAATTTTGGCCAGTTGGCTTTCTTAGTGTTCCACCTATTACTCGGTGGGGGGGAGGGCCAGTCAAGCATGAGGTCAGTACCACTGGGTAGTGATCGCTTCCTCTCAGGTCAGGATCCACCGACCAGCTGTAATCTGCTCTACAGTCTGATGAGCAAAGTGATAGATCTACACAGGTAGAGCTGTTAGTCTGGACATGAAAAGATGTTGGAGTGCCATCATTAAAAAATGACACATCCATCGTCTCTATACATCTCACGATCATGTTTCCCTTGGGGTTGTTATCATAGTCTCCCCAAAGTTGATGCCTTGCGTTAAGGTTTCCAACCAGTAGGAATGGGGTTGGGAGTTGGGTGATGAGATTAGCTAATTTGTTAGCCAGATCTGAGGCAACTACTCCTTCACTAGGAGGGAGGTACAGTGAGCAGACTGTGTATAAACGATTGGTGTACACACGGATCGCTACTGCTTGAAGATCTGTTCTCAATGGGATTACTAAGTGAGAACAGTCTTTGTGGACAAAAATAGCTGAACCATGTATGGGTTCTAGTGGGTTTATAAAGTATCCCACATAGTTGGGGATATTGGGTAATTGACGATTAACCAATTGTGTTTCTTGTAATGCTATACAACAAGGGTTGTAATCGTGAAGCAGTATTTTGAGTTCTTCCCATTTGGGGAAGATTCCTTGTAAATTTCAATGTATAATTGGGGGTATATTCATCTTTTAAGAGTAATTAGGTTTTTCTTTATACCTGGTAAAGGTAACTGGGGTTTTGAGCCTTTTAGGTTTCTGGATGTTATTAGCACTTGAGGCATTGGTAGCTTTAGGGTTTTAGGGATGGTACTTCTATTAGTCGGCAAAGAACCATGTGTCAGCTGTGCATATGACAAGGTGGTTTTTACTGGCAAAGATGAATCTGAGGATATTGGGTCCTCTGTAGTAATGGTTAGTTTTGCTGGCAAAGATGCCTCTGTCGTATTAGTTGGTTTTGTTGGCAAGGGTGCCTCTGATGATATTGGATCCTCTGTAATGCTGGTTAGTGGTGTCGAAAGGGATGGTACAGGGTCATTCTGAGGACTGGTGGTTGGGTCAGCTGTGGTTGGTAAGGGGAGCCCAGAAGGCTGTTTCTCCTCCTCCAAGGGGGCCCCAGCCAATGTTGAATCTGTGACCATCTCTTTAGTTTTTTCTGAAGTTGCTGGTGCTGCAGGTGTAGTGGGCCGACTTGTTTTGATAGATGGAGTCAAGACAGATTCGGAGGGAGGAGGGTGGATATCTAAAGGTGAGACGTACACCACACAAACTTCCTCGGAATCAGCCTCCATTTCTTCAGGAGATGGCAATGGTTGGTTTGATGCTGATGGAGGAGAATCTGAGGAACGGCGAGTCCTCTTGCGTCTTGGTTTCGGTGAAGCAGGAGCTTCTCTGATGATTGGGGAGGGAGGAAAAGCATCATTCTTGGGAAGAGGTTCTGTTGGGGCTACTTGGTGGCTATTCTGTGGCTGTAAAGGTGAGGGTCTGAATGTTCTCTGTTGTTTGTTACGGACTGGTCTATTTGCTCGAAGAGCGTCTGTAAAACTTACTCCTGGTTGGATGTATAGTTCTTTTGCTCTCCTTCTAGCATCCTTCATGCTAATTCTGTATTTATTTCGGAGAGCAATAACCTCTCTCATATAAGAAAAAGGCGCACTGGTTAGAGCTGGCTGGGTGGTCACCACCACAGTTGGCACAACAAGGGGAACGTGAGCATGGTGTTCCATGGAAGTCGGAAGAACAATTGATACATAGCCTCATCTGTCTGCAGTATTTATTTGCTGACATGGCCAAAATGTTGGCAATGGAAGCACCTACGGGGATTCTCAACGTAGGGCTTCATGGGGATACACAAGTAGTCAGCCTTGATGTTTTTAGGAGGTTCCAACCGATTGAAGGTTAGTATGATGGTAGCCGAAGGAACTCTGGTGTTATTAACATTGCAGGTGACGCGGTATGCGCTGATTCTTTTTGGGAAGTCAGTTTATCAACAAGTCGGTCCACATCGTATTCAATCAGCTCCCCTCACTTGATAACCCCCTTGCAGGTATTAAAGGTAGGGTGGGCTGAAGAGGATATATTTAGTGAAGCTAGAGAATTGTGTTTTGATTTTTTGGTGTTATTCAAACGAAGTCAATTCCACTACCAGACAGCCATCATTTCTAGGCCACATTTGGGCTGGTTCGCCACATTTAGCAACAAAGTCTTCATAAATGTTGAAAATATCAGCCTTACTCAATGGCTTATCATTATCTGATTTCAGTAGTACAAATTTTCCATAGTCAAAGTCATCGTCGACCTCAGAACCAAAAGGATCGAGTCTACGGAGAACACGGTCATTGACGGCACGGAGGCCAGAAGCCTGCGGCCTCTGGGAAAAGTTTTTATTGTTTTTACCCATATATATTTGTGTTAATAAGAACATGTACCCCGGGGAAGTGGACATGATACTGTAGCTGCCCCAGACAAGGCGCTTTACACCGTCCTCGGGGTAGCCCTCCCCCATACTACATCTGTCGTTTTAAAAACAGTGCAGCGTCATGAATGGAAGTTTGAGGACGGCTAGGCTAAGACCCAAGCTGTGGGCAGCTATCAGCTCCAGAACGAGTACGGTCTATGGCGATACCTCCGGCGAACAAATCGGCAACCCATACAGCGGTACTCAATACGAGGGTGGGAGGATCGTTAGTCTGACTCCTCTACAGTGGCCTGTTCAGCAAGGTTGGACCCATGAAGACCGACTGATGGGAAGTAGTGACCATTTCGATTAGTCTTCACTGACATAGCCCACTGCATCATTCGAGTATGCAAGCCCCTCTACCACGACAAGGTGATCCTCATGGAGGGGTTGTGTTCAGCATGATGCAGTCACATTGCGTATAAATTCTTTTTCTAGAAGTATCTGGCATCTTCGATAATGGTCTGTGCTGCATGTGCTGTGCTGCCAATGACACTCAGTGCTACGCTAGACGCCAGTGGGGAATGTTGTGTTTCCTCTATACCGCATCAATAATCTGCAGCTTTTTGTTGTTAGTGGTTCCTGCTCAGTATTTACCTACATTTATTTTGAAATGCCTGGAAAGTACTGTACTGCTGAGGAGAAAACCTATATTCTTGCATGGAGACAAGACGATATGTGAACGTACAGGAAGAGCAAAAACAACCATATTGAGGCTGCTGGCAGCAGACCAGGGACTCGCACCTAACGCCATTCAGGAAGACAAATTCGGAGGTGGAAGGCTACAGATGTCCTCATAAAGAGAGAATTAGAGAAGGCCCCTCGACTGACAGCACCTGTTCGAACCATTCGGCATTGGCTGCAGAAGGACTTGGGGCTTCCATGCCGTAAAGCTGCCGTGAAACTGCTTATAAGTGACTGTATGAAGAAGCAACGTCTTACATTCGCAAAGAAATATGCACATTGGAGGAAGGTGATGTTTTCCGCCAAAAGCAATTTCCAGGTATTTCGGATGAGGTCTATCACGGTTCGTCGCCCGTCATCTTCCGATCGGTACAACCCAAGATACACTGTTCCGACAGTTAAACACACCGATTCAGTGATGGTTTGGGGTTCTTTTTCTGGTGAGAAGGGAAGGGCAGGCCTTTACTTCCATCCAAAGAACCAAAAGATGAACGCTGATCGGTATATTGGCATTTTGAATGACCATATGTTGGAAATGTTTAGCATTCACGAGTGTGAAATCTTTATGCATGACAGTGCTCCCTGCCATATGGCCAAGAAGGTCACGAAGTGGCTCCAGGAGAGACAGATTGAAGTGTTAAGAGTGGCCTGGGAATAGTCCCGACCTCAATCCCATAGACAATTGTTGGCAAAAAAATGAAGAAAACCATGTGCAGGAAGAAAACTCCAAACCTGGATACTCTCCGAGCAGAGCTGATGAAGGTGTGGTGCACAGAGATGTCCTTGGATTACTTCAGGAACCTAAGCGATTCCATGCCAAAACGCCTCAACATGGTCATCAAGAATAAGGGCAACATGACTAAATACTAAACTATGTGATTGCTATGTATTAAAATTTTTAGTACAATACTCTAATTTTCAGGCCGAAGTTTTATTTTTCCTTAAAAATGTGGTAGGTCTCAAGTCATTTTGCCATGGCTGTAAATATTTTGTTTATCTTATTTTCTTCAGTAATTCAAATTCATTTTTTGCTAAATATTAATTCTTGCCAAAATCTTTTTTTAAAATTTGGTATTTTGGGGTGATATTTCCTTTGTTAGTATGTAACTAAGTATGCTACTTACCTAAACATAAACAAAAAAGCCTAATTTGTACTTAATAAAAAATAAATGAGGTTAAATAAAGATTGTTTTTTTTTTCAATTATAACATTTGTTATGATACAAAACTTGATAATTATATTTGCACTAAAATGTTACAGTGATATATATTTGCCATGAGATAATCAAACGCTGAAATGACTTGGCGCTGAACTGTACCTAACCTCTTGCACATAGATTTAAGAGAGGAGTAAACCTTCTCTCGGCTAAAATAAAGTTGGAAGGGCCGCTGAAAAAGCATAGGAGAGATCACCTTTTCTGAGGTGGAGCTACCTGGAGGTGGCTTCAAAGATGGCAAAGGAAAAGCCCCTTTACTGCATGAAAATGTTGAGAAGGAAGCCACTCCACCAGTCAAAGAAGTGTTTCCTTTATCCATCCTCACTGACAACTAGGGTGGGCGAGGCCTGCAGTTGGAGGTGGATTTCCATGTACTCGTGTTCACACACTATTTCCCTCTGTGGTAGTAATGATAGTAATAAAAGAACAAAATGCATGGAAAGTAGATACTATGACCTCTCAATGCCTTGTGAATTTAAGAGAAAGGTCTCTACAGGATCAGAAAGGTCCAGAATGTGATCATTTATTTATATAGACTCGGACAAAAGTACGAACTAGGATGGGCAGCAGAAGATAATCTCGACATCCGCCCGACTCGCCAAAACCATGGCGTGACGGATATCGCGAACTAGGGGATGCAGAGATTCCAATGCCCCGAGAGCACTCAAGGCGCTTTGTGAGTGGCTATAGATCACAGTCCGGTCTCCAAACCGGGCACGTCGCGTAATCTCCCGTACCGAGTGGTGTATTGCCACCAGCTCGGCCGTGAAGATAGACGCAGCGCCTGGCAGAGCCTCGCTGACTTCAAACAGAGGGGATACAGCGTGGAAGCCGACCCCCTCTTGGGACTTGGAGCCATCCGTATCCACTGACACGGTTCCAGCGTGACACGAGGTGTGCTCAAAAAAGGTCGAACGCAATACTCCCGGCGCTTTACAAGCTTTGGGAGCAGAGGCGTAGCGACCAATAGGCAAATGTGGCACCCTCCAGGGCGGCCTCCTTGGCAGAACCAGGGGTGCCACGAGCCCGAGAGCTATACCTAGCTTTCGAAGGAGTTTCCTGGCACTAAACCCAAAGGGTTTGGGGTATGACTGGCGTCTCTCGGCGGCATAGGCAGCGTCAAAATCAACTGCAGATGTAGTGAGAGCTGTTGGCGACTGAGGGAGGCGCCGGGCTCGCGCGCACAGGCAAATGATGCACTGTACGAGGCGTAGAGCGAGTGGCATCTCCCCAGCATCGACTAGTAGTCTTTCAATGGGGGAAGTGCGAAGGCACCGGTCGCCAGGTGAAGGCCGGTGTGGTGGATCGAGTCCACCTTCCGCGCTGAACGTCACGGAACGGAGAATATCCATGGCGCGGGTACAACAGACCCTAAGGCTGCGAATATAAGCCTCCCAGGTGAAGCGTCGGTCAAATACAAGACCAAGGAAACGGTACGATTCAACCACTTACAGGCGTACCCCATTAAGAAACAAGTCTAGGTCAGGGTGGAGCCGTGGATGGCGGCAGAAGTGCACCACCTTAGTTTTGGCCAAGGAAAACCGAAACCTGTGCGCTTCGGCATAGCAAGAGACGCGGTTCAATGCCTGTTGGAGTCGACATCTGGGCAGCGCCAAAAGAGATCGAAAGGTCGTCCACGTAGAGCGTAGCGAGAAAATCCTTCGGTAGCACCGAAGTGATGCCGTTGATGCTCAGGGCAAAGAGTGTGACATTGAGGACACTTCCCTCTGGAACACCCTCTTCCTGCTCCATTGGGCCGGAGGGGGCTCCCCCCACCCATACGCGGAATCGACGATCTCGCAAAAATTCAGATATAAACATTGAGAGGCGTCCACTCGCCCCCATCGTGTGGAGAGTCTCTATGAAACCGTATCGCCATGCGGTATCATAGGCCTTCTCCAGATCGAAAAACACAGTGGCATAGTGCTGTCTACGAAGGAAGGCCTCGCAGACGACATTTTCCAGTCGGAGAAGAGCATCCGACGTGGAGTGGAACTTGTGGAAGCAGTACTGCGCAGAAAAGAGGATTCTAACATTTACCAATTTCTCCATCAACTTGCACACGGAAGAGGTTAGAGAGATTGGGCGGAATCCGGTCGGAGTAGAGTGATCTCTCCCCGGCTTGCGAAAGGCGAGCACAGTAGCGATTCGCCAGGAGTCTGGGAGAAGACCTTCCACCCAGATCCTGTTGAACAAATCTAACAGAAACGCCATGCCTCGCTCACCCAGGTGTCGAAGCATGGCGTACGGGACATCGTCCGGTCCATGGGTGGTGTCCGCGCATGAAGTAAGAGCGGAACGCAACTCACTCAAAGTAAATCTGTCGTTGAAGGGTTCTCTGCCTCTGGAGGTAAAGTCTAGTCGGCGGCCTTCCGCGACATCACGACGTGCATTGAATGCTAGCGGAGCAATATCCCGGCTAGAGAATGCGGAGAAAGCGGTCGCAAAGGATTCCGCCACGGACGCGGGGTCCGAGATTGCGGTCCCATTCTCCTGGAGAACGGGAGGGGGGTCCTGCAAGAACTTGCCCCCGAATCCTTTTGACTCGCTTCCACACATCTGCTAGAGGGGTCTTCCCGTTGAATGAAGAAACGTATGCCCGCCAAGAAGAGCGGCGGGCGTGCTTCGAAATATACCGGAACCTAGCCCAGCCCGACGAAATTCAGCGACAGTGAAATCGTTCGGGCGGCGCTTATAGCGCATGTAGGCATAACGCTTCTGTTTGAGGGCCGTCTCACACTCGGCCGACCACCATGGGAGTGGTCGGCGTGCAAAACGGCCAGACGTTCTGCGAATAGTAGTCAGGCCTGCGGCGATGAGGTTGCCGGAGAAGAACTCAACGGCCTCATCTCCCGACCTAAACTCCTCGACTGAGATAGAGAATTCAGTCATTTTCTGAAATGCAGGCCACCACGCCAAGTACCACAGAGGTGGGCTCTTAGGCTGCAGCTGCCCTGAAAATGATATTTAAATGGGAAAGTGATCATAACCATGGAGGTCATTGACCACCCACCAATCAAAATCAGGCTGTGATTCCGGAGAGCACAGAGATAGATCAAGGAAAGAAAATGAAGCAGTTCTCGGGCAGTGATGCGTAAACTCATCCACATTTAGGACACCCATCTCAAGCTCTTCGATCAGATCGGCAAGGAATTGTCCCCTGGGATTTGTTGAGTAGTCTCCCCAGAGAGGATGTCTGCCGTTCAGATCTCCAAGCAAGAGAAAGGGCCTCGGCAACTGTGCAACGACGCGGCGGAAGTTCCCCGCGTCGAAGTGTGCAGACGGTGGAATGTACGCAGAAATAACAGTATACCTCCTATCCAGGTGAAGCTGCATAGCTACTGCCTGAAAGGAGGTATCTAAAGTGAAAGGAAGAACGGAGACATCATGCCGGGTGTAAACCGCGCATCCCCCAGCCCGGCCTCCATCTCGTGGTGGTGGGGTCACAAAACTCTTATACCCCGAGAGGGCGGGCAGGAGGCACGCGCCTAGCATGGTTTCCTGCAAAAATATAGCTAAAGGGGAAAGGGACAAGACGAGCCTCCGCAGCTCCTCCCAGTTGGCCCGGAGTCCACGGCAATTCCATTGAAGGAATATGCCCTCCAGGCCTACCTCGGAGGAGACGCGGGGGCTCTCTTCGAACAGAAGACCCTTACGGGAATGGCCGTGCGCTTCCCGGAGGCAGTATCCCGGGCGCTGTTGGCCCGACAATGCGCTGTCGACTTCGAGGACTTATCGGGGAAGGTTGGGCTCGCCATGCAAGTCTTTTCCTTCCTCCGTCTCGAAACTTTAGGCGGGCGTTGCGGCTTCGGAGTTGGGGGGCCCTCTTTTCCAGGATCCACCGTCTCCGAGCCACTCAGCACACCACTAGGCGTGGGCGAAGGAGCCGAAGCTCCTTTGTTGCTGTCCTCCTTTCGGGGGACAGCTTTAGTAACCCCGCAAGATGGCCTCCTGTGAGTCTAACGACTCTGTGGAGGCGCGTGGCCGTTTCGCCTTACGGGAAACGGTCACGCTGGGGCAAGGGGTAAGACCCTGGTTTTAGCCGGGGCTGGGTGTGAACCCTTTGTGCCGCCAGCTTTACCAGGGGAGCACCCGGGTTGAGTAGAACCAGCAGAAGGGCTCTGAATGGGCACCGAAACAACAGTGCTCGTTGGCCTCGATGAGCCAGGAGCATAGGGTGTCTTTCTAACCAGTGAGGCGTAAGACGTCCCAGGCAGAGCTGGGCGCACCAGGACCAAGTCCTTAGCCTCGCGGAATGAGAGTCGATCCTGGGCCTGAACGGCCAGGATTTCTTTCTCAAGGAGATATGCACCACATTGCTTAGAAGAAGCGGGATGCGGCTCTCCGCAATTGACACACTTGGAGCAATTTATACATACTTCGGGTGACCCCGACTTTGCACGTCTACATGAGCGATTCGTATGGCCGAAGCGGAGACAGTAATAGCACTTCCGCGGCAGTGGCACGAATGCCTTCACGCGGTAGCGGTACCAACCGGCACGCACCGACTCAGGGAGCTTGTCACAGTCGAACGTGACGAGGAGTGTAGGGGTGGGTCTCGAGGTCCCTCCCTGTTTTCTCATCACACGTTCGACCTTGACCGCCCCATGGTCGGCCAGCTCTAAGGTGATGTCCTCTATGGAGTAGTCAACGAGTTCCCTCGCATAAACTACTCCTTTCACAAAGTTCATGGTAGAGTGCGGGGACACACTCACCGGGGTGCCATCAAGTGTCCGAAGAGCACTTATCTTGGCCGCCTCAGAGGGATCCGCCGCATTTGCCAGAATGCTCCCATCCGAGAAACGGGTCACCTTCGGCTCTCTACCAATTACACTAGCTAAAGCTCTCCTCTGATTGATCATGTTACCATTGGCCAACATGCTGCCATCAGTGGAGCGAATAACTAAGAAGCGTTTCTTCAAATCTTTTCGAATTAAAATGCGTAGAAGTTTTCCAATTGGCGATCCTCTTCCTCTATTATAGGTTCGATTACTATAACCAAGAATAGAAGCTATAACGGATTATCCCTGGGCTCTTCTTAAACAATCATACCGTCCTAAAGGCGCCGACCCTCGAAGCTGTATTTGTTTCTAAACATTGGTGACCTTGGGATTATCTTCTCAATGGATTTGAATCATTGCAAAACAAACTGAAAATTGTGTAATCCAATGATGGCATGTTTTCAATGGAGCAGAGGGGAAAGAACAAAGAAAGATAGCAGAATGGAATAGTAAGATATATATAAAGGCTGAAAAGGTAGGAAATCGCAAATCTTACTGACAGTGGACGATGGCCTTGGATTTGCCAAAAGAGATTCTCAACGAACCTGGACCATTTGGCGGAGTCCGACAATCCCAAACTTGTTTACGTGCAAAACCCCAACAAGTCCCTACCGTAGGTTTTCTTCGCGGACGACTTCACGTGGACGGGGACGGAAATGTGGGTGTTGGGGGTTCGTGGCGTCTCTCTGGTGCGCTCGAAGAGGTTGTCTGCCAGCATACGGTCGAACTCGGACATGAAGTCGTCGTCCTCGGGGCACTGCACGGCTTTGAGGGTGAGCGCTAGGTTCTGCTGCGACTCCCCATCGCTCTTCATGTCCCCACTTTCAGGGCCCGTGTTGACAGACTCGCCTTCCTGCAGGTGCAGAAAGCCGTTGGAAAGAGCAAATTCATTTAATCCGAGGGACAGTCTAAGGTTCGAATCAAGGGTGACTTGAACAGAGAAAGTGGAGACGCAATGTGCCATCTGACTCATAAGTGCAGTGGAAGAGAGGGGGATATTTCCACGTGTCAATGACGTATAATTGCCCTCAAGCAATTATGAGGCAATACATTTGAATCAGGTGCTATCCTTCGATAAAAAACCCCTTCTGCTCTGTTACTGAGGAGTAAAAATAACACATGAAGATTGAATGCCCTCCAGACCCCAATGCCCGCAGGTCGATCTACAACTATATATCTTCCATACATTTTTACTTTCCTTATTTTCACCACATTCATGTCAAAAGTCATCGGACACAGGTCCCAGTCATAAAGGAAAAAGCTCCCACAACGGAGTCCCACAAGGTACCATCCTCTCCTCCACCTTATTCATGCATGACATACACACTTTACCCAAATCAGTCCATCTAAACATCTACAAAGATGACACCCATTACACCCCAATCCATCCCCGTACCCACTGCCTCTAAAAACCTAAACAGGTACCAATAGCTCATAAAAAATGATTTGCGCTAAGCAATATCAACACCCACCCCCAAAATCAATATTCACCTTCTTTATCCCTGAGACAAAAACAAACTATCATCACACATCTTCCCCCACGGCCAACTTCTACTATTCAACCATAACCCCCACACTTCAGGGTATCACCCTAGAGCCCCACGGCTTTCGCAACACCAAAAACAGCGCTAAAGCCATGCCGAAACTCAACACCCTCAGATCACTAAGAAACACCAACTTTGGACAAAACAGAGAATCTCTGATAATGCTCGTACAAACAGTTCATCTGCATCACACTAAACTACACATCCCCAGCCTGGGCAACAACTAAAACCTACATAAAATACAAACAGTCCCAAATAGTGCTTTCCACATTGTTGCAATTGGCTGCACCAAAACCACTCAAATACACAATCTCCAAGCTGAACAACATTCCTCCCAACTGAAGACCACCTAACATAATGGGCTCTTCACCCACCTGTCTACTCTTATCCACACCCTAAAAAAAACACAAAACCACCCCTGCCGCCCACTGCACCTAATTATTAGTTAACCTCCCTTCCAACCCCAATCGAACCCCAAAAAACTCTTAAAACACAAACTCAATTTACTCGAAACCAGCCTAAATGCCCCTCCCGATATTCACAAATATGAAGCAACCAAAGATCGCCGAACCGAAGTTCCAGTTTCACTGGCCTGGCGTGCAATCATTATACCATATCACCCTACGTGCCCCCCCCCTCACACCAAGTGTAACCTGAAAACACTGCCCATCTCATCCTATCCTGCCCCCTTTTCTACATTCTCAGAACCTCTTTTAATATAGCCTCTAGAGAAGACCGAGTAGTGTCAGCCTTCATGAATGGTGGTGTGTTCGATTGAAGAGAACTCGTGATGGAGGAGGAGTAAGTCTTTCTTTACAAATCTCTCCTCGCAAAGTTTCTGGCGGAGATAAGCTCGTTGCTTTTGCTTACTTTTAAAGAATAATACCATTAATATTCAGACGCCTTTAAGCCTATCAAGCACAAAGCTACCAATCATTCTTTCTCAAGCCAATCTGGCTCTTCATTGACACGGATTAATCAGCTAAACTGGACGGGGCCTACGAGATTAGGGCCTATTACCGCCAAATATACACAACAAAAAAACATCTCCGAGCGCACCCTCTAAAAGGCACTTCCAAGCACCACAACACAGGTCAATTGCCAATTATTTCCCTTTGACCCTACATCATTCAGGAAAATTAACGGTTCATCAGTTTCACCTCGGCTCACGAAGCTCACTCTTTCATAACAGACCTCCTCAAAGTTAAATCTTGTAGGCTGACTGTGTTGAGACTGGGTGAGGCTCTCTGCACCTTGCCCCTCACTCCAGTCCTCCATTTCGATCTCATGGCGTGGCAGCCGCTCGATTTCGTCCTCTTCGTCCTCCACTTCCACAAATGTATCGTCCATCGCATCCGTCTCCTCCAATATGGCTTTGTCTAGGAAAATAAATATTAAGAGAAATTACCCTCAACCTCATTCGGAAACTACAATACTTCAAAGAATTCCTTGCTCATGGATGACCCCAACGCCCATCGACCAGATAAAGAATTTTATATAAAGATCAGAATGACAAAAAGTGGCAAGCCAAAAAATACTAGGACCGGGCGTCGTGGAGCGGGGTGTTGAATTGTGGAAAAATACCAGGTTGACCCCACCGACCAGATAAAGAATTTTATATAAAGATCAGAATGACAATAAGTGGCAAGCCAAAAGATACTAGGGCCGGGCCTCGTGTTGAATTGTGGAAAAATACTAGGTCACATATTCTAAAGCTCCTCCACATATAAAACAAGAGAACAAACAAACAGACAAAAACAAAACCCATAACAAAACAAGGAAGCACGTTCCGGCGTTGAGAGAGAGGGGGGGAGGCACGCGCCTGCCCTGGAGCAAGAACATGCGACCAACACCAAAGAGAGTCAAATAAAAAGGAGGTCAACCTCCTCTAAAGTCAGATAGGCAACTAGTCTGTGTACACGAACCCATCCCGAGCACAGGGGAGAAATGGTAGAAACGCCCTTCGATCCGATACCGGGACAGGTAACGTGCGCGAAGATCAAGGAGTCCGAGGACAAAGTAGTTGACGCAGTATGGTACAGGTGAACGCGCCATCAAATGGCGGCGCGTCCTGTGAGTATGCCTTGGGTAAAGACGACAGAAAGCGACCTGAAGCCGTAGCGGCAATGAGGGGTATGTCCATGGGAACAGTTGCGGCACAATGGCACGTAACTTTAAGTTCCCATCTTTTTTTGCAAAGCAACCCTGAGGGCTGCCATGATTCGTCCCATGTAAGCGATGTGAGGAAGAACCACTCGCTGGTCTGGTCGCCCAGTCCTCACGGACTCTTTGACGCCTTCATCAGCGCGCTCATTCCCGGCGATTCCCACAGGCCCAGGAACCCAGCATAAGATAGTGCGGGCATCCAGCTTAGTCGCGGCAACCGTGGCGTCACGGATACCGCGATTCAGCAGAGGGGGTAGAGATTCCAATGTCACGAGAGCACTCAGGGAGCTTTGAGGCGCTAAAGATCACAATCCAGGCTACGAACCGGGCACGATGTGTTATCTCCCGTACCGAGCCGTGTATTACAACCAACTCACTGACTAAAAACATAGGGATACATCGTGGTAAACGACCCACTCCTGAGACTTGCACCCATCCGTATAAAGTGGCACGGATGCAGCGTGACACGAAGGTTTAGGTTTAAGGTAAGGAACCAGTTGGGTTACTGTCCAATCCGGGTGGATTCTAAATGGCAGCTCAGCTGTGATAAAAATTTAAAAAAATGAGGGTTTAAAAGATTCCTCTGCTAAAATGAATCAAGGATGGGCGAGGCGAGGGATAGTTAAAAGAGTCGAGGAAACAGGACGACCGGGGAGCGGCGAAATGAGTGCATTCTAGTAGAAGGTGGGCAACCGATTGGTCCCCACCACAAAAACAGCAGCAAGGGCTGATATAAGTATCAGCCGAAACAAGATGACCGTAAGTCTTGTGTGGCCGATGCGAACGCGGTAAAGGGCCACCTCTAAGGACCGTAGTCTCTGAAGTCTCGAGGGCCAAGAGCGAACAGACGTTTTGATTTTATGCAATTTAAATGATGAAGACCCATCTCATTCATTCTGCCACAAATGAAAAATATATTTTCTTAAAGAGGGAAAGAAATCTAGAAAAGGCAGAGCAGTGTTCTCCACGTTAGCTGATTAGCCCTCTCGTTGCCTAAAACCCAACAAAATACAATTCTATAACGGGACGTATTCTGGACCAACCAGTTGCAGATTTCTGTGACTAAAGGATGGGAAGCATTAAAAGACCGAATTGACTGTAAAACACTCCTTGAGTCGGAGAAAATGACGAAATCGTTAAAAGGTAAAATTTGAATGAGTCTAAAAGCTAAAAGAATGGCTGAAAGTTCAGCGGAAAAAATAGAAGTTGCTGCCAGCGGCAAAGACAAAGTTAAAAACTCTCCTAAGTAGGAGGCTGCGGCACCCACGCCATTGTCTGACTTGGAACCATCCGTTTATATCGGGCAGTATTGTATGTGTGATGTCGCATGCTCTTGAAACAGACACTTAAGGATGCAAGGGTCCACGGATGACTTTTCTAGGTTCCACATGCTAGTACAGACTGTGGGAGGTGGAGCACCCCCACCAACTAGGCAACTAGGGGTCAGCGACGACAGAAGGGGAAGGAGTCTTAGAGCACCCAAGTTGGAGAGATGATCTCCTATCCGGAGGTTGAAAAGGTGGGGTAAGGATGGCAACCTATCGAATGCCGCCATTCACTTGGCAGCATACAGGCATTTGTAAACCTCTGATACAGGGGCTTGCTGTATACGACAGAGATATCGCATACAGATTTGGAGGCGATGATAGGGCAAGGGAAGTACTCCACTCTCACAGAATAGGCTGTTGACGGGAGAAGTGCGAAAGGCTCCACTGGAGAGACAAACTCCGAGGTTGCGAATGGGGTTGAGCATTTTAAAGGCTGAGTGGGAAGCCGAGGAGTAAATTTGACATCCATAGTCCAATTTGGATTGGACGAATGTAGTGTATAGTCCACAGTGTTTGACAATCACTGCCCCACGAAATGTGGGAAGAGGACTTTAAAAATGTCTAAGAGCTCGCAGAGAGTCCGTTCGAAGACGGCGTAGGTGTGGTAACCAGAATAACTTAGGATCAAGAGTTACGCCCAGAAACCGAAACTCAAAAACGAACTCTATCCCTTCACCTTGTAGGAAGATAGGTGGCGGAACAAAAGCCTCTCTACCCCGGTGAAAATACATTGCCTTAGTTTTGTTGGTAGATAAACGGAATCCCCTTAAGTTGTGCACTTTTTAAGACCGCATCGAGTGCTAGTTGCAGCCGATGCGCTGCTGATGATGAAAGGCCGGGTGAGGAACAGTACAGTGCCAAGTCATCGACGAACAAGGTCGGCGATGCACCTTCCGGAGAGGAAATGATATAATTAATCACAATTACAAAACATAACACACTTAAAACACTGCCCTGAGGAACTCGCTCCTCTTGGGGTTGCAGGTCAGAGTAGGTGTCTCCAACACGAACCATGAATGATCGAGATACTAAGAAACTGAATAAAAAACGATAAAAGACCTCTCATTCCCCAAAGTATAGCTGTTTTAAGAACACGTATCACAATATGGTATCGTAGGCTTTCTCAATGTAAAAAAAATATGGCCAAAACTCTGTGCTTTAATGAGAAAGCTTTCCGGACCGAACCCTCTAAACGTACTAGGAGGTCAAGGGTACGTTAGCCTTTACGAAAACCACATTGAAATGGAGAGAGTAAGTAATTGGTTTCTAAGAACCAATTCAGGCGCACCAACACCATCTTCTCCAGCAACTTACTCAAACAGCAGGTGAGAGCTATAGGGCGGTAGTGGTCTGCGTCTAACCCGTCCCTGCCTGGTTTGACAAAGTTTTTTTTTTTAAGAGGCTATCTGGCGACTGCCCACTTGGGCATAAGTCGCCGCCAACAAACAGCCTAGTTGTAGGCTACTTTAAAATAAAAATGTGAAAAGAAAACAACGATAAAAAGAGATGACAATTAGGAAGCAAGCCCCGGCGTCGGGAGAAGGTCCCCCTACACCCGGCGTAGGAGCGTGCGACCTAGAAAGGAAACAATAACAAAAAACAACAACAAAACCTAGTTAAATAAATGGGAGAAGGCCGGCCTCTCCCAAAAAGTCTATCAGTCCACCAGTCATAGTGCACGCAATCGTCCCGAGTACAAGGGACAGGCGGTAGCGACCCCGCCCATCCCGGTACCGGGAGAGGTAACGTGCGCGAAGATCACCCAGACTGGGACATTCGACAAGAATGTGCCGAACAGTCTGGGGGACGATGCAGTCGTCACAATAGGGCGCAGGTGAGCGCTCCAACAAATAGCGATGCGTCCGATTCGGAGACGACAGAAAGCGACCTAAAGTGGTCGCGGCATTGGGGGATAGGGCCAAGGAAACAGTCGCGGCGCAATGGCACGCAACTTTAAGTTCCCTTCGACCGTCTCCCATCTTCTTTGCCAAGCAATCCGAAGAGCTGCCCGTATTCCTGCCATGTAGTAGGTGTGAGGAAGAGCAAAATGTTGGTCCGGTCGCAAAGTCCTAGCGGACTCTTTGGCGCGTTCATTCCCCGCAATTCCTACATGTCTAGAAACCCAGCAAAAGATAATCTCGACATTCGCCCGGCTCGCCAAAGCCGTGGCGTCACGGATATCGCGAACCAGGGGATGCGGAGATTCCAATGCCCCAAGAGCACTCAAGGCGCTTTGTGAGTCGCTATAGATCACAATCCGGTCTCCAAACCGGGCACATCGCGTAATCTCCCGTACAGAGTGGTGTATTGCCACCAGCTCGGCCGTGAAGACAGACGCAACGCCTGGCAGAGCCCCGCTGACTTCAAACAGAGGGAATACGGCGTGGAAGCCGACCCCATCTTCGGACTTGGAACATCCCTATACACTGGCACGGTTCCAGCGTGACACGAGGTGTGCTCAAAAAAGGTCGAACGCAATACTCCCAGCGTTGTACAAGTTTGGGGAGCAGAGGCGTGGCGACAAATAGCCAAATGTGGTACCGTCCAGGGTGGCGTCCTGGGCAGAACCAGAAGCGCCATCGGCCCGAGACCTATACCTAGCTCTCGAAGGAGTTTCCTGGGCCTAAATCCAAAGGGCTTAGGGTATGACTGGCGTCTCTCGGCGGCATAGACACCGTCGAGATCAGCTGCGGATGCAGTGAGAGCTGTTGGCGACTGAGGGAAGCGCCGGGCTCGCGCGTACAGGCGAGTGATGCATCTCCCCAGAATCGACCAACAGGCACTCAATGGGGTAAGTGCGGAAGGCACCGGTCGCCAGGCGTAGACCGGTGTGGTGGATCAAATCCACTTTCCGCAATACACGCTCGGCTGCGGATGCATAAAATTTGCATGGATCGGTAGAAAAGTAAGGCACTAGCGATATAAGCACCACAAGTGCTGAACATCACCGAACGAAGAATGTCCATAGCGCTGATACAAAAGACACTAAGGGTGCGATATGAGCCTCCCAGTTAAGTAGCCGGTCGAAAACAAGACGAGGCGAACCCCGTTAGGAAAAAGTCCGGGTCGGGGTGTAGAAGGGGAGGGCGGCAGAAGTGCACCACCTTAGTCTTGGCCAAGGAAAACCGAAACGAGTGCGTTTCGGCATAGCGGGATGCGGCTGTGGAACTCGACGCTCCAGAGTTGGAATCTGGACCGCACCAAAAGAGATCGAAAGGTAGTCCACGTAGAGAAAAATCACACGCCAGCACCAAGGTGATACATTTGATGATCAGAGCAAAAAGTGTGACACTGAGGACACACTCTTTCTGCTCCATTTTCCCTAACCTGTACGCGTAATCGACCATCTCGCGTCCCCTCGCGTGGAGAGTCTCCATGATACCGTATCGCCATGCGGTATCATAGGCCTTTTCCAAATCGAAAAACACCGTAGCGTAGTGCTGTCTACGAAGGAGGGCCTCGGAAGCCGCATTGTGCTGAAGACTGGTATCTCGGCTGTCCAGGAAAAAGGCCAATCTAAAATTTACCAATTTCTCCATCAACTTGCACACGCAAGAGGTTAGAGAGATTGGGCGGGAACCTGCCGGGGCAGAGTGATCTCTCCCTGGTTTGCGAAAAAAGAGCACAGTTGCGATTCGCCAGGAGTATGGGAGGATACCCTCAGTCTAGATCCTATTGAACAAATCTAAGAGAAAGGCAGTTTTTTTTTTCTTTTTTTCAAGGCCATCTGGCGATTGTCTACAGTGGGCATAAGTCGCTGTAATTAATTTAAAGATTAATAATAGGCTACATTAAAATATAAATAATTCAAAACACCAACAAAAGCATAAAAAACAAGAAACAAAGCAAAACAAAAAGGAAGTATTTCGTGCACTGGGGGACGGCGTGCCTCTCCCTAGCGCAGAAACATGTGACCAACACCAAAGGCGTCAAATAATTGAAAAAGCAAGACAGTGTACAAGTCTGTGTACACGAACTTGTCCCGTGTACAAGTGACAAGCGGTAGCAACCCCGCTCAGTACAGGGCCAGGTTACATGTGCGAGGATCACCCAGACTGGCACCTTCAACAAGAATGTGCCGAACAGACTGGGAGACAATGCCGTCATCGCAGTAAGGTACAGGGGGCGCGCTCCTTCGAATGCGGTGCGTCCGCGGATGTGTGCAATACGAACACGGCAACAGGAAGGGAAATGTTAACGGTGCTTTGATTGGTGATGTATGTTATGAGTTAGGGTAGCAATCTACCCGTGCGGATGCATCTATGCAATGCTGTAGAAGAAAAAGGTGATCAAAGAGGTAAACTGGAAAGCTGGAAGATGAGAAGATTGTATCGGAGCTCTATGAAGGGTAGTCAAATTTAGTTTCTTCTTACAACGATCAGCTGACCCAATTGTGGCAATTTTTAATTGTCACCACAAAGTTGAGAAATTTATAATGGAATTGTATGATTTTTTTTTATTGTGATAAAACAAATAAATATAGATACATATATGTATATTGAAGATGTCGGATGTTTCTGTCGAAACCTGATTTCGCAAATAAATCGATCTTAACACTGTGGTTTCTTTACTACCTAAAAAAATTAAATATATATATATATATATATATATACACACTAGCGGCCACAATATAAGGGTCACCAAGAACAAGTGTATTTAAATATTTATTCAAGTTTAAAAAAACGTTGAGCCTATATATTAATTATACAATAGACATATTTAGATATATGTATCCCATATCTATCTTTGTGAAAATTTCAAGTGAATGGAATCAATATTTTTTTCTTAAGTTATGAGGAAATAAACAAACTATCTTCCAAATAGCAGCGGCCAAAAGTTAAGAGTCACTTAGAAAAAATTAACTACCAACCGAGGTATTTGTGTTTAGGAGACTGTCTATTGTAACATTCAACTATCAACATGACGGCTTCTGAGAGACGACTGGTGTCCTGTGATGAAAAACAAAGGATTGTGTGCCTTCACCAAGAGGGTAAGTCAAATTCTGTGATAACAGCTACTGTAGGAAGGTCTAGAAGTAATGGGCAATGAATTGTAGCTCGTTTTAAGTGATCAGGATCGACAGATGCTAAACCCAAACTCGGTAGACTTCGTAAAATGTCGCCAAGACAGGATCGTATTATGGTTAGAATGTAACTGAAGGATAGGTTTAGGAGTGCTGATGAGATATCCTGTGAGTTCAGCTCCACTTCCGAGGTCAACATATCGCGCAAAAGAGTTTGGCGTAGGTTACGAGGTTCTGGGTTGCTTACTCAGGCACCGGAAAAGAAACCTCTGATCTCCAAAAAGAATCAAAGAGCCCGTCTTCGTTAAGCTCACGAACATGTCGTTTCGACAGAAGAACAGTGGGCGCAGGTTCATTTTAGCGATGAATCGAAGTTTAATGTGATTGGTTCCGATGGCAGGATGTGCGTCCAACGAAGATATGGAGAAATGTTATCTCCTGTATGTGTGAAGACTGAAATATGGAGGAGGCAGTGTAATGGTATGGGAAGTGATCTCTGCTGCTGGTCCTGGTCAACTTATTCACCTACAAGGGACTGTTAATGCTGAAATCTACCAAGCAGATTCTTAGACAGCGTGCCCTTTCACATATCCGATTCTCGACAGTTCAACCTCCTATCTTCGTCCAGGACAACGCTCCCTGCAACACTGCGAAGAGAGTCAGAGATTTTTTGAGTGATGAAGGGGTTGATCTCATGGAATGGCCACCTCAAAGTCCCGATCTCAACCCTATAAAAACCGTTTGGAAGATTATTGGAGATGGGGCGAGAAGAAGAAATCCCCCAAACCAAGATGAACTCTGGGAATTATTAAAAAATGAATGAAACAATGTTACCCCATCATTTTGCAAGGAATTAATTTAGTGCTGTGGTAACAGATGTCGGGAGGTCATCGCTAGGTAAAGAGAATTTCACAAAATATTAATAGTAAGGGTTTCTTTTTTGTTCTTGTTCCATTTTAACTTTTGGCCGCTGCAATTTGGAAGATAGTTTGTTTATTTTCTCATAACTCACGAAATATTTAATCCATTCACATGAAATTTTCATGAAATATAGATATTAGATATATCTAAATATGTATATAATATATAGTCTTAACGTTTTGTTAAACTTCTATAATAAATATTTAAATACACTTGTTCTTACTGACCCTTATATTATGGCCGCTAGTATATTATATATATATATGAATAAAGTTCAAAAGCACTTGGAATCTGCTTTTCATTTTTCCTGTGGGATTTTATGCATTTATTGGTCTACTCACATCGCTACTTTGTGATTTTCTCATATCCATATATATACTTTTTAAGAGAATGAAAGGGCATAGCTGCCCTGACAAGGGTTGCGATAATAAGTTTTCATCCTTTAGTGGGATGGGGCTGAATAGAAGCAAACTAGATTCCTCAAAAGGATTATTATATGGAGGAGGTCCACAAAGAGGTACTGAGGACAAACCAGTTTCGAGGATGGTGGGAAGGTTCTTATTGTCGTCATCAGGGTTGTCTTCAAAGAAACGCTTGAGGCTGGGCATGTTTTGCAGTGCTTTGTCCACGATTTGTTTGTTGAGAGCAGCCACTGCCTCTTGAGATTCCTGCAGACTCTTGTGCATGGTTATCTTGGGCCTGACACCCACAATGGTGTCATACACAAGGTGCTCCACCTGCCAAGGAAGTTCTGCCTCCGGATAGACAGAATGTTTGAACCAGTAGTAATGCTGCAGAGAAAATCAACATAAGATGAAGGATATTATGATCTTATTTGGACTAAGAATCAGAGAGGGTAATGGCCTTAAATTTAACAGAGAAAGGTTCTGGAGAATCTAGTGTCCTTCCTGTCCCTAGTGAGTGGCTATTTGTGTCAAGTATCTTCCAAATTCATAAAATCTAGTCCTACCAACTAGCTGAGTGGAAGAGTCACTACTCCTTATAATATGAAGTTAATCCAGGCTAGCTATGATTTATCCAAGGAAAGTAAACCTTTTTAGGTCCACTTTGGAGCAGGTTCATATATGGTAGCCAACTTAGCCGTTAAAGAATCAGCCTCTTCTTATTTTCAGAAGCTTCAGAACATTTTCCCATGCTATTTTAACCTAACAAAGCTGAAAATCACAACTATTTTGACCATGGATGTTGAGAAGCATTGCCACATTGATCTTTAACCCTTAAAGCACACGGACCAAAAGGAAATGAGCGTACAGCCACAACTCAGACTAATTGGTTCTCTTATTGTTTTAGGCCTATGGACAATTCCATCGAATTCCTAACAGTAGTTTTTCTCTGGCACTGAATGGGTCCTCACTTTTCTTAGTGGGTCGCTTTAAGGGGTAAATCTTCTGCTTTAAACTCAGTCAAATACAAACGTTCCAGGCTTCAGTTTTGCAATATAACTTTTGAACTAAACAAGATAGCACAACAAATTCGGTAAAAAATGAAGAGGATAAAATGAATAATATTAATAAATAATAATAGTAATAATTATCTATAACTTTTCAGGAAATAACAGAATCTAGACAACCATCTACAAGTTACAACTTCAGAATGGCAGTGGGCAAGGAGCTGAGGGAGCTTCGTGAGTGCACAATTGATATGTAAAAACTTCCATCTACTGACCACAGATAGGTGTCAACTAGGCCATCTACCAGATCTCTCACAAACGTTCCTGGTGTGATACCTTTCAGCTTTTATTAGTGATACTAAACTCCATCACCAAGAGACAGACATTAGTGTTAATTAAATGAAATGTATAGGAAACAGTTGAATATCATCTGATTATTGCGGAGGGTTAGGATCAAGACCAAGACAAAGAAAAGTACAACAAAAGGAAGCTTTTCATGAAACTACATGAGAAACATTGTAGCTTAGTGAAGAGCAAAGAATGAGCTCTTTTTTTTTATGGACCGATCTGGCTATTGCCTTCAAGGAGATAAAATTTCCGCCTACTTTAAAATTACCAAAACCAAACTATAATAATAATAATAATAATAAAAAAAAATAAAAAAGGAAGGACGTCTTTTGCCATCGGGGTGGAGGCGGGCCCGCCCACAACCTCGGCGCACCAACATGCGACCAACACCAAAGAGAGTTAAATAAAATGAAGGAGGCCAGTCTCCTCCAAAAAGCCGGATAGTCCACAAGTCTATGTACACGTACCCATCCCTAGTACAAAGGCCAAGCGGTAGCGACCCAGCTTTTTCTGGTACCGGAACGGGTAACATATGAGAACATCACCTTGACTGGGACATTCAACAAGAATGTGCCGAACAGTCTGGAAGACAATGAGGTCATCACTGGAAGGTACAGAAGAGGGATCCATCAAATGTCGGTGCGTCCTGTAAAGATGACAAAAAGCGACCTGAGCCCATCGCGCAGTCGTGACTCAATGACAAGCAACTTTCCTTCGGCAGTCTCCCATCTTTTAGCAGAGGAGCCGGGAGGACTGCCCTGATTCCTGTCCAGTTTTCTCATCACACGTTCAACCAGCTCTACGGTGATGTCATCTATGTAGTAGTCCACGAGTTCACTCGCATAAACAACTCCTTTATCGAAGTTAATCGGTTAATGTGCCGTCATAGTCACCGGCGAGCCATTAAGTGTCCGAGGGTCCCTAATCATGGCCGACTCGGAAAGGTCGGACGCATTCGCCAGAAGACCTCTGCGAGAAAGGGGTCACCTTCTGCTCTATAACCTATCAAGCTAGCTAATGTTCTCCTTTGATGAGTCAATTTGCCTTTGGCCAACAAGCTGCCATCGATGGAGTGGATAACTAGAAAGCGCTTGAAGCCAGCGGGCTCAAAAACGCCAGGTAATCTTTGAATGAAGGACCTCTACGTAATCGAGGTTCCGCTCAACGCACTTGCAACTTTGGTTTTTGTCAGCGGACCCATCCTTTCCCGGAGCCCCCTCGGAGGGAGAGGAACCTTTAGGCCTCGTCTTCTTCATCCTGTTCTTTTTCATTTGAGGAGAGGAGGGCAGGAGTGAACCCACTTCTCTTCATCCTCGAAGGCACCCCTGAGCCGGATGAACCAGCCTCAGCAAGATCAATCTCCAAGATTGGAGAAGGGCTTGGCTGTCAAGGTGGCAGCAGTTGGGGGAGGAGGTCCCTCCGCTCGTTTTGAGTCCTTCGGGGCCCAAGCCGATTGCACATCTGAGGATTGGTCACCTCCGGGACCATATCAAGCTAAGGGGGGGAGGGGGTTTCCACCTGGTGAGCCACCCATAAGGTAAAACGGATCCCTATTGAAATATAATTATTGGCTGAACTCCATTGATGAAGAGAGTGGGCTGGGATGTCGACCCCCTGCGAACTCGTGATACAGGACTGCAGGGAACACACAGCCCATCAGGTCCCACTTTCCCTGACCCATATAAGGTAAGGGGGTTGGCCCTATCGAGTTGCTCTAACCGGGAGCGGTCAATTCTGGGCTGCCCGCCTGCTTTCTTGGCCGGAAGGGGACTGCAATTGGTGCAGAACTGGTCATCCAAGGGCCACTCCACAGAAGGAAGTGAAGGAGAAGCCACCGCCCTTATAGGCCTAGGAAAGGATTAAACCTCCTCTCAGGTAAAAATTGGAAAGCACAAGGGAAGGGGGGGGGGGATTCCTTTTCTGAAGGAAGCCCATCTGGTGACTGCCTACAAGGGCTTAAGTCGCCGTAATCATACTACAACCTAATACTATGCTAGATTAACCAACAAAATAAAACCAAACACAAAAAACAAAACAAAAGAAACAACCACAAAACCCACAAAAAAATAAGCCCGCCAAAAGGAAACACTCCGGCGTCAGGGGAGGGGCTCCTCCAGGTGCAGCAACATGCGACCTACAACAAAGACAGTAAAATAAAATGGAGGAGATGGGCGCCCTGGGCAGAACCAGAGGCACCACCGGCCTGAGAGCTACCCCGAGCTCTCGAAGGAGTTGCCCAGCTTCCTGAGTGGCGTCTCTCGGCGGCATAAGCACCGAGATCGGTTGGCGACTGAGGGAGAAGCCGAGCTCGCACGTAGAGGCACATAGCAAGTGGCATCTCCACAGCCTCGACAAGTAGGCGCTCAATGGGGGACACGTGGGAGGCAGGGTCGCCAAGTGTAGACTGGTGTGGTGGATCAAGTCTACTTTTCGCTATACACGTTCGGCTGCGGATGCATAAAACTGGCATCTGTGGTCAAGCTTCGAACGAACAAAGGATCGATAGAAAAGCCAGGCAGTAACCCTATCAGTACCACAGGTGCTGAACGTCGCGGAACGACGAATGTCCATGGCGCGGGTACAAGAGACACTAAGGCTGCGAATATAAGCCTCCCGGGTGAGGCGTCGATCGAAAACAAGACCAAGGAAAGTGTGTGAATCATCACTTCTAGGCGAACCCCGCTTAGGAACAAGTCCGGGTCGGGGAGGAGCCACGGTTGGCAGCAGAAGTGCACCACTTTAGTCTAGGCCAAAGAAAACCGAAACGTGTGCTTAGGAATAGGGAGAGATGCAGTTCAATGCCTGTTGAGTCGACACTCAAGAATTGGCATCTCTGAGGCGCACCAAAAGAGATGGAAAGGTCGTCCACGTAGAGCGTAGCGAGAACATCTTCCGGCAGCACTGATGTAATGTCGTTGATGATCGGAGCAAAGAGTGCGACACTAAGTATACTTCGCAGCGGAACACCCCATTCCTGCTCAATTGGGCGAGAAAGTGATCCTCTCCCCCACCAGAACGCGGAATAAACGATCTCGCAAGAACGGTGAGATAAAGATTGGGAGGTGTCCCCTCGCCCCCATCGTGTGGAGAGTCTCCATGATACCGTATCGCCATGCGGTATCATAGGCCTTCTCCAGATCGAAAAACACCGTGGGGTAGTGCTGTCTACGAAGGAAGGCCTGGCAGACGGCATTTTTCAGTCGGAGCAGAGCATCTGACGTGGAGTGGAACTTGTGGAAGCCGCACTATGCCCAGGACATGTGACCTCCACTGTCCAGACAAAAGGCTAATCTAACATTCCCGGGTTTGCGAAAATTGGGCACAATAGCGATTCGCCAAGAATCTGGAAGTATACTCTCGGTCCAGATCCTGTTGAACAAATCTAACAGAAAGCCCATGCCTCACTCACCTAGGTGTCGAGGCATGACATACGGCACATGGTCCGGACCAGGGCCAGTGGCCACACACGAAGCGAGAGCGGAACACAACGCCTCAATGTAAACCTATGGTTGAAGGGTTCTCCGTCTCTCGAGGTAAAGTCCAGTTGGCGGCCTTCAGCGACATCACGACGTACATTGAATGTTGGCGGAGCAGCATCCCGGCTACAGAATACGGGAGAAAGCGGTCGCAAAAGACTCTTCCACGGAAGGAGAGTGAGAGATTGCGGTCCCATTGTCCTGGAAAACGGGACGGGGATCCTGCGAGAACATGCCCTGAATGCTTTTGACTCGCTTCCATACCTCTGCTAGAGGGGACTTCCCGTTGAGTGAAGACACGCATCTTCGCCAATAAGAGCGGCGGGCGTGCTTCTAAATATACCGGAACCTAGCCCTAGATCGACGAAATTCAGCGACAGTGAAATCATTCGGGCGGCACTTATAGCGAATATAGGCATAAGCTTCTGTTTGAAGGCCGTCTCACACTCGGCTGGCCACCACGAAAGCGATCGGCGTGCAACACGACCAGACGTTCTAGGAATAGTAGCCAGACCCATGGATCTGAGTTTACCGCAGAAGAGCTCACGGCTTCATTCACCGACCTAACCTCATCAACTGGGAAAATTAAACCAGTCATTTCTTAAAATATGGACCACCGCGCAGGCGCTAAGCACCGAGGGGGCGGGCTCTCAGACGGCAGTGGTCCAGAAAATGATATTTAAATGGGAAAGTGATCACTACCATGGAGGTCATCGAGTATCCCCCCACCCAAAATCAGGCTGTGCATTCGGAGAAGATAAAGATATATCGAGACAGGAAAATTAAGCGATTCTTGGGCAGTGATACATAAACTAATTCACATTTAGGACACCTATCTCCAGCTCGTCGATCAGGTCGGCAAGGACCTAACCCCTGGGATTAATCAAGGTCTCTAGAGAGGGGCGTCTACCACTTAAATCACCGAGCAAGAGAAATGACCTCGGCAACCCTGCCACGACGCGACGGAAGTCTCACGCGTGGAAGTTGGATGACGGTGGAATGTATGCGGAAATAAAATAACAATATACCTCCTATCCAGGTGGAGCTGCACAGCTACTTCTCTAGAGCAAAGAGAAGAACGGAGACATCATGCCGGGTGTAAATGGCGCATCCATCCCGTGGCGGTGGGGTCGAAAAACCCGAGGAGGGTCAGCAGGAAGCACGCGCCCAGCATGGTCTCCAGCGAAAAGACAGCTAAGGCAAAACGGGACGAGACGAGCCTCCGCAGCTCCTCCAAATTGGCCCGGAGTCCGAGGCAATTCCATTGAATGAATATGCCCTCCAGGCCTAGCTCTGAGGAGATACGGGGACCCTCCTTGAAGAGAAGCCCCTCACGGAATGGCTGCACGCTTCCCAGAGACAGAACTCCGGACGCTGTTGGCTGGACAAAGCGCTAAGGGCGCGGTAGCCTTCGAGAACTAATCGGGGGAGGATAGATTCACGATGTGAGTCTTTTCCTCACTCCAACCTCGAAACATTAGGCAGGCGAGGTGGCTAAGGAGGCAGGGGTTCACCGTCTTCGAGCCACCCAGCCTAATGTTAGGTGGCTCCTTTCGGGAAGCAGCTTTAGGTACTCCGAAAGATGGCATCACGACAAATTTTAAGGGTGTTGCCGCGCGGCTGTTTCGCCTTACGGGAAACGGTCCCGCTGGGGAAGGAGGGGGGAGGCACTGGTTTTAAATGGGACTGGGTTTGAATCCTTTGTGCCGCCAGTTGTACTAGGGAAGTGCCTGGTGTGGGTAGAACCCACAAAATGGTTCCGAATGGGCGCGGAAATGACAGTGCTCGTAGGCACTGTCGTTTCTTAACTTTGAGGAATAAGACGTCCCAGGCAGCGCTGGGCGCGCAAGGACCAAGTCCTTAGCCTCGCGAAATTAGAGAAGATCCTTGGCCTAAACGGCCAGGATTTCCTTCTCAAGGAGATATGCACCACATAGCTTCGAAGAAGCGGGGTGTGGCTATCCGCAATTGACCACGCAGGATTTGTACTTATCGTGTACGGCCTTGGCGCAACTTAAAAAAGACAAGCTAATCACGGCTTTGCACGTCTACAGGAGCAATTTGTAGAGCTGAAGCGGTGGCAGTAGTAGCACCTCCGCGGCAGTGGCACGAACGCCTTCACGCAGTAGCGATACCAACCGGCACGCACCGACTCAGGAAGATGTCACAGTCAATCGTGACGTAGAGTGTAGGGGTGGGTCTCGAGGCCCCTCCCTGTTTTTTCATCACACGTTCGACCTTGACCTCTCCCTGGTCGGCCAGCTCTAAAGTGACGTCTTCAATGGAGTAGTCCACGAGTTTCCTGGCATAAACCAGTCCTTTTACGAAGTTCATGGTAGAGTGCGGCGTCACACTCACCGGCGTGCCATCAAGTGTCCGAAGGGCACTAATCATGCCCTCCTCGGAGGAATTCGACGCATTCGCCAGAAGGCTCCAGTCTGAGAAATGGGTCACCTTCGGCTCTCTACCAATCACGGTAGCTAAAGCTCTTATATGATGGATCATGTTGCCCTTGGTCAACATGCTGCTATCAGTGGAGCGAATAACGAGATAGCGTTTGAAGCCAGCGGGCTGGACAGAGCCAATTAACATCTGAATGAGGGGCCACGACGTAATCGAGGCTCCGCTCTGCGCACTTGCAATTTTCGTCTTTGACGGGGACTCCTCACCCAGGGGAGTACCGAGGACGGACGTGCCGATCTTGGTTTGTCGCTTACCGAAACGGCAGCAAACCCATCCGTCCCCGTGGCTCTCGAGGAGGGATAGGAGCCCAGACTCTTCTTTCTGTTTTTTTTTTCTTTTTAGAAGAGGAGGGTGAGGAATGAACTCGCTTCTCTCCCACGCCGGAAGGAGCCCCTAGGCCATATGGACCCGCCTCAGCAAGATCCTTCTTTGAAATGGAGAAGATATTGGCTTTCACAGGGGCACCAGCTGGGGGATGAGGTACCTCCTCTCCTTGCGAGGCCTCGGGAGCCTGAGCCGTCTGAGCAGAAGCTTGCACAGGGGCGGACTCGGGTTCTGTGCTTGGCACCGATCCCGGCTTTGACCCCATTGAAGATCCTACCGTCTAGGACTGAATTCACCTCAGGGGGGGGAAGGGGGGCTTCCATGTGGCCATCCTCTCAGGATATCACGGATCCCATTCGAAGAGCCTTTTGTATAGTCTTGGGCCGGCGAACCGGCATCGGTCGGAGGAGGAAGGGGGGCAAGTACCCCCTGTAAACTTAGAACGCACGAGTACAGGCCGTTAGGGGAGACGGACCGACGGGACCTGCCATCCCTTGCCCCCTAAGGGGGTTAGCCCTATCGAGCCGGAGCGGTTAATGTTGGACCGCCTGGGAGTCCCGTGCTAAACAAAAAGAGGGACTGCCGCTGGAAAGAGGGGGTGCACCCCCAAAACTGACTCCAGAGAAGGGGGGGAGGGGGAGTACCCTGCACTCGTAGACATAGGAGAGGATAAGCCTCCTTTCCGGTCAGAGAGGTTTGGATGGTCCCCTCAGAAAGCACAGGTGGGAGGGGGGGGGGAGTGGAACTCTTTTCTTTAGTGGAGCTGCCTGAAAGCAGTTCCGATGCTGGTGAAGGGAAAGAAAGGGAACACTTTATTAACTTCATTCATGGGCATGGTGACCCTAGTATTTGTACGGGGCGCAAACGAACGATAATCATCCCACGCAGTAGCCCACTCTGCGAGGGGTGAATACAGGGCCGGAAAGCCAGCTACCACCATTTGGGACTACTCTTCCCATCCAGTAGTCAGGCAGCTCTTCAGCATGGCGGATCCACCTTGGGCTGGGTGTAAAATTGATAGACCATGAAAGGAGAGAGAAAAGGAATGCGAAGAAGGTGTGGGTGGGTGTGAAGCAGGTTGTTAACAACCCACCATCCCAAACCGTAGCTCAAGGGTGAGGGGAAGGTGCCCCCTCTAATCACAGTTGTTTTGGTGAGAAGAAGTTGGTCAGTGTCTACCCCGAGAAATTATAGGTCAGACAGAGAAAATTGTGGGAGAGGTTGTAGGAAAAGTGAGGAAGCAGGGTAAGACAGGATGTCAGAAAGAAGAAGAGGCTAAGTTGGGGCCGGACGGGGCATTGAGTCCCGTCAGTTCGGCGGACAGGAAAGCAAATCACTGCAACAGGGCACCTTCGGCTCCCAACCAATCAAGCTGGCTAATGCTGTCCTCTGAAGGGTCATGTTGCCCTTGGCTTACATGCTGTCATCAGTGGACTGAATAAGCAGACAGTGTTTGAAACCAGCGGGCTCCACTCAGCGCACTTGAGACTTTGGTCTTGGTCTGGGACTCGCAACCTTGGGTCGCTTGCTAGAACGGCCACAAACCCGTCCATCCCCGGAGCCCCTGAGGAGCGACACGAGCCCTTGGTCTTCCTAGTCTTCGTCTTGGTTCTTTTCTTTTTGGGAGATGAGGATGGAGAATATACCCGCTTCTCTCCACTGCCGGAAGGAGCCCCTAGGGCTTAACTGTCAGAGGGGCGCCAGCAGGGCAACGAGGTCTCTCTTCTCTTTCTGAGTCTTCGGGGGCCTGAGCCATCTGAGGAGAAGCTTGCAAAGGGGCAGACTCAGGTTTGGTGTTTTGTACCGAATCAGCGTTCAATTCCATGGAAGATGCTGCCATCTGGGGCTGGGTCACCTAGTTAACCATATCCACCCTCCAAGGCATCACAGATCCCATTCAAGGTATCTTCCGTTACAGTCAAGTCTCTGGTCAGGAAACCGGCCTCCATCGGGAAAGAGAGGAGGGGAGTCACGCCGCCCCCCAGAATGTCAAGATGCATGATTGCAGGACTGCAGGGGGGATGGGCCAATGCATCCCGCTGGGGGCGGTCGGTTTTGGGCCGCCTGCCTACTCTCTTGGCAGTTAGCTGTGGTAGAATGCAATTCGTCAAAAGATGGAGTCATCCATGGGTGATACAAGGAAGGGAGTGAGGGGGGAAACCCTCACACCTGTAGGCCTAGGAGAGAAGTAAGGCTCCTATCCCGTAGAAGATGGCTGGAAGGGCACCTCAGAAAGCACGGTGGGGGGGGGAAGGCTAAGCACCTCCTTTTCAGGGGCAGAGCTGCCTGAGAGCGGCTCCAAAGGTGGTAAAGGAAAAATCCCTTTGCTGCAATGGCAATTGTGAGAGGGGAACGCTTCTACCGGTTAAAGGGGTGCTTCAATTTCCCTCATCCTTCCAGACACCTAGGAAGGATGAGGCCATGCTTGAGGTCGGATCTCCATGTGCCTGCGGCCGCCCTCTATTACTTTTTATTGTTGCCATAATCAAAAGAGAAAAGAAAAGAGGGACGTCATGGAAAGTAGATACTATGACCTCCATATGAGTGTGGGGAGGTTAGGAGAAATCTCTCCATAGGATCAGAGTGAATAACCGAACACACCCCGTACCTAATACTTGCCCTAGCCAGCGGGTTTTCAGCCCTTGCAACAGGGTAGGGACCTCATGGTATAGACTGCCACTCGACTAAGGCTCAGAAGAGGAGGAAAGTGCGCCGGCCTGCCAGAACCTCTGTGGATAGGAGAGCAAGTGTCGAAAGGGGTAAGATGGTATCTAATAATGAGAGGTAGAGGTAGGCGGGTCCAGTAACGAATAGAGTGGCTGGTCACCTATTATTAACATACCCTGGTGTTTACATGATCCCAAGATGGCATGCAGTCCATCACGGCATCATGACTACTGGACCAAACTCAGTTCAGGTGGGAACAATCCTCCTTAATAATAATAATAATAATTAATTCTTATAAATGCTAATAATAATAATAATGAATACTAATAATAAAAAGGTAAAGTAATGCTGAGAAGGGGTGAATCAAATTTCCTGCTAGACACTGAAAATTGGATCCAAGTGATTTCTAGAACCTGTCACATCTTGTACACAGAGTGACTAGAGAAAAGTGTTGGACTATATTAAGAATGGAAGCAGTGAAAGACATCGCTGAATGTGTGTCAAATTGATGAATGACTTTGCAAATGTCATAAAAACAGATGCCAAACAGAGGGACTATCTCCTTTAAGGTGTAGAATTCAACAGGTGCTGATTTGACAGCTTCAAGAAACAAACCCTCAACAACTCTGTAAATGTCATTATGATTTCACTTCTTAATCTATTAGACTTGCGACCAAATGTTAATCTCAAATTTGTATCATATTACTGCAATACATTGAAAGCTAGAAGGGCTTTGAGTGTGAGGAGAATTTCTTTTAGCCTATTTTTAAAATCTTTTTCTGAACCAATGTGCCATTTCCCTGATCCAAGACTATCATTATTGTATAAGTTAGAAAGAGAATTAAAAACACTTTAATTTAGGACCTATTTGTTTAGATCAAAAGTTATAGCACAAAACATGATTCAAAGGAACCTGAAACTGGTGCTTTTGGCCGATTTCAAAGCAGATATGCGCCCAGTGTCAGAAAAACAAGAGATAGTATCTGTGGGACCTGAACTCCTGAAAGCAGGAACCTGTAATTGGCACACAATCCTCACCTGAAAGTAGGTAAGAAAACAATCGAGCCTTCGCTTGCTGGCACCAGAACTGAAGAACTGTCCACATGTATCGAGCAAAGTACACACGAGCCGAATGCGCATCAGGTGATCAGGAGCGTCATAAGGGGAGGGGTTGAGTGGGTCCCAGGATACCCCGAACGTAATGAGGGAGTAGAGGACCTGAATAAAGAGTATGATTAACAATATATGTAATCCAACATATACAAAGTAAAGGTAAAAAGGAATTCAGAAGGACTGCAAAAGAAAATTGCAAATTAATATTTTGTTTGAGGTATTAATCAATTTGTGTAATATACTCTTAAGCAAAAATACTTTCACGACCTACAACACCATGGGTCAGGTCCTCATCAACCTGATTGAAAAGTTTAAGGTAGGTGTCCTGAATGTGGATGAGTTTATGCATCAATGCTTCATTTTCCTGTTTCTATCTGTCCCTGTGATCTCCGGATACAAAGCTCAATTTGAGAAGGGAGGTGGTCAATCAGCTTTGTGGTGGTGATCACTACCTAAATATTTTATAGATCACTGTCATCTGAGTAACCACCTCAAATAGTGCTTGGAATGTGCGTAGTGGTATGCATTTCAGGAAATGACTGATTTCTCTGTCTCAGTCAAGCTTACCATTGCAACTATTCCGTCATGTGTCATTTCAGTTACCTCACTCAATGAAGACTCGTTCTCTCAATGGCATGGTGATTTTTTCATCTGTCTATTCTCTGCTGCTGCACTCATGAGAATATTAATCCATTCATTTCCAACACAAGCTACTTGTGTGGTTTAACAAAGATCTTTGTGACAAAACCTACCTAAACTTTGTATAATTTTTGCACTTCTGAGACAAGCTGCATTCACCTATCACTAGTTTGTGTTCAGTTCAGTGTGTGAATTTAATCTGTGGTCATTTTACGAAATATTAATTAATTTGTAAGGTGTTAAGTCAGGGAATCTTAGGGGCCATTTAATTGCATGATTTATCGCGACAATGCGATTGTCAAACGTTTCTCTTAATTTTGATCTTAGAGCAAGCTGTCTATGAGCTGGTGCGCCGTCCGGAATCCATCAAAGTCTATTAAATTGATTGCCGTAAATCTGGCGGAGTTCCGGGAAGATCCCTTTATTGATCATGCTCAGGTAGGGAGCACCATCCAAGTTATTCTTGTAAAACAATTGGCCGACAAGATAGCCATTCCTACATATTCCGATCCACAGAGACACTTTCTGCTGACAAATACGTGTGTCAAAGTTGAATGCTGGGGGGTGGTTCAGCGGCGCATAATGGAGAATGTTATGGTTATTATTTATCTTTCCATTCATGAAAAAGGCTGCCTCATCACCAATCACAATGTTTTCCAAGAAACGAACAGGTTTATGGAGAAGCCATTCGACAAATTGTCTACAACGAGGAAAATCAGTTTCAAGAAGCTGATGTCTTGCATGCATCTTATAGGGATGCCATTTTAAGTCATGTTTAATAATCCAGTTAAATGATGACTTTGACAATTGTAACCCATTCTTTCTGACTGATACATGTGGATTTTGAAGAAGTGTCATCTGAACATTTTCAATATTTTCTGTTGTTCTTATGGTTATCATACGACTTGAATGACCTTTATTTAGATTTAAGCATGTTCCTTCATGTTGGTATTTGCGAACATTTTTCCAAATTATGGGCTTGCTTGGTGGGTGCCTACCTGGAAAACGTTGTTGAAATGAATCTTGTACTTGTTTAATACTGCCAGTCTTAATAAAGTTTGTGACTACAAATACGCATTGATCTTTTGTTAACTCCACAATTAAAAAGGTTCTATGGAAGTAAACTTTTACACAGAAATGCTTTGATTTGCTTAGTAAGCAATAATGATGAGACTATACCACAGCGTGGCTGAAAAACCACTGTAAAATGGCCTAGGCTTTGCTTGAAGAATCGTAGTGACCTAGGATACCTACGCTTCTCTTGAAAGTGCACGATGGCCTAGCCTTCATTTCATTATTTCACTTCCTTGCGCAAACATATTTTTGATAGCCTCCACTAAACCCATTAGTGTATCAATATCCTAAAATGGAATTTAATGAAATTTCCAGAATCGACAGATAAATAGTTGTTAAATAAAAGACCTTTTGCAGGACCCCAAAATCTCCGATAGTTTTCGAGTTATACTAATTCAAAGTATGGTTAACTTTTTTCTGGGACATCTTGTAGAATGTGAGAAGTGAGTCAAGATCTCTCCGATCCAGGAAATCACTAGTATAGTAATACCATGTAGGAGAGCTATTATTCTATTACATTTGTGTCTCCAACTACTTTTATTCAATCCTATAGCAGGGATGCATACCAACATCCAAATCTTTGACAAAAATTATGAAAAATGGACACCAACTATTCTCAATGGCTTAAATAGTTGCAGAGATATTTCTGCAGTACTTACTCTAGCCATTTACTATTCAATTTTCTCTATAGGGCAAATAAATGCCAAGAGACATAAAATACAAACAAATTCCCCAAGACATCAAGTTCTCTTCTCATGACCCTTTCCATCCAGGTCTCCCAAATTAGACTTGCCTTGAAAATAACCGAGCTTTCGATGACTCTGTAATTGTAAAGTTCACCCAAATACTTGACAGCAGCCACTCGCCTCTGGTTCAGTTTGGGTTCATTGACCTCCATCCCAAGGCGAATGTCCTCCAGTATACCATCAACCACTGCTGTCCCTACCCAATCCTGTGGAAGAGAAACCATTAGAACTTTTTTTATTTAAAGTGAGCGAAAAACCAACAAAGAGGAAAGTTAGAGCACGCCAACGGCTTCTTACCGGCATGCAAAGCCAAATGCTTAACTTAAGAAAACTAAGTAAATGTGTCTCTAACTTCTTTTATATAGCCTCCGCATGGTGTACAATCTCTTATAAATTATCTGTTATCATTGATGCAGAAGCAGAAATCTCATTGATAGTAAATAAATAAAAACTCCACAAATTTTCTTTCTCTAGTTTGGATTTGTTCTTTTCCTCTTAAAATCATAAAGATTCAATTCTGTTTAATATAATATGTAATCTTTTAGGTAAAATAACTATCTTTTCCTTGTAATCTTTAGGTATCATACATGTTTAAGAATGAATAAAAGAATATCTTCAATTTTATGTCCTTTTATTGTGTTTTGGTCAATTATTGGCATGTGAGAAAATTTTCTATCAAAGATTTGGCCAATTTTGGCACATCCACTTAAAAACGTTGCCCACCCCTGGGTTAGAGTATGATGAACTAGACAATCCCATGTCAGTGACAGAGGCCATCACCTAGTGTTTGGGCATGGCATTATGATTTACTATTACAAAAGCAACTTTTTTGACCTAAATTATGAATCAAGGTGGACTGAATTCACATCTTACTTAGAAACCACCATATGCAACTTCACATGAGCAATTTCCTCACTTCTACCAAGCCTTCTCTAACTTCACCAACAACAATCCGCCAAGAAAGCAAGAGATACAACCTAAGTTTCATAGCTGAAATTGATAATCTCATAGAAAAAAGAAACAGACTCAGATAAAAAGCACCCATTGCTGAACATATCCAGCAAATTCACACCACAAACACCTCTCAAGTCTGGTGGACAATACAAAAAATGCAAGTCACACCCAATGACCACTCACACACAAACCAAACAGACCAATGCAATCGCTCATGACACAGCAAACTACCCACCAGCTACAATAATAAACAAACACTAAAAAAAAATGCAAATTACTCACAGACCACAACTTTAACCATCATTGATTCCTAACACAAAACAGCTCAAGATTAGATCTCTCAAAAACTCACAAGTTAAGGTCCCAGACCACATCTCATACATCCATTTGAAACATCTTTGGTCCCATAGACACATTTGCACTTACATACATCTTTAACCACTGCTAGTTACACATTATCATCCTTCCATCGTAAAATACATATATATCACACTTTTTCCTATCAAACTAAAACCCACAATACTTCTCCACTTTCTACAAGCCCATCTCAAAAACATTTGAAAAACTGTCCTCAATAGAATCAAACTCCTCACAGTTTCTTACACATGAAACACAGCTAAGGAGAAAAACTCCACAAACCAACTTAAGTTTTAACCAAAGCAATCTCCCACTAAGCAAAGTGATGGCCACAATAGAGATCACTAAAGGCCTTGACACACTCTCCTGCCATATTCTCATACCAAAAATACTACAAAAAAAATATGTGTATCAATACAAGTAATGGAAAGTAAACTTCCTCTCCAAAAAAGAGCTAAGTAATCTAACACGATAATTAATCCCAAAAAAGAAAAACAATGCAATGCGGTCCCTCAGGATGCCATCCTCTCCCGCTTTGTCTTCAATCTTTTCATACATGACATACCTCTCCCCATTACTCAATCATTCCAAGTAAACATCTAGCAAGATGACCTACCCATCACAACCCCTGCATGAACAGCCTCCACAAACCTAAACACATACCTAAAAGATCTCCAAACTGGTTTACATTGAACAGAATGTCCCTTTCCCACCCAAATCAATAGTCATCCTCTGTAGCCTCAACAAATTCAAATCAAATCAGCCTCAAACTTAATTGTAAACAAACACTACTCACTGAGCATCACCTTAGACATTAGTGTGGAAATGGTCAAGTTAGATGAGAAAATATAATTAGTGGTGAAGGACAGCTGTGAAATGAGAAGAAAGTATTAGATTTACAAAGGGATGCACAGGTCACTAGAGATCAAAGTAATCTCTTTCAAGTATATTCTATTTTATGTATTTTGTGTTGTTAATACTTTAGCTATTTTGGAAGCCATTCTTGATGTACTTCGTATACCTGGTATAAGTTGTTCACATACTCATCATATTGCATTCATTTTTGTAGGGCAGGGGCAGGTAACCTCTGGCCCACAAAGGCCTAGCGTTTGGCTCGTCTTTTGCTTGGTATTAATATTGCAATCCAGTCAGCGAAAATTAAGCCCCCCCCCCCTCCGAAAATATATAAATTCTGACAAACAGCATCTGTGTCAGTAGACTTGTAGAGGGAGAGAGGAATGAGTCTTACGTCTGGCAGTGAAAATGAGTACAAAATGAGACAAAAATGCATTTCCCTCACAGATATGAAAAATTTCATAGAGACCAAAGTTGAAGAGGAGGCAATTCTAAACAAAAAAATGCTTAGACTTTTTCTGCTGCGATGAATCATTTTTTCTGCTGTGATGAATCCTTAGAGATATGGGTGCGAGCATACCATTGTCTGCGGCTACACTGGCAGATACTGTTTGGCTCTCTGCGATCCTGATTTGTATGTTTTTCGATAAAATTCTTGTATAATGTATTCTAGTATATCTATATGGTCACTTTGGGGATTTTGTTTGTCACGCCAGCCCACGGCCTGCTCCCAAAAGTCTCATCTGGCCCTCACTCTGAAAAGAAGGTATGATGCTACCAGACCCAGTGATTGTATTTATGCTGATTGCTTCTTGTAAACTTTTGGAAAGTGATGACAACAGCAGTGGAATCGCTTTGGAGTAATGGAGTCATGGAAAGATTGAATGCTGTGCTCAAATACCCGGTTAGCAAGATTCTTGCAGACTGCGGATGTGATTTTGAAATTGGGCTTGCTTGGGCGGTTTCAGCAAGAAATGCACTTGATAACAATTCAGGGTTTTCTCCAAACCAGCTGGTCTTTGGTTTCAACCCAGCCATTCCTGATATCTTTCAAAGTAGTTTCCCAGCACTGGAAGATGTAAAATCCTCTAGCATTGTGAGAGAAAAGTTGAATTCCTTGCACTTAGCATGGCAGGAATTTCTTAAATTTGAGTCCAATGAGAGAATCAGGAGAGCCCTAAGACATAATATTAGACACACAGATGTGAAAGATCTAGTTAATGGAGATGGGGTGTTTTACAAAAGAAATAATGACAGCAAGTAGCATGGACCAGGTATTGTAATTGGAAGAGATGGTAAGCAAATACTTATACATCATGGTAGTGTCTATGTACGGGTCCACGCATGTTGCCTGACTAGAGCGCCTGGTATGCAATGCAAAGATTCACAACCTCAGGAAGTAGTGCGGGTTGATTCCCAAGGTGGATAGAGTGACACCCAGTACCCTCTGGTAGAAGACAAAGGTAGTGAAGGTGAAGTGGTGAGTGGCGATGTGATAGTGAGACAAGAAAAGTTCAATGCTGATGATGATGCAGCTGTCGATCATGCTGCTGCTGGTGCTGCTGCTGTTGAGGATGGTGCAGCCATTGAACCCATGCGGCCTGTGGGAGGTACTAAGTATGCAGTTGGACAGCACTTTCAGGGGATCAACTCTGAAACGGGTGAATATATTTCTGGCAAAATACTTAGCAGAGCTGGCAAAGCTACCGGTAAATTTAAGAACTGTAACAACATTGTGCGTGATTGTGATGGTGGTGTAGACTGGTTGGATTTTGACAAACTGATCGAATGTTGTTCAATAGTTGAAGATGATGTAAAGGGGCCTATCATGTTCACCAATGAAGAGGTTAAAACTGCAAATCAAAGCGAGATAGAACTGGAATCATGACATTTAGAAGAAGTACAAGATGTTGGTCAGGATTTCATCTCTACTAGTGAGATGGGTGATCACCAAGAAGCAGAAGAGTAACAAAATCATAATGAAGGCGAGATTGGTAGCTCGGGGATTTGAGGAAGATTCAGTTAGACTACAAAACGATTCCCCAACATGTTCTAAGGAGTCTGTCAGACCTTCTCTGTCTGTTGCGTCTTCTAAGCGATGGATGTGCCATAGTGTAGACGTCAAGGCAGCCTATCTGCAAGGTATATTGAGCGTGATGTCTACTTGAAGCCACCTCCGGAATTTTTCAAGGGTAAACTGTGGAAATTTAAAATGACTGTATATGGTTTATGTGATGCTGCCCAAGCTTGGTACATGTGAGTCAGAGATGAACTTCTATCCTTATCTGCTCTGATGTGTTCACTGGATAATTCTGTTCTACTGGTACCTTGGCGATCAGCTTGAAGGGAACATGTGTGTTTATGTCGATGATTTTCTTTGGGCAGGAACAAAAGCATTTCAGAAGCGTGTCATTGACATATTGAAGACAAAGTTTTTGATTGGGAATTCAGCATGTACCTCATTTAGATATGTTGGCCTTAACATCGTATCAAATTGTGATGGCATAGTTGTTGATTAAATTTAGTATGCTTCAGCGTTATCTCCAGTGCCTATTAGTCGCCAACGTGCTGCGCAAAAAAACTCTGAACTATCCGATTTTGAAAAGTGTAATGAGTTACTGAAACTGAATAAGTTAATAGCTTGAGTTACTCATGATCATGTTAAACTGTTTTCCCCTAACCTCGAGCCACTTGAAAGCTGTACAGTTGAGTGCTTTTCGGGTGTGTCTTTCGCCATCTTCCCTAGCAGTTGCTCACAGGGAGCCTTCATTATATTTCTTACTGATGCGAAAGGCAGGCATTGCCCAGTCTAGTGGCAAACAAGGAAGATAAGGAGAGTGGTAAAGTCCACTTTGTCAGCCGAAACCATGGCCTTACTAGAGTGTGCAGAAGCTGCAGTTTATTTAGCATCCATTATTTGTAAAATAACTAACTCACAGGTCCAGATTCATTGCATTGGGGACAAGAGTTTGGTGGAAGTACTGTACTCCACACACACTGTTGAGGACCGGAGATTAAGAATAGATGTCGCTGTCCTCCGTGATATGTTGTATAGAAAGGAAATAAGCAAAGTTTCCTGGGTTGATGCGTCTCACCAACTCACTGACTGCCTCACGAAAAGATGAGCATCAACAGAGCAGCTGCGACAAGCTATCAGCATGAACTAATTCTTAAGAGCTTTCAATTTATTTGTGTGGGTCAAATGGATATCCATGAATATCCAAATTCATTTTGATGCGGTGCTTTGTTTGTTTCTTGAACCTTGTATACATACAAAAGTTATGTAAGTGAAAATTGAATGTTTGGGCTAACTTAAAAGAAGAAGATTTGAGAGGTGTTAACATGCAACTTTGTTTAACGTGAAGCAGCGCTGTCTGCCACGCCATTCCGTATGTGATGTCATCAATTCCTTTAGCCAGCTGCAGCCAGTTGACTGAATGCAAGCAACCTATATATATGGGTCAGCCTGACGATGCCGCAGTTTTGTACTGGAGGTGAGTGCAGTAGGTTATGGTGCGTATATGCTGCTCATGCATTAGCGTATCTTAAGTTTACAGCCATATTGTTTATCATTATATAACAAATTATCTTCCAAGTCCTAAACAAGTCTATTATTTAAGATCTTTTCAAAGAGCTTACCACCAAATTCCAACAGGGAAATTGGTCTGTAGCTCTCTTTACTCATCAGAGGTTTCACAGGTTTAGCTATATAAATCATCTTTGTAATTTTAAACTCATACATGACCTCGATTCAGCAAACAAACAATATTACCTTAAAGGCCATATCAAAACTCAATACTCTCAGAACACACAAATAAACAACTATCTATACAGTTTATCTGCACCACTCTAAATTATGTATCCCCAGCCTAAGTACGAGTACCATTCATATATAACAAACCTACAAAACAGTGTCCTCCGCATCACAACTGGCTGCATGAAGACCACTCTATTGCACCACCTCCACACTGAAATGAAAATTTTGCCCAACAAAACCACCCAAAAAAAGATACACACAGTTTTTAAGCAAGTTGTTCCGGCTTGCAGAAACCGTGGCATCACGGATATGATGAACAAGGGATGTGGAGATTCCAATGCTCCGAGAGCAGTCAGGGCGCTTTGTGAATCGCTATAGATAACAATTTGGTCTGTGAACCAGTCATGACGCGTTATCTCTAGTACCAAAGGGTGTATTGCAACAAACACAGTAATAAAGAGAGACGCAACGCCTGGCAGAGCCCAGCTGACTACAAACAGAAGGGATACGGCGTGGAAAACCGACTCCCTCCTGGGACTTGGAGCCATCCGTATACACTGGCACGGTTCCAGCGAGACACAAAGTGTGCTCTAAAAGGGCTGAACACACAACTCCCGGCGCTGAAGAAGCTTTGGGGACAGATGCGTGACAACAGAGCAGAACTAGGGATGCCAACGGCCCAAGAGCTACACCGAGCTTAAAGTAGTTTTCTATCCCAAAACCCAAAGGTCTTAGGGTATGACTGGCGTCTCTTGGCAGCATAAGCACCGTCGAGATCAACTGTGGATGCAACAAGAGCTGTTGGTGACTGAGGGAGGCGCTGGGCTCGCGCGTACAGGCGAATAGTGCACTGAGCACGGCGCAAAGCCAGTGGCATCTCCTCAGCATTGACAAGTAGGCTCTAAATGGGGGGACGTGAGGAAGAAACCGGGTGCCAGGCGGTGGCCGGTGTGGCGGATCGAGTCCATTTTCCGAAATGCACGCTGGGCTGCAGACGCATAAACCGCGCATCGGTAGTCAAGCTCCAAACGAACAAAGGATCGATAAAAAAAGTAAGGCAGTAGCCCAATCGGCACCCAAGGTGCTGAAAGTCACGGAAGGATGAATATTCATGGCGCGGAGCAAGAGACCCTAAGGCTGCGAATATGACGCTCCCAGGCGAGGCATCAGTAAAAAACGAGGCCAAGCAAACTGTGCGAATCCACCATCAACATTTAAAAACAAGTCCGGGTCGGGGTGAAGTGGTGGAAGGAGGCAAAAGTGCCCACCTTAGTCATGGTCAAGGACAACCGAAACCACTGCACATCGGCATAGCGAGTGACGCGGTTCAAAGCCTGTTGGAGTCGACGCTCCAAAATTGGCTTCTGAGCCGCAATAAAAGAGATCGAATGGTCGTCCACGTAGAGCACAGCGAGACATCTTCCTGCGGCACCAAGTGATACTCAGTAAGTCCACCAGTCAACGTGCACGAACTCGTCTCGAGTACAAGGGACAGGCGGTAGCGACACAGCCCATCCCGGTACCCGGACAGGTAACGTGCGTGAAGATCGCCAGGACTGGGACATTCAACAAGAATGTGCCGAACAGTCTGGGGGACAATGCAGTCTTCATAGTTGGGCGCAGGCGAGCGCTCCATCAAATGGCGGTGCGTCCCGCGATATGTCCAATTCGGAGACGGCAGAAAGCAATCTGAAGCCCTGGCGGCATTGGGGGGTAGGTCCATGGGAACAGTCGTGGCGCAATGACACGCAACTTTAGGTTCCCCTCGACCATCTGGCCATCTTCTTTGCCAAGCAGCCCGGAGAGCTGTCCGTATTCCTGCCATGTAGTCTGTGTGAGGAAGGGCGAAACGCTGGTCCGGTCGCCCAAGTCTCGCGGACTCTTTAGGGCCCTCATCGGCGCGCTCATTCCCCGCAATTCCAACATGTCCAGGAACCCAGCAGAAGATAATCTCGATATCCGCCCAGCTTGCCAAAACCGTGGCGTCATGGATATCACGAATCAGGGGATGCGGAGATTCCAATGCCACGAGAGCACTCAGGGCACTTTGTGAGTCGCTATAGATCACAATCCGGTCTCCGAGGGTGACACCGGCCCGAGAACTATACCTGGCTTAGGGTATGACTGGCATCTCTCGGCGACATAGGCACCGTCGAAATCAGCTGCGGATGCAGTGAGAGTTGTTGGCGAGTGAAGGAGGCACCGGGCTCGCGCGTACAGGCGAATAATGCACTGTGCACGGCGTAGAGCGAATGGAATCTCCCCAGCATCGCCAGGCGTATGCCGGTGTGGTGGATCGAGTCCACTTTCCGCAATACACGCTCGGCTGCGGATGCATAAAACTCGCATCCGTAGTCGAGCTTCGAACGATCAAAGGATCGATAAAAAAAGTAAGGCAGTAGCCCTATCAGCGCGCCACGCGCTGAACGTCACGGAACGGAGAATATCCATGGCACGGGTACAAGAGACCGTAAGGCTGCGAATATGAGCCTCCCAGGTGAGGCGTCGGTCAAATACAAGACCAAGGAAACGGTGCGATTCAACCACTTCCAGGCGTACCACATTAAGAAACAAATCTGGGTGAGGGTGAAGACGTGGATGGCGGCAGAAGTGCACTACCTTAGTCTTGGCCAAGGAAAACCCGAAACCTGTGCGCTTCGGCATAGCGAGAGACGCGGTTTAATGCTTGTTGGAGTCGACGCTCTAGAGTTGGCATCTGGGCTGCACCAAAAGAGATCGAAAGGTGGTCAACGTAGAGCGTAGCGAGAACATCTTCCGGCAACACCGAGGTGATGCCGTTGATTCTCAAGGCAAAAAGTGTGACACTGAGGACACTTTCCTTCGGGAAGTGCCCCTAGTCCTGGCGTTGTTACGTATGCCATGCTTTGACACATGGGTTAACAGGATCTGGTTAGAGTTTTCTCCCACACTTCTGGCAAATTGCTACTCCGCTCAATTTTCGCAAAGGATCCCCGCTAGGTTTAATATTCGAGCCAGCAAGTCTTTTGAGGAAAGCGACCGATGGGCCCTGTCTTCCCTCTCCCCCCTAAGGGGGTTTGCCCTACCAAGCCGCTTCAATGGGGAGCGGTCGACTATGGGCTGCCTGCTGGCTTTCTTGGCAGTCCCCTTGGAAAGTAAAGGGGGAACTGCCGCTGGAAAGAGGGAGGCACCCAAGGGCACCTCCAGACAAGGGGGTGAGGGTGAGTCCCCTACACCCGTGGTGCAAAGGAGAGGAGTAAGCCTCCTCTCCCGTCAAAGAATTTTGGAGGTTTCCCTGTGAAAGCACAGGGGGAAGGGGGGGACCTCTATTTTTTCATTGGAGCTGCCCGAAGGCGGCTGCGTCGATGGTGAGGGGGAAAGGGAGACGGGTTTTTTTTTTCATCATCGGGCATGGGGAGCCTATTTTTTCTGCGGGAAGCAAACGCTAATCACCCCTCGCAGTGGCCCGCTCTGGGAGGGGTGCGGACGGGGCTAGCAGAGCCAGGTGCCGCCATTTTAGGCCACCCCTCCCGCCTGGTGGCCTGGCAACCTTTCGGCATGGCGGTTCCACCTTGGGCACGGCGTAAAAAGGATAGAGTGTGAAGTGAGAAAGAAAGGGAATGTGAGGAAGGTATGGGTGGATATGAAGCAGGTTGTTAAAAACCAATATCCCAAACCGAAGCCCTGGTTTTAGCCGGGGCTGGGTGTAGACCCTTTGTGCCGGCAGCTTTACCAGGGAAGCGCCTGGGGTGGGTAGAACCAGCAGAAGGGTTCCAAATGGGCGCGGAAACGACCGTACTCATAGGCCTGGAGGGGCCTGGAGCAGAGGGTATCTTTTTCAACATTGAGGCATAGGACGTCCCGGCAAGCGCCGGGCGGGCCAGGACCAAGTCCTTAGCCTCGCGAAATGAGAGACGATCCTGAACCTGAACGGCCAGAATTTCCTTCTCAAGGAGATATGCACCACATTGCTTCGAAGAAGCGGGGCGCGGCTCTCCGCAATTGACACACTTGGCCACACACGATTTGGATTTATCGTGTGCGGCCTTGGAGGAACTTACACAGATTTCGGGTAATCTAGATTTTGCACGTCGACAGGAACGATTAGTATGGCCGAAGCGGTGGCAGAAATAGCACCTCTGCGGCAGTGGCACGCAAGCCTTCACGCGGTAGCGATACCAACCGGCACGCACCGACTCCGGGAGCTTGTCACAGTCGAACGTGACGAAGCGTGTAGGGGTGGGTTCGAGGCCCCTCCCTGTTTTCTCATCACACGTTCGACCTTGACCGCCCCATGGTCGGCCAGCTCTAAGGTGATGTCCTCTATGTAGTAGTCTACGATTTCCCTCGCATAAACTACTCCTTTCACGAAGTTCATAGTAGAGTGCGGCGTCACACTCAAAGGCGTGCCATCAAGTGTCGTCCGAAGGGCACTAATCATGGCCGCCTCGGAGGGATTCGACGCATTCACCAAAAGGCTCCCGTCCGACAAACGGATCACTTTCGGCTCTCTACCAATCACACTAGCTAAAGCTTTCCTCTGATGGATCATGTTGCCCTTAGCCAACATGCTGCCATCAGTTGACCGAATAACCAGAAAGCATTTGAAGCCAGAGGGCTCGAAAACGCCGGGTAGTCTCTGACTGAGGGACACTTCCCTGCGGCACACCCTCTTCCTGCTTCACTGGGCCTGAGACGGCTCCCCGAACCGGTGCGCCGACTCCACGGTCTCGCAAAAATTCTGAAATAGAGATTGATTAGGAAGCGTCCCTTCTCCCTCATTGTGTGGAAAGTATCCATGATACCACATCGCTATGAGGTATTATAAGCTTTGTCCCGATAAAAAAACGTGGCCTAGTGCTGTCTACGAAGGATGGCCTCGTAGACGGCATTTTACAGTCCGAGCAGAGCATCGGAAGTTGAGTGGAAATTGCCTAAGCCGCACTGTGCGGAAGACAGGTAGCCTCCGCTGTCCAGAGCAAATGCTAGTCTAACATTTACTAAAGTCCTCATCAACTTGTACACCCAGGGTGTTAGAGAGATTGGGATGAAACCAGCCTGAGTATAGTGATCTCTTCCTGTTTGCGAAAAGTGAGCAGAGTAGCAATTTGCCAGAAGTGTGGGAGGAAACCCTCTGACCAGATCCTGTTCACCCATGTGTCGAAGCATGGCATACGGGACAACGCCAGGACTAGGGGCGGTGTCCGCATACGAAGCGAGAGTGGAACGCAACTCACTCAATGTAAGCTTGTGTTTAAAGGGTTGTCCGCATCTGGAGGTAAAGTCCAATTGGCGGCCTTCAGCGATATCAAGAGGTGCATTGGATGCTGGCACAGGTGTATCCCGGATAGAGAACGCGGAGAAAGCGGTCGCGAAAGACTCCACCACGGACGCACGCGAAAGACTCCCCCACGGACGCAGGGTTCGAGATTGTGGTCCCATTCTCTTAGAGAACCGGAGGAGGTCCTGCAAGAACTTGCCCCATATCATTTTGACTCACTTCTATACCTCTGCCAGATGTGTGGTCCCGTTAAGTAAAGACACATATGACCACCAGGAGGAGTGGCGGGCGTGCTTCGAAACATACCGGAGCCTAGCTTTAGCTAGACGAAATTCACCCGCAGTGAAATCATTTGGTAGGCGCTTATAGCACATGTAGGCATAACGCTTCTGTTTGAAGGCAGTCTCACAGTCGGCTGACCACCACCCAAGTGATCAGCGTGCAAAACGGCAAGAAGTTCTAGGAATAGTTGTAAAGGCCAAAGCGATGCAGTTGACGGAGGACTAAACGGCCTCATGCACCGACCTAAACTCCTCGACTGGGATAGAGAAAACAGTTATTTCCTGAAATGCGGACCACTGCACCTGCGGCAAGTAGCACGGGGTGGTGGGATGGCTCACAGGCAGCAGCGGTCCAGAAAATGATATTTGAATGGAAAAGTTATCACTTACCATGGAGGTCATCGACAACATCCGACCCAAAATCAGCTGTTGATCTGGAGAGCACAGGGATAGATCAATAAAGATAAATGAAGCGGTTCTCGGGCAGTGATGCGTAAACTCCGTCACATTTAGATGACCTATCTCCTGCTTGTCGATTAGGTCGACAAGGACCTGACCCCCGTTATTGATCGAGTAGTCTCCTCGGAGGGCGTGTCTACCATTCGAATCTCTGAGCAGTAGAAAACGACTCGGCGACCGTGCCACGAGGCGGCGAAAGTTTCCCGCGTCGAAGTCGGGTGACGGTGGAATGTACGGAGAAATAACAGTATACCTCCAATCCAGGAGCGGCTGCACTTGTATTGCATGAACAGAAGTATTTAAAGCAAAGGGAAGAACGGAGACATCATGCTATTTTTGTTTTGTTTTTTTTAAATTTTGAGAACCGATCTGGCAACTGCCTATTAGGGCAAAAGTCACTGTACTCACATCATAGCCTACTACTAGGCTAGATTATAAAACAACTAACAATATGTAAATAACAAAGATAAAAAAGACAAATGCTAAGCACAGGCCAAAAAGGAAAAACAACAAATAAAAAAAAGAAAGCAGAAAGGCAACAAGAAAGAAGCGCTCTACGGCATCGTGGGTAGGCCCGCCTCCCACCGCGGCCTACAAAAAAACAGTCAAATAAAGGCCGCCCAAAAGTCGTATAGTCCGCAATTCTATGTGCACGAACCAGTCCTGACTACAAGGGACAAACCTCACGACCACCTTCACGGGTGTTGCTATTAATCTTTTTGGTTGGTCACCCCTATTCCTCTCTCCTTGGACCAACAATGTGTATTTATGCATATCCTTGTGCTAGAAGGATGTGTTTGCACAGAACCCTCCTACCTGCCGTACAATTTCATTCTCTCCACGCGTACCAAAAAGCCCCAGTTACCCTGTCATTCATTCTGTTGACTATTTGTCCACTCATATCTTCTAGAACCATCAAATGATACCTATTCCCAATTCCATCCACCACACATGTCAAGTCATTCCAGAACTTTCTTCTCTACTTCACTTCTGATCATTACAGGGGACATACACTACAACCATGCACAGATTCACGCTTATAAATTTCAACACATAATTCCTAAGCTCACACATTCATATCCAACCATTACATCAGGATATCCTCACCCAAAAGCACTGCCATACCCTCTTTGCTCCTACCAGCATGATTCAACCCTGATTGCACTCCAGTCCCCATAAACTCTAAATTCCCCTTCTGTTCAAGCATCTGCAATCTGTTTTAAACACATTAACTACCACTACCCTATTTCCCATATCACATATACCCAGACATTCCACACACACACTCTCAGTTCAGACATTGATACAGATTAACCAGAATGAATGCAGGGGGTCCGCTAGTGCCGATGCGATGATGCTAAGTTACAATCAAAACTCACATAATAAGCGATCAGTCCCGCGAGAAGATTCGCAATGCACCGAATATTGTAGAACTTGGCATTCCACACGGCTGTGAGGCACTTGACAGTGTAGTTTGCAATGACATCGTTGTCCCAGTGCAATTTTCGAATCTGAAAACATTTGTAATCTTTTGGTGACAAACAAAAGAAAGTAAGGCTAGGTATTAAAGCTAAAACCTCCATACAAAAGGTTCCGTACATAGAGCTTCCGCCCATGGGTACATCTCCAGAAGAATTTTGAAAAGAGAATAATAAGTCGCCACAATTCAAATTTCGGTCTAGTACAAGGCTACTTTAAAATTAACAAAAAAACAAAAAACAAACAAAGAAAACCAAACAATAAAAAAAAAACAGAATAAGGCACGCTCCAACATCAGGGGGAGGCCCGCCTACCCCTCAATAACTGATAAATCTTTGGAGTCTTGTTTTCCAAATGTAGAAAAAAACTTGCCCATCTATTTGTCACTCATGGCTACAAACTGCAGTAGAGTACACATATTTTCAAAACTTAAAAGGATTAAAAATGAACTAAGGAACAGCATGGGACAAAACAGATCGAATAATCTCACTCTAATGAACATAAACTTCTACATGAAATAGACATTTGCAGTCATCATCATCATTTTTGAAGGCTCCATACATGCTTGCATGTGTCGGCCTTATTTACCTAATGGCGGCTCTCCATGCTGCTCGATCTCTGGCTGTTTCTCTATTCAAACTCATATCTCTGAGGTCCGTCTGTATGACCTCATTCCACGTCTTCCTCGGTCTCCCTCTTGAGGCGGGCCTACCCCCGACGCCGGAGCATGCTTCCTTCTTGTCCTTTTGCTTTTTCTCGTTATTATTTGTTAGTTACATATTATTTGTTTTTCAATATAGCCTAGTAGTAGGATGTGTTGTGTACGGCGACTTATGCACACAAGTAGGCAGTCGCCAGATGGGCTACCACAATGAAAAAAAAGAAATCTCTCTGACAGCTACACCCCCAACCTTCTAAAACCCTTCACCTAATTATTATACTCCACCCTCTTCTCAGTGCCACACTAATGCATTCTATCCCTTAATTCACAGTTCGCAACTCTGTCACCTCCAGGCCTCAAATTCAGAGATGATCCGCGCATCCATCTCACCATTCTTATCTCAGTACGCTTGAGCCTCTGGTTGTTCCCTTCCTTCACAGCCCAGGTTTCAGTGCCATACAACATTGCACTTCGTACCCACGCAGTGTACAGACGTCCCTTAGCTCGGAGGGAAAAACCTCTCAGCGTCAAGAGAGGAAGCAGCTCTTTGAACTTTTTTCCAACCACTTCTAACCCTTGCTATGGAGCTCGCCACAGCAGCTGCCCCTGCCCCTGCACTGATCTTATCTACAAGATAGCAGAACTCCTCTACGCATTCCTGTCTCCTCTTCTCTGCTTGCTCTCCTCTACACACAGTGTACTAAAACTATCCATCATTCTGCAGCCTACTCCTGATACATCTTTTATGCACCCACAAACCACATCCATTACATAGGCTAGAGTTATTACCTACCCCTCTGTGACAGACTGCACATGGCCACATACCCTCAATGATGTCATTACTACCAAATCAATTTACTTATGCTAAATCTATAAAAATCTAACTTTTAAATTGTAGTTTTGCTACTTTTAACATTTAAAATTGATACATGTAATATTATTACTAAAGTACAAGCCATATTTGCTGTATTATTTGCCTGTATAGCAAATGAAAGAAATAATTACCTCACTATACTAATAAATAATTTGATTTAATATTTGTGTTTTTTTTCAGGGTCCTTTTCTAACATATGCTACAGGCACAGCACAGACCAAAGAATATGAATGTGAGCCTACCAGGTGAGGCATTGGTAAAAAACACGACCAAGGAAAGGGTGAAAGTCCACCACATCCAGGCAGAGATAACGGGTCGGGGTCGGGGTAAGAGAAGTGCACTGACTTGGTCAAGGAAAACCGAAACCTGTGGGCTTCGAAATAGCGAGAGATGCGATTTAATCCCTGTTGGAGACGACGCTACAGAGTTGTCATCTGTGCCGCACAAAAAGAGATCGAAGGGTCATCCAAGTAGAGCGAAGCAAGAACATCTTTCTGCAGCACCGAGGTGACACCGTTAATGCTCAGAATAAAAAGTATGACACTGAGCACACTTCCCAGCAGCGGAAGGCCCTCTTCTTGCCCCATTGGGTCGGAGAGAGCTCTCTCCACCCGTACGCGGAATCAACGATCTTGCAAAAACTGAGAGATAAAGATTGGAAGGCATCCCCTCGCACCCATCGTGTGGAGAGTCTCCATGATGTCGTATCGCCATGCGATATAATAAGCCTTCTCCAGATCGATATACACCGTGGCAAGGTGCTGTCTACGAAAGACGGCATTTTCTAGTCGGAGCAGAGCATCCAACATGGGGTGGAACTTACAGAAGCAGCACTGTGCGGCAGATACGTGGCCTCTAACATTTATCAAAATTCTCTATCATCTTGCACACTCAAAAAGTTAAAGAGATTGGGTGTAAACTGGATGGGGAAGAGAGATATCTCTCCGGTTTGCGAAAGGCCTGGACAATAGCCATTCGCCGAGTCTGGGAGGATACCCTCTGTGCCAGGGTTAGCATTGCTTAAATCAATTATTTATTTTTTATTTTAAAAAAAAATTATTTATTTTTTATTTTTTCAATCAGAAATATGTTATATTTGATTAAGTGTTTACATTTTCTTAAATGAATGTTAACTACATATTTTTAATTCAGTACCCTGAATACTACCCCTTTCTCTAAGTGATATTTTGGAAGACAAATATGGAGAGAGTTTTTACTTTCAAGTTTCAGTATTTCATTAATCAGATTCATTTGACGTTCAAGTTTGTTTTATTAGAAAATATCAAAATTTGTTTTATTCAATTAAACACTTAGGACCTATGTGACATCCTGGGAACTGATGGCGTCTGGCTGCCAACACTGAAGCCCTAACTCTAGTGCACTACCTGGCATATATGCAGAGGTGGGCGCCGCTAACAAATTTTTGAAACCGCTATCCACTACTTTGGCTAGCTGAAACCGCTACCGCTACTTTTTCAAAATCGCAAAACTGCTACCCACTACCGCTACTTTTTATTCTAAAGCGCTACCCCTCAAAACAGCTTTTCACTGTTTTTTAATAAATTTCAAGGATAACTACTGTATATTACATCACAAATTAGCAGTTTTATTGTAAAGAAACGTAAAATAGGTAGCGGTAGAGGTTTTTAATTTTTTTAGTCCACTACCCACTATTCTGCTACTCTTTGCTTATGTTGAGAAGGAACGAGCAAGAACAACAACTTCACACGACCCTGTAAAAGTGTTCAAGTCAACCCAGGGACGGGGCTTCCCTAACTTGCGCCCAGGGACCAAGGGTAACATGCTACATAGGTTATCTTCCCAGGATGAAGGAGTGGAGGAGAGTTGCTACAGAAATCAGAAGCTAGCAAAAGAAGGAGAGGCTAAGCTTGGGCCGGACGGGACGCTGGTAATGAATCCGGCATCTCGACGTTAGAAATCTGACACATTATCCACTTGGCTACTGAGGAGAGATACGCACTAAGCATCACATCCAAATGGATGATTAAAACAAAAATTTGCTCATGAAGATTCTGAAATATAACCATCCAAGCTCAAAGGTTTGGGATGACTATGTCACTTCATTATTTTGCGGTCTACTCTCTCCCTCATCTTTACCACAGTGGAAGCTTAGGATAGATTACTTAGCACAGTTCAGCTTTCTTTTTCATAGAGTCTTACTTCGGTTGATGATATTTCCTAAAAAAAATAATTGATGAAACCTCACACGAGCCAATTTCTCGGCAGACGAAACTCTACCATAGCAAGTCTCCCCTTAGATGAGACGCCACCCCCATGTCACAGCTCATGAGAATCCGAGTATGCCGTCATCACCGTATGAACTGACGTGTTTACCTGTCTTAGTATCCTTTCGGTGTTCGTTTTGGACAAGCTGGTATAGAGAATGTGCTGGATGTACTTGTGCATCGGAGGCCTCTCAACGCGAGTAGAGTCGTTGGTAATTTCGGGGGGGTTGACGTAATAGTAAGCATTTTCGATCATGGTATTGTACCTACGAACAGGGAATCTTAATTAGAGGCAAGAGAGGTAGCTGCAGCCAGAGCTGAAGTAACGTCATGAAACAGGCGCTTGACCATAAAGGAGTTTTAAGTATCCTAATACACAGACTTAAATTTCTGGTAAGTGGGTAAGACACCACTGTCGTATCAGTTATGTGGTGATTAAATGAGACTTCACCCATATGTAAAATGGCTGGAAATACTGGGCTAGGAGCTAGTGAATCCATAATAACCTTATGAATGGATTAAGATAAAGGTGGAAAGGAATCACCAGTGCTGATTTATGTCCTATTTTTCCCTGCTCTATGTGAGTGATACATCACAATTATGATGCTACAAATTACTCCATTTCAAAAAAGATAGGACATAGAAAACAAAACTTGATCAGTAAGAGAAGAATTTTTCTCTCTTTTACAGTTCACTGTGTACTATGGCTGCTTAAAACGGCAAGCTAAAATAAAGAGAGCAGAGCAGGTTTTTTGAGAAGAGGGATAAGAAATTTAATTAGCCTAAAATAACATCCAACCTGGGATCGAAAGCTTTAACTGTCTTCTTCCTCATCATTTGCTCGAGGAAAACTTTGGTACGGTGATGAGAATCGAGTGATCTGGAACCAAAGAAGAATCTTTAACTACAAATCCTAATACATGGAATATTGAATAATGAAATAAATTTGTAATGATCGTTGAATGGTCAACAACCAAAAATAAGGGTTTGAACCGATTTCCAAGATTTCAAATTTTCCATATTGTCATCATCTATCCTGACCTAGAAAACAATGTATTACACAAGTCCCTTATTGAGGAACTAAAAAAACAACCCATTCAACATTCAAGCCCTAATTATGATTGGTTAACCAACCTGTAAAGGAATCTGCCACAGGTCTCAAGTAGGTTACATGCCATTTCAATGTGGTGGTGGTTGAAGTCATGGAGGAGAAGTCGCATGCACATGAGGGCCTCGCTTCGCGGGAAAATAGCGAACTTGGTCAGTTCTCCAATGAAGCGAACAACTTTGATCTTCGATTCAATGTTAATTTGATCCTGGCAACGAATAAAATCCATCCTGAGCAAAAATGCGTTTATGTGATAACTTTCGAACAGTATTTTGTTTATAAACGCAAATCTTGTGACTGCTAACAAGGGCATAAGTGGCGGCAATTAAAATATGAGCACAGAACTAGGGTATTTTAAAATTCCAGAAAACCAAGAAAAACAAACCAAAAAACAAAACAGCCTCCTGCAAAAGGTCAGATAGTCCATAGGGCTGTGTGCACGAACCAATCAAACCAAACATTCCGAGGCAAGGGTGCCTCTGGGATCAAAACCAAACGTTCCAAGGCATGACGCGTCTCTGGGATCAAACCAAACGTTCCGAGGCATGGCGCGCAGCTGGGATCAAACCAAACGTTCCGAGACAAAGCGGACCTCTGCGATCAAACCAAACGTTCCAACTAAACGTTCCGAGGCAAATGGGCCCCTGGGATTAAACTAAACGTTCCAAGGCAAGGCACGCCTCTGGGATTAAACCAAACGTTCCGAGTTAAGGCGGGCCTCTGGGATCAAACCAAACGTTCCGAGGCAAGGCACGCATCTGGGATCAAACCAAACGTTCCAAGACAAAGCGGACCTCTGCGATCAAACCAAACGTTCCAACTAAACGTTCCGAGGCAAGGAGGGCCCCTGGGATTAAACTAAACGTTCCGAGGCTAGGCGCGCCTCTGGGATCAAATCAAACGTTCCGAGGTAAGGGGGGGTCTCTGGGATTAAACCAAACGTTCCGAGGCAAGGCGCGCCTCTGGGATCAAACCAAACGTTCCGGGGCAAGGCGGGCCTCTGGGATCAAACCAAACGTTCCAAGTTCCGATGCAAGGCGCGCCTCTGGGATCAAACCAAATGTTTCGTGGCAAGGCGGGCCTCTGGGATTAAACCAAACGTTGCGAGTTAAGGCGGGCCTCCTGGATCAAACCAAACGTTCGGAGGCAAGGCGAACAGCTGGGTTCAAACCAAACGTTCCGAGACAAAGCGGACCTCTGCGATCAAAACAAACGTTCCAACTAAACGTTCCGAGGCAAGGCGGGTCTCTGGGATCAAACCAAACGTTCCGAGGCAAGGCGCGCTTCTGGGATCAAACCAAACGTTCCGGGGCAAGGCGGGCCTCTGGGATCAAACCAAACGTTCCACGTTCCGAGGCAAGGCGCGCCTCTGGGATCAAACCAAACGTTTCGTGGCAAGGCGGGCCTCTGAGATTAAACCAAACGTTCGGTGGCAAGGCGGGCCTCTGGGATCAAACCAAACGTTCCGAGGCAAGGCGCGCAGCTGGGATCAAACCAAACGTTCCGAGACAAAGCGGACCTCTGCGATCAAACCAAACGTTCCAACTAAACGTTCCGAGGCAAGGCGGGCCCCTGGGATTAAACCAAACGTTCCGAGGCTAGGCGCGCCTCTGGGATCAAATCAAACGTTCCGAGGCAAGGCGGGTCTCTGGGATTAAACCAAACGTTCCGAGGCAAGGCGCGCCTCTGGGATCAAACCAAACGTTCCGGGGCAAGGCGGGCCTCTGGGATCAAACCAAACGTTCCACGTTCCGAGGCAAGGCGCGCCTCTGGGATCAAACCAAACGTTTCGTATCAAGGCGGGCCTCTGGGATTAAACCAAACTTTCCGTGGCAAGGCAGGCCTCTGGGATCAAACCAAATGTTCCGGGGCAAGGCGGGCCTCTGGGATCAAACCAAACGTTCCACGTTCCGAGGCAAGGTGCGCCTCTGGGATCAAACCAAACGTTTCGTGGCAAGGCGGGCCCATGGGATTAAACAAAACGTTCCGAGGCTAGGCGCGCCTCTGGGATCAAATCAAACGTTCCGAGGCAAGGCGGGTCTCTGGGATTAAACCAAACGTTCCGAGGCAAGGCGCGCCTCTGGGATCAAACCAAACGTTCCGGGGCAAGGCGGGCCTCTGGGATCAAACCAAACGTTCCACGTTCCGAGGCAAGGCGCACCTCTGGGATCAAACCAAACGTTTCGTGGCAAAGCGGGCCTCTGGGATTAAACCAAACGTTCGGTGGCAAGGCGGGCCTCTGGGATCAAACCAAACGTTCCGAGGCAAGGCGCGCAGCTGGGATCAAACCAAACGTTCCGAGACAAAGCGGACCTCTGCGATCAAACCAAACGTTCGAACTAAACGTTCCGAGGCAAGGCGGGTCTCTGGGATTAAACCAAACGTTCCGAGGCAAGGCGCGCTTCTGGGATCAAACCAAACGTTCCGGGGCAAGGCGGGCCTCTGGGATCAAACCAAACGTGCCACGTTCCGAGGCAAGGCGCGCCTCTGGGATTAAACCAAACGTTTCGTGACAAGGCGGGCCTCTGGGATTAAACCAAACGTTCCGTGGCAAGGCGCGCAGCTGGGATCAAACCAAACGTTCCGAGGCTAGGCGCGCCTCTGGGATCAAACCAAACGTTCCGAGGCAAGGCGCGCCTCTGGGATTAAACCAAACGTTCCGAGGCAAGGCGCGCAGCTGGGATCAAACCAAACGTTACGAGACAAAGCGGACCTCTGGGATCAAACCAAACGTTCCAACTAAACGTTCCGAGGCAAGGCGGGCCCCTGGGATTAAACTAAACGTTCCGAGGCTAGGCGCGCCTCTGGGATCAAATCAAACGTTCCGAGGCGAGGCGCGCCGCCTGGATCAAACCAAACGTTCCGAGGCAAGGCGCGCAGCTAGGATCAAACCAAACGTTCCGAGACAAAGCGGACCTCTGCGATCAAACCAAACGTTCCAAATAAACGTTCCGAGGCAAGGCGGGCCCCGGGGATTAAACTAAACGTTCCGAGGCTAGGCGCGCCTCTGGGATCAATTCAAACGTTCAGAGGCAAGGCACGCCTCTGGGACCAAACCAAACGTTCCGGGGCAAGGCGGGCCTCTGGGATCAAACCAAACGTTCCGAGGCTAGGCGCGCCTCTGGGATCAAACCAAACGTTCCGAGGCAAGGCGGGTCTCTGGGATTAAACCAAACGTTCCGAGGCAAGGCGCGCCTCTGGGATCAAACCAAACGTTCCGTGGCAAGGCGGGCCTCTGGGATCAAACCAAACGTTCCGAGGCAAGGCGCGCAGCTGGGATCAAACCAAACGTTCCGAGACAAAGCGGACCTCTGCGATCAAACCAAACGTTCCAACTAAACGTTCCGAGGCAAGGCGGGCCCCTGGGATTAAACCAAACGTTCCGAGGCTAGGCGCGCCTCTGGGATCAAATCAAACGTTCCGAGGCAAGGCGGGTCTCTGGGATAAACCAAACGTTCCGAGGCAAGGCGCGCCTCTGGGATCAAACCAAACGTTCCGGGGCAAGGCAGGCCTCTGGGATCAAACCAAACGTTCCACGTTCCGAGGCAAGGCGCGCCTCTGGGATCAAACCAAACGTTTCGTATCAAGGCGGGCCTCTGGGATTAAACCAAACGTTCCGTGGCAAGGCAGGCCTCTGGGATCAAACCAAATGTTCCGAGGCTAGGCGGGCCTCTGGGATCAAACCAAACGTTCCACGTTCCGAGGCAAGGTGCGCCTCTGGGATCAAACCAAACGTTTCGTGGCAAGGCGGGCCCCTGGGATTAAACAAAACGTTCCGAGGCTAGGCGCGCCTCTGGGATCATATCAAACGTTCCGAGGCAAGGCGGGTCTCTGGGATTAAACTAAACGTTCCGAGGCAAGGCGCGCCTCTGGGATCAAACCAAACGTTCCGGGGCAAGGCGGGCCTCTGGGATCAAACCAAACGTTCCACGTTCCGAGGCAAGGCGCACCTCTGGGATCAAACCAAACGTTTCGTGGCAAGGCGGGCCTCTGGGATTAAACCAAACGTTCGGTGGCAAGGCGGGCCTCTGGGATCAAACCAAACGTTCCGAGGCAAGGCGCGCAGCTGAGATCAAACCAAACGTTCCGAGACAAAGCGGACCTCTGCGATCAAACCAAACGTTCGAACTAAACGTTCCGAGGCAAGGCGGGTCTCTGGAATTAAACCAAACGTTCCGAGGCAAGGCGCGCTTCTGGGATCAAACCAAACGTTCCGGGGCAAGGCGGGCCTCTGGGATCAAACCAAACGTGCCACGTTCCGAGGCAAGGCGCGCCTCTGGGATTAAACCAAACGTTTCGTGACAAGGCGGGCCTCTGGGATTAAACCAAACGTTCCGTGGCAAGGCGCGCAGCTGGGATCAAACCAAACGTTCCGAGGCAAGGCGCGCAGCTGGGATCAAACCAAACGTTCCGAGACAAAGCGGACCTCTGCGATCAAACCAAACGTTCCAAATAAACGTTCCGAGGCAAGGCGGGCCCCTGGGATTAAACCAAACGTTCCGAGGCTAGGCGCGCCTCTGGGATCAAACCAAACGTTTCGTGGCAAGGCGGGCCTCTGGGATTAAACCAAACGTTCGGTGGCAAGGCGGGCCTCTGGGATCAAACCAAACGTTCCGAGGCAAGGCGCGCAGCTGAGATCAAACCAAACGTTCCGAGACAAAGCGGACCTCTGCGATCAAACCAAACGTTCGAACTAAACGTTCCGAGGCAAGGCGGGTCTCTGGAATTAAACCAAACGTTCCGAGGCAAGGCGCGCTTCTGGGATCAAACCAAACGTTCCGGGGCAAGGCGGGCCTCTGGGATCAAACCAAACGTGCCACGTTCCGAGGCAAGGCGCGCCTCTGGGATTAAACCAAACGTTTCGTGACAAGGCGGGCCTCTGGGATTAAACCAAACGTTCCGTGGCAAGGCGCGCAGCTGGGATCAAACCAAACGTTCCGAGGCAAGGCGCGCAGCTGGGATCAAACCAAACGTTCCGAGACAAAGCGGACCTCTGCGATCAAACCAAACGTTCCAACTAAACGTTCCGAGGCAAGGCGGGCCCCTGGGATTAAACCAAACGTTCCGAGGCTAGGCGCGCCTCTGGGATCAAACCAAACGTTCCGAGGCAAGGCGCGCCTCTGGGATTAAACCAAACGTTCCGAGGCAAGGCGAGCAGCTGGGATCAAACCAAACGTTCCGAGACAAAGCGGACCTCTGGGATCAAACCAAACGTTCCAACTAAACGTTCCGAGGCAAGGCGGGCCCCTGGGATTAAACTAAACGTTCCGAGGCTAGGCGCGCCTCTGGGATCAAATCAAACGTTCCGAGGCGAGGCGCGCCTCCTGGATCAAACCAAACGTTCCGAGGCAAGGCGCGCAGCTAGGATCAAACCAAACGTTCCGAGACAAAGCGGACCTCTGCGATCAAACCAAACGTTCCAACTAAACGTTCCGAGGCAAGGCGGGCCCCGGGGATTAAACTAAACGTTCCGAGGCTAGGCGCGCCTCTGGGATCAATTCAAACGTTCAGAGGCAAGGCACGCCTCTGGGACCAAACCAAACGTTCCGGGGCAAGGCGAGCCTCTGGGATCAAACCAAACGTTCCGAGGCTAGGCGCGCCTCTGGGATCAAATCAAACGTTCCGAGGCAAGGCGGGTCTCTGGGATTAAACCAAACGTTCCGAGGCAAGGCGCGCCTCTGGGATCAAACCAAACATTTCGTGGCAAGGCGGGCCTCTGGGATCAAACCAAACATTCCGAGGCCAGGCGCGCAGCTGGGATCAAACCAAACGTTCCGAAACAAAGAGGACCTCTGCGATCAAACCAAACGTTCCAACTAAACGTTCCGAGACAAGGCGGGCCCCTGGGATTAAACCAAACGTTCCGAGGCTAGGCGCGCCTCTGGGATCAAACCAAACGTTCCGAGGCAAGGCGCGCCTCTGGGATCTAACCAAATGTTCCGAGGCAAGGCGCGCAGCTGGGATCAAACCAAACGTTCCGAGTCAAAGCGGACCTCTGTGATCAAACCAAACGTACCAACTAAATGTTCCGAGGCAAGGCGGGCCCCTGGGATTAAACTAAACGTTCCGAGGCTAGGCGCGTCTCTGGTATCAAATCAAACGTTCCGAGGCAAGGCGCGCCTTCTGGATCAAACCAAACGTTCCGAGGAACGGCGCGCAACTGGGATCAAACCAAACGTTCCGAGACAAAGCGGACCTCTGGGATCAAACCAAACGTTCCGAGGCAAGGCGGGCCCCTGGGATTAAACTAAACGTTCCGAGGCTAGGCGCGCCTCTGGGATCAAATCAAACGTTCAGAGGCAAGGCGCGCCTCTGGGATTAAACCAAACGTTCCGCGGCAAGGCGGGCCTCTGGGATCAAACCAAACGTTCCGAGGCAAGGCGCGCCTCTGGGATTAAACCAAACGTTCCGAGTTAAGGCGGGCCTCTGGGATCAAACAAAACGTTCCGAGGGAAGGCGCGCCTCTCGGATCAAACCAAACGTTCCGAGGCAAGGCACGCCTCTGGGATCAAACCAAACGTTCCGAGGAAAGGCGCGCCTCTGGGATCAAACCAAACGTTCCGAGGCAAGGCGCGCAGCTGGGATCAAACCAAACGTTCCGAGACAAAGCGGACCTCTGGGATCAAACCAAACGTTCCAACTAAACGTTCCGAGGCAAGGCGGGCCCCTGGGATTAAACTAAACGTTCCGAGGCTAGGCGCGCCTCTGGGATCAAATCAAACGTTCCGAGGCGAGGCGCGCCTCCTGGATCAAACCAAACGTTCCGAGGCAAGGCGCGCAGCTAGGATCAAACCAAACGTTCCGAGACAAAGCGGACCTCTGCGATCAAACCAAACGTTCCAACTAAACGTTCCGAGGCAAGGCGGGCCCCGGGGATTAAACTAAACGTTCCGAGGCTAGGCGCGCCTCTGGGATCAATTCAAACGTTCAGAGGCAAGGCACGCCTCTGGGACCAAACCAAACGTTCCGGGGCAAGGCGGGCCTCTGGGATCAAACCAAACGTTCCGAGGCTAGGCGCGCCTCTGGGATCAAATCAAACGTTCCGAGGCAAGGCGGGTCTCTGGGATTAAACCAAACGTTCCGAGGCAAGGCGCGCCTCTGGGATCAAACCAAACGTTTCGTGGCAAGGCAGGCCTCTGGGATCAAACATAACATTCCGAGGCAAGGCGCGCCTCTGGGATCAAACCAAACATTTCGTGGCAAGGCGGGCCTCTGGGATCAAACCAAACATTCCGAGGCCAGGCGCGCAGCTGGGATCAAACCAAACGTTCCGAAACAAAGAGGACCTCTGCGATCAAACCAAACGTTCCAACTAAACGTTCCGAGACAAGGCGGGCCCCTGGGATTAAACCAAACGTTCCGAGGGTAGGCGCGCCTCTGGGATCAAACCAAACGTTCCGAGGCAAGGCGCGCCTCTGGGATCTAACCAAATGTTCCGAGGCAAGGCGCGCAGCTGGGATCAAACCAAACGTTCCGAGACAAAGCGGACCTCTGTGATCAAACCAAACGTACCAACTAAACGTTCCGAGGCAAGGCGGGCCCCTGGGATTAAACTAAACGTTCCGAGGCTAGGCGCGTCTCTGGTATCAAATCAAACGTTCTGAGGCAAGGCGCGCCTTCTGGATCAAACCAAACGTTCCGAGGCACGGCGCGCAACTGGGATCAAACCAAACGTTCCGAGACAAAGCGGACCTCTGGGATCAAACCAAACGTTCCGAGGCAAGGCGGGCCCCTGGGATTAAACTAAACGTTCCGAGGCTAGGCGCGCCTCTGGGATCAAATCAAACGTTCAGAGGCAAGGCGCGCCTCTGGGATTAAACCAAACGTTCCGCGGCAAGGCGGGCCTCTGGGATCAAACCAAACGTTCCGAGGCAAGGCGCGCCTCTGGGATTAAACCAAACGTTCCGAGTTAAGGCGGGCCTCTGGGATCAAACAAAACGTTCCGAGGGAAGGCGCGCCTCTCGGATCAAACCAAACGTTCCGAGGCAAGGCACGCCTCTGGGATCAAACCAAACGTTCCGAGGAAAGGCGCGCCTCTGGGATCAAACCAAACGTTCCGAGGCAAGGCACGCTTCTGGGATCAAACCAAACGTTCCGAGGGAAGGCGCGCCTCTGGGATCAAACCAAACGTTCCGAGGCAAGGCACGCCTCTGGGATCAAACCAAACGTTCCGAGGGAAGGCGCGCCTCTGGGATCAAATCAAACGTTCCGAGGCAAGGCACGCCTCTGGGACCAAACCAAACGTTCCGAAGGAAGGCGGGCCTCTGGGATCAAACCAAACGTTCCGAGGGAAGGCGCGCCTCTGGGATCTAGGTGAAAAAGGCTAATTATAGAAAAGAAAAAGGAAATAGGAGGGAATGGGTGCAGACACCTCTCGGCCCTGACCAAAGATTAGTGGCTGGACCTGGTCGGTGGGTATCCTGCGATATTTGCGGCCGGCCAAGAAGAATAGGGAAGAAGAGGCCTGTAAAGAAAGTGGTCAAAATAGGAGGTAAGATTGAAATGTCTAGACGGAATAAAGCCCAGATAGTCTCAATCTAGCTGAGACTGAGAGGGAGTGCCGCTTATCCAGGTTTTTGTTTAAGTCTACAACGGCGCCCACTTGCGGCGCAGTGAGGGGTAGGGTGGGGATTGCGGTAGATTTTCCTCTGAGATTAAAAGAAAAATATCAACGACGGCATCTCCGAGATGAAGTAGGTAAAGGCATTGAGGTTGGAGGGCACAATATAGACCTAGACTCCTGCGGGGGGAAAGGGTCAAACAAAAATATCGGCCATAGCAAGGTTTCTTTTCCCCTTGGGGAGAAAATCTATGCTTCGAGATATCCTTTAAGGCGAGCAGTGTAGGCTAGCCTCATGAATTTAAGAAAGGTATATGGACAAACAAACTAGATAAATACCACAAAGAATTCACAATAAGCGACAAAATATAGAAAAAAAATTATGCTCATAAATGAAATGGTGTTGATTCGAACATACTCTCCTCGCTTCTCAGGCCAGATGATTTAACTACCCGGCCACAGTCCGCCATCACGCGGAAACTACAGATACTAGGAGCTCATATGATCCGAATCATAAGGCTCTCTAAACAAGTTCAAACCCAATTACAAAAATAATGGGATTCTAACCAGGGTGTAGGATCTTTACTCCCAAAAGATAAGAGCAAGGATGACAACACGAAATGGATCTCTGTCTGATAAAATAACTAGATCTGAGAAAAGGGTATATAGACCCTGAAACCCTAAACCCCCATCTCAGGTACCAAAGAAACGGATCCACCATACCTTCTTTTTGACCTGGTAGCGAAAGTCTTGTTTCAGCATACTGACGATGTCCGTGGCCAGGTCGGGCATGAGAGGTTGCAAGGCGGCGACAAGTCGTGAGTAGAATGGGAGGAGATCCAGGCGGGTCCGAGGCACCAGAAAGATGGCTCTGAGGGAAGATTGTTAATGAAGGATCCCCAAATAGCGGGAAAATCGACGGGAGCATGTCAATGAAACAAGTAGTTGTGGCACCTTTACTATCATGCGCCCAAAACTAAGCGGTGGCATCTTTCAATGTGAGGTGGGAGGGGAAAAGATATGGAGGCAGATAGATGGCCTTGTGGAAGGTCGGGATCGCCCACGAGCTGCCTAACCCAACCCAAGATCATTCGGACGTTGTAAAGATCAAAGCCCCAAACTCTGCTAGTAAAAAGATCATCACACCCAAAGCTGGCTCCGGGAAACGTATATTTGTAGGAGATAAAGGAAAATTAAATCTTTGAATATAGTCGATATTTAAAAAACAAGGTCTGCTGATCAAAGGTGGCGTGCTCTCTTATTTTGATTTATGACCTTAATACCTTCCAAACTTACAATAATTCCTGGCTTAACCTTGGGAGGACTTTGGCAATTATATCATTCGAAGGGGAATGTAAAACAATAATCATAAGGGTTTCAAATTTCGTTAGAATCGGCCGAATAGTTACAATGTTATTACCAAAAAAAACAAAAGAAAAACCAGGGACCGACCGACAGAGTGAGATATAGAGTCGCCCGTGACTAACAAAAACAAACAAATTACGTGACAATAGAATAGCCCTATTAAAAGACAAAAAAGGTTGAATTGATACTAGGCAGTAATTGTCCCGGAACAAGTAGGAAAAGTGTGTTACTTATTTATCTCTTAATGTAACCTAACTTAACCTGAGTCAGCTTGTAAAGAGCACCAACTCACAAAATAAGTTAGCTTGTTCGAACTCGAGAGAATAAAACAAAAAAAATACTAGTAGAGATATACTGCCCTCCGGTATTATGGGTCTGTTGAACTTTACAATGTACAGTCATTCCATGTATTTATAGAACTATTATATAACAGGTTCTCAAATCAGTGCGTCCACCCATTTAAAGCATAGCTACTGTCACATTTAGTCTCCTACGACGCGAAGCTGACACCACAGTAGATGTTCATCCTCACTATCGTAATGCCAAAACAAATTAAACTAAGCACAATAGTTTACAAAATTCGCATCAACAATGTCACTCCACAAAATAGGGTGGCATACCTCTGACACCCCCCAAAACCTAACCATGCTCCTTTATGCCTTATCAGCACCAAAGCCCCTCATCCGTTCTCTCCATGCCAAATTGGCTCTTCATAGCGACGGGGTATTATGTGCTGCAACTCTCGTCCAGTCAAGGTTTATCCATAGGTCGAAACATGCCCCTTTCACAAACCCCTTCCATACACACCTATCCTCAACTTCCTCCTCACTCAGCCCTTTCTCTCACACACATTGATTCACATAATCAAGCCACCTTTAACGTACTCTTCCACACCCGAAGAGTCTCATATATTCTCTTCACAAGGCATTTCGAGCCATTCTTCCTATGTGCCAATCAGAGCTCAGAATATTCTGTCACAACCTCGTTCACACCATATCCCTTACCCAGTTGATCACACCAAGCATCCCCTCAAGTTGTCCATTGTCACTGCTCTCACTCAAAATCTCTACACTCCTTTAATACTATGATCTCAGTCCCAAACACTAACATTGTCATCAGCATACTCTCCCATAGTTTCCTGATACATTCCACACTGAAACCCTTAGCATTCACTAACTCTCCCTACCATCTAAAACCTTGTGGCAATTGGCTTCATCTGTACCACTATCATTCAGGATACATCATAAATATTTACAACATTGAACTTGTTGTAAGGTAATACTACATACTAATATCAAACCTAATCCCAGCCTCACCCCACAAACACCATCGCTTCTTTTTTTGCATTTATTTTTTCCCTCTCCTCACACATACCCCCATCAAACGCTTTGTTACATTTGTTGTTGTCTTATTCTAGTTAATCACTCATTCCACTTTTCCTTATCACCCTGTGTGCATGTGTATACATTCATCCACATCTCCCTGACATTCTCATATACAAGTACGTCTACATTTTAGTTTCACTGCAAGTATCACATCGTCATTGCAACATTCACCCTGTTGCTATGCGCTTCTCCTCTGGGTGCCATCGAGCATGGCTTGAAAACTTACCTCAAAGCTTTGCTTAGTTGGTAGATAGGTGCTATGGGAAGCTCTGTGGCCTTGAACAATGCCTTACATGTAATATTATTATACTTCCTCTTTCCACTTATAACACACACACACACACAGCTCCACTTGCACTCGGGTACACTGAAGTTTTGTGCCCGGTCTCGCTGGGCGTTCAAAGTCCCATACCTTATCCACTAGGCCAATGAGCTCCGCCTGGTACTGAGAAAATGTGTTTGTCGCCTAAGTTTCTTTCAGCACAGAAATCTACCACTCTCTTTCCATTTTCATTCTTCACAGGTGTAGCCAAAGATCCAGTTAATCCATTATACTCATCCTGTCAACGATTCATCCATTTTTATACAATCATCAATCGATACACATTCCCAATTCAATCTACGACTACAAAATCAGTTCATAGGCAAATGTGTGCAAATAAAGAGATACTTTCAATAATAGATGAGTTTCAGATACTCCAGATGGGGTGCATGAAGAGCCCTGGTTAAACAGCAAGAAGCCAGGTTTAGTGGAGTGTACCCACTAAGCTAACAACGAAAAATACATGAGAGAAAAGTATAAGAAAATATAAAAAAATAAAAAGTGAAACTAGGCATAAAAGAACGAAAGGGTGGGAAAGAGTGAAGCAGACAACCAACAAAATATACCTCGTTACTTAATAGGGGAAACATCAGCGTTAAAATCAAAGCTGAGGAATCCTCAAGACCTCGACCACGTTAAATGGGGTAACGAGGAGGGTACACTGTACCCCCTTAAGGAATATGCGTAAAAAGCCTCGCAGGAAGAACCGAGCATCCCCGAAGTCATCAAGGAGGAAGGGCGTTTACTTTCGAGAGTGACCTACTTGACTAGTCTCTTGCGACAGGGCTTCGTGTTAAACTTGAGACAGAACTCGAGGGCGGCAGAGTCGATGAGGTCGCGGCTAATGCAGTTGGGCAGCGAGTTGAGGAACCCCTCAAGGAGGACACGGTTCGAGGAGCCGGTGCCTTCCTCCGCCTCCTCCTCGCAAGGAATCTCTGGTGGCAGAGCCTCCACCTCTTCAGTCTCTTCTTCCTTGGCTATCTCGCCTTCTTCCAAAGCATCCTCCAGCTCAGGATGGTCTTCCTCAGGGCCTTCTGTGATCTGTCGGAGAGCAGCATCTGAGCATCTGTCCTCTAATAAAGCAATAAAGCGCGCGGTTCGGAAGAGCTGGATTTCAAAGACCCCAGAATTACGTTCGTATACCCCCCTCCTCCCCCAACTCTCGAACCACAAGCAGGGGGTCGTCTACCGTCCGCCTTCTTCCACTCAGGAAGCTTAGTTCTCCTAAGAATCTGGGCTGCCAATGAGTGTCACAATCCAGATCGATCAAGTGACAATGTGTACCACGATTCAGGTTGATCGCTCGGTCTGGCCCAAACAAGTGTAATTCAACCCTCAGGGCGCCGATTTGACATCCCAAGGCTCGTCTTCGGAATATGAAATTTTGTAAAGCTACTTAAAACTAACAAGCCAAAACCAACGAAAGTCTATAAGGAAGAAGACCCATACCATTTCCGACGTGTATCAAATAAGGCGACTAAACCAGGATGTGGGGCATTTGGCCTGGAAAGCCGTGTAGCCGAAAAAATTATAGAGTGATTCAATTGAAGACCTCATCTAGTCATGCCGGTTAATCTGTGTCAATGTGGGAACCGAGTGGGTGTGTGGAATGTGATGTGGGAAAGAGGGGAGTGGTAGTCAATGTGTTTAAAACAGGGATATGGCAGATGCTTGCTCTATGTGAGACAAACATGAAAAGGAATGAAGTTTGTGTGGTAGGGAAGAGTGAATGGAGTGTGACCACATGTGGATATGAGCGGTAGAAGAAAGTGTGGCAGTGCTCATGAGTGAGGAATATTATGATGACATGGTTGGGTATGAATGCATGAGCTTGACAATTATGTGGGTGAAATAGGTGTGAAAGGGAAAGTATGTTGTTGTTGAAGTGTATAAAACCGGTAATAATAGAAGTGAAGCTGAAAAGGAGAGGTTCTGGAATGACTTGGGAGGAGTGGTTTATGGAATCGGGAATGGGATGAAGGATGGGATAACTAGAGCTTTTGGTACACCAGGAGAGAATGAAGATAGTAGTAGAGAACTGATAAAAACTTGTAGGGTGACACCCAGAAGTACGGAGTCACAGTTGAGTGGAGAAGGTTGGCTTTGGAGCAAGATGTGTGGGTGAAAGTTTGATGTTATTAGGACAGGGAAAAAGGAGGGTAACTTGACTTTTAGGGGGGTGGCAATGGACATTCTGTTTAGTGTGAACCAGTTTGGGAGAAGTTGTAGGGACCCGTTTAGGTTTCCGGATACGAAAGTGGATTAGGTTGTGTTGGATAAGTCTACGTAGTTGTTTAGTCAGATTGGGTAGTAGGAAGGAGTACATCATGCATATTTTGAAGAGGTTGAAGAGGGTGGGAAAGATGGCGCCTTGGGGGACACCATTGGGCAGGATTTTGCTTTTGGATTGCTCTTTGTATTGGAAGACTTAGCCATGTCTGTTAGAGAGAAAGTTTGCCATCCATCTTTTGGCATTGCTGTGGTAGTTGGTGTCCAGTATTTTTATATGAAGATGTGGCGTTGGATGGTGTGAGAGGCTTTGTTGATGTCTATTGCCGCCATGAGTGTCTAATGTAGGGGACGGTTCTGGTTGAAGCCTTCTAATAGTTGTTCTTAGGGTGGTTAGTAGTGTGGTTGTGGAGTATTTTTCTCCGAAGCATTACTGGATGTGTGGGAAGGGTGTAATGGCTTGATTCTGTTGAGGATTAGTTTTCCTCAGACTTTTGAGATGGTTGAGAGCTAGCAAGGTTTGTGGTTTATTTGGTTTGAGGATGGCAATGATGATGTGTGCATGCTTGGTTGTAAGGCTGAGGTGTTTTAGGTGCTTGAGATTTGGTTTGGGTCTTCAGCCATCGTGTTTTTGAGGGATTTTAAGGAGAGTGTAGTGTCATGGAGGCAAAGAGGGATGCACTTGAGTAGTAAGTCATTGAGATGGTTACATTCTTCGGTTGATTTTATTGTCAGGTGAAGCGATTCATGTATAGTGGGTGGTTGTATAATGTGATTTTTTTTAGAGTTTTCCTCATGGTTGAGATGTTTGTTTTGTCGTTTATTGTTTTTGAGATATTTTTCCAGTTTTCTTGTTTGGTATAGATGAGAGTATTGATACTCCTGGTACTATTGAGCTCGGATTTGTTCAAGTTTTGGTAGGGCTGTGGGGGTTTTGGTAGGGTTGTGTCTGTTTCTTTCTTTTTGTGGTTGTCAAGTTCTGGTGTGAAGTTGGGATTGCAGCATTTTCTATGTCCTTGGTGGATATATTTCTTGTTTGGCTTATGGAATGTGTTGATGAGGTGAGAGTAAGTGTTAGAAGGAAGGAAAAGGCTCAACGGTAAGATAGATAGGCTGGTTTTTATGTGTGTTGTGAATTCAGTCCACTTAGCTTTTTTTTTAGTTGGTGTATATTATTTTGTTAGAGATGTAGAATGGATGATTTAGTTGAAATGTGATAAGGATTACAAAATGGTTGGATTGGAGTGTGTGGAAGGTTTGCCAGGTGGTTTTAGTCTGGAAGTGAGAAGAGCAGAGGTATCTGGAGAAGTGATTTGGTGGTTGTGCTGTGGGTGTATTCTTGTTAGTTGATTTTTATTGTTCAGTATGTTGTGAGAAGTTAATCGATTATGGTGGTTCCTCTTGGTTGATTTTCCAGTGAGGTTAGACAAAATGGCATAGAAGACACCACCTAAGATAAGGCTAGTGAGCTGTGAGAATTGCAGGAGGTTTAAAGAAAGAAAAAATAAATATATCCTGTATAATACTCATCTAACAACTGCCACAAATGGCTTGACACTGTAATTACGTTTTAGCCTAATACTAGTCTAGATTAAAAAACACAAAAAAAAGAAGAAAGAAGCACGCTCGGACCTCATGGGCAGGCTCGCAACCTCTCAGTGGTAGAGAATGCAACCAACACCAAAGAGTCAAATAAAATGATAGGAAAGCCAACCTCTTCCAACAAGTCAGAGTCCACAAGTCTCTGTTAACCAACTCGTCACGAGTGCGAGGGATAAATGGTAGCAACCCCATCATACCTGTCCCCAGTACCAGAACAGGTATGGTGAGCGAAGATCCCACAGATGGGACATTCAACAATAATGTGCTGAATAATCTGGGGGACAAGACAAGCATTGCAATAAGGTGCGAGGGAGCGCTCCATCAAATGGTGGTGCGACCAGTGAGTGTGCCCAAATCGATGATGATGGAAAGCGACCTAGAGTCGTCGAGGCATTTGGGGGTAGGTCCACGGGAACATTCGCGGAGCGATGGGAAGCAAATTTAAGGTACTATCGGTCGTCTCCCACATTCTTGGCCAGGAAATCCGGATGACTGACCAGATTCCTGCTTATGTGTGAGTGTGGGGAAGAGTGAGACGCTGGTCTATCTAGCCGCAGAGTCTTCACGAACTCTTTTGGCATCCTCATTCCATACAAAACCTACATATCTAGGAACCCAGTAGAAGATAAGATAATCTTGACATCCAACCGGGTCACGGCAGTTGTGGTGTCATAGATACCGTGAACCATGGGGTGTGATTTCAATACTCCGAGAAAACTCAGGGCGCTTGGTGAATCGCTAGAGATCCCAATCCGGTCACTGAACCGGGTGTGACACGGTATCTCTCGTACCGAGCGGTGTATTGCAACCAGCTCGGCTGTGAAAACAAAGAGACAACACCTAGTAAAGCTCCGATGACTTCAAACCCAAAGGGCGTATCTCGGAGACATAGACATCGTTGACATCGGCCACGAATGCAGTGAGAGCTGTTGGCGACTGAGGGAGGCGCCGGACTCGCGCGTACAAACGCATAATGCATTGTGTACGACGCAGAGCGAGAGCATCTCGACGGCATAGACAAGTAGGCTCCTAATGGGGAAAATGCAGAAGGCACTAGTCGCCAGAAGGAAGCCGGTGTGATGGATAGAATCCACCTTCTGCAATACACGCTTGGCTGCAGGTTTTGTTTGTTTGCTTCTTTTTTTTAGGAGCCCATCTGGCGACTGCCTCCTTGGGCAAAAGTCGCCGTAATCACACCACAGACTACAAGAGGATAGATTGAAAAAAACAAAAAAATAATATGTAATTAACAAATAAAGATAAAAAAGGAAAGACAGGCTAAAAAAAGGTACAACAGCAACAGCAACAAATAGGAACAAAAAAACAAGGAAACAAGAAGGAAGCGCACTCCGTCGTCGGGGATAGGCCTACCTCCATCCGGCGCAGGAACAGGCGAAATACAAAAAAAAGTCAAATAAAGTGGAGGAGGCCAGCCTGTTCCAAAAAGTCGTATTGTCCGCACGTCTGTGTGCACGAACCAGTCCCGAGTACAAGGGACAAGCAGGAGCGAACCCGCTCGTCCCGAGGTAACGTGCGCAAAGATCACCCAGACTGACTATTGAACAAAGAATGTGCCGAATAGTCTGGGGACAACGCAGCAGTCACAATAAGGTGCAGGTGAGCGCTCCATCAAATAATAACAATATTATAAAATAATTATAAATAATGTTAAGAAATATTTATAAAATACTAAAAATAAATAATATAAAAATATTACTAAATAATAAAAATTAATAATACTAACAAAAATGATAGCAATAATAATAATAATGCTAATAATAAAAGCTAAGAATAAAAGGTAAGGTGGCACTGAGAGACGGTGAGGGGAAAACATACCAATTTTCTCAGACCCCTCAGAGTGTTCATGTCATCCCAGCGGCAGGGCTTCCCTAATATGCACAGGCTGGGATTTTTTTTAAGAGCCCATCTGGCGACTGCGTACTAGGGCAAACGTCGCCGTAATCACGTTGCAACCTAGTACTAGGCTAGATTAAAAAACATGCAAAACCCAAATAACAAAAATACAAAAAAAAACAGGGCCAAAGAAATAAAAAAAAACAATGAAGCAATAAAAGCAAGCAGAAGAAGGAAGCACGCTCCGGCGTTGGAAGGGAGCCCCCCTCCCCCTCCCACACAGCACAGGAACAACCTGAAGCTATCGCGACCTTATGGGGCAGGTGCATGGGAACAGTCGCGCGCAATAGCACGCAACTTTAGGTTCCCCTCGACCGTCTCCCATCTTCTTTGCCAAGCTGCCCGTATTCCCGCCATGTAATCGGTGTGAGGAAGCGCGACATGCTGGTCTGGTCGACCAGTCCTCGCGGACACTTGGGCACCCTCAATCTCCACTATCCAGTAACCCAGAAGATGATAATCTCGACATCACCCGGCTCAAGGCAACTGTCGCCTCCTGGATACCACAAACTAGGGACTGTGTAGATTTCACTCAGGCTGAGAGGACCTGCAGCTCCTACAGGTACCAAGTGTAACAGGATACACAGAGTCGCTCACCCCCATGGAAGGACAAAAGATGTGAGGAAGAGTAGTGCAAACGGACAACTTGAGATGAATATTTGGGTATGAGATGTTTATGGTATTGTGAATAATAAGTGTTGAGAGGTGGTATGGGCAGGTAAGAAACATGGAAATAGACTTGAGGTGAAAAAAGAAATTAGTAGGCGTTTCACCAGTCGAAACCATCTTATTTTCAATACAATTTGATTGATACTCTCATGACTTTTTCTCACTTGTACAAGCTCTTCATGACAATGCCAGGTACCATAGCTCTCACCTGGCTTTGTATATGCTTAGATTATTGGGATAGGAAGTTTTGCAGCAGCAACCACATTCACTTCATATTTCCCATCTTCTCAAGCACTTTGGACTCCATATTCGAAATAAAAGGGACGATACAATTCGTTTTTTTACTTAATTTGTGACTTGTTGACCTAAAGAATTCTAGACAAATGGAATATTGATGCAAATGGATCATATTTTAATTAAATATTCACTTTTTTTAATGCAACCTTCAACTTAATATTCAAAACACAACATTTCATCAGAAATAACCTAATAGTTGCAGATCTAAATGCAGGCTTTTGGGGACAGGAAAGCACGCAATGCTACAGATTTCAGCTGCACATGGTTCCCTAACAAGGGAATCTTTTTTCCTCAGGGTGGATAAAAAGAATGGGCATCGTGAAAACGAGTAGAATGACAAACATTATCAGCTCTAAATATTGGGGCAAGTTAACCATACTGTAAACCTTTGAGGAACAAGTTCGTATAAAGAAAGCCAGCATTCAGAAGGTACGAGCTTATGGCCCCTTTTGGGTGCAAATAACAAAATTAAACATCAAATAATAGTCCTGAAGGGAAAAAGACCGGTGGTAACAACCCCTAAAAAGTTCCCCCGACCTTGCAATACAAGGCACTCATAAAAACGAATGAGCAACGTCTTGAAACTATTAAAAAGTGCCACCTACGGCACTAACCGGCGGCGCAGTGGCCTTTTCCGATTCCGAGTACAGGATGGAGGGCAAGAGGGCTTTGAGCTGAGGCAGAGATGTGTAGAAGGCCTTCGAATCCTCGTCCTCCCACAGGGACTGCCCAAGACCTTCCCTCTTCTCACCATCGCCGATGAAGCCGTCGATCAGGGACTCCTCCTCCTCCGCTGATTCTGTCGATACAAAGTGGGTGTGAATCAGATGGCCAAGGGGCACCTCTCAAGAAGTCGATGACCCAGGAAAATAGAATCACACAAGGTACACAGGATCGAATGCCAAAACTAAAGAATTGCTGGAACTCGAACCATTAGTGAGCACATTGGACACGATAGTCGGTCCAATCTGGAAAAAGGATTAGCACCCAGATCATGGCCCTAAAAGGGCAAGTTACAGGAAATACGCCCTGCAGTCCACTATACACTAAAGATACCTTCGAAGGATCTCCTTATGTTGGATAAGTAAGAAATACCATCACTATAGTATCAGCTGCACATCATAAAATGCAATGAAATATGTGTACCCTTCCCTGAATGAACAGAGTAGCTTGGTTGGGAATGGGCTTTCTTGTGTAATGTCATTAATGCATACCCCAACGTTCATTAAGCATTCTTATCCCATCTCCTTTCCAAATTCAACCCCTTTTATTATTTTATCCATCAAAGAGGCACTGATACATGCAAGGGGAAAACATGTCTTTAGGCATCAAGGTCGTCTATCAAAAGAAGTTGAGGATGTTCCTTTATTTGTTTGGCAAACATGATTCATCATCATGGTTCTACAGATGGTTCAAGAACCACTATCGAGACCGAGTACCAGTTTCTACTTTCTCTAATCCCAACTGAAAATACTGCTACCTTACACCCTATACAACCCTCAAGGAGATCCAGCCATAACACAACATACTAACTTGGTGGCATAAATCAGTAGAAATAATAAACATGTTACAAGATATCTCTGTTCTTCATCATCTGAGTACAATGGCTCCATTTCCTAAGCATAGAATTTAAAGCGAAACACCGAGGAAGTATCACCAGAAAGTTTGTAAAGAGAGATCTGTAAAAGTGAAAATTTGTGAAGATATAAATAAAGCTGCAGAAGCTTCTGTAGGCATTAGCGCCGGGAGAGAACACAATTCTTCATGACAGCCACATCAAGGGTACCCATTAAACAAAATAAGAACAAATGCCTTCACACATTTGTGATTTCAGCTAGCAGGTGTAGGTGTCTTTTTTTTATTAAACTTAATGCATAAACAACATGGAAACTTTGTCAGAGTTTGTAAGGAGATATATGTCAAGAGTGACTGGCATCATGTCTACCACTCACAAGCATCCTCTGCAACGCATGCAACAAATGGCACCATCTCTGATGCATCAACTTAAAATCCCTAAACAATTACCCCCCTTATTGGACCTGCAATCCATGCACAACTACACCCCACCCCCTCAAGATTCACAAATTCATACTAAAACCTACAACATCCATATTACCCAAATCCAGGAATCCCACTTATCTCGCCAATCACACAAAAAAAAACAAAAAAACAACTACACTCCCCCAAAACAAGGTGTACACACAGCATACTATAGCTTACTCACCTTGAATCAATGATACACAAGGACATCTCATTCTTTAAGACCAGCAGACACACAGAAGCACATACAAAATGACCACACTACTAAACTCCAATCAGTTGCATAAAGTAAAGGTCAACAAAACCACACAGCATTATCATCATCTACATCCCATCGAGCCTCCTCAAAACTATCCAATTGGATTTTGGCCAAACCTGGCACCACTCTCACAGCTCTCTAACTCGTTTTTAGGGGTTGACTTCAAGGCCTACTACCACAATTGGTTAACCTCACAAGAAGACAAACCAAAGGGCATTACTATCATCTAACAACTTCATTCACTAAACATAGACAACAAAAATGCCTCCACAACACCTCTGTTCCTCTCACTTCCATTTTTAGAAGCCAAAGGAAAAAAACAAAAAGCAAAAAAGCAACAAAGAAGCACGCTCTGGCGTCGGGTCTCTCCCTCCCCGGCGTGGGAGTAGGCAACAAACACCAAAGAGAGTAAAATAAAATCGCCTTCTCAAAGTCAAATAGTCTACAAGTCTGTGTACACAAATCCATTCCGAATAAAAGGGAGAAACGGTAGCGACCCCCCTCGTCTCAGTACCAGGACAGGTGATGTGAGGCAAAATCCCAAAGACTAGAACAGTCTGGAGGACAACGCAGCCGTTGCACTAACGTGCAGGGGAGCGCTCCATTAAGTGGAGGTGTGTCCCAATTTAGATAAGACAGAAAGCGACCTGAAGCCATCGCCGCATTGAAGGGCAGGTCCATGGGAACAGGCGCGGCACAATAGCACCCAATTTCCCATAAGCTGTCTCCCATCTTCTTTGTCAAAAAGATCGAAAGGTTGTCAACGTAGAGCGAAGCGACAACCATTGATACTAAGTCAAAGATTGTGACTGGGGACAATTCCCTGCAGAATGCCCTTTTCCTGCTCCAATGGCCTGGATAGGGCTTCTCCCACCCACATGAAATCAAGTCACAAAGAAGTTCAGAAATAAGGATTGGGAGGTGTCCCCATTGTGTGGAATGTGTCCATGATACCGTATTCCCATGCGGTATTATAGGCCTTCTCTAGATCGGAAAACTCAGAGGTGTAGTGATATCTACAAAGGAAAGCACCGAAGACAGAAATTTTCTAGTCGGAGCAGAGCATCTGACGTGAGATGGAACTTGTGGAAGACAGGTGGCTTCTGTTATTCAGGAAAAGGGGCTAATCCAACATTTACCAATTTCTCCCATCAACTTGCACTTGCAGGAGGTTAGTGAAATTGGGCGTAAACTGACAAGGTAGAGTGAGCTCTTCCCAGTTTGCGAAAAGTGAACACACTATCCATTGCCCAGGAGTCGGGGGAGGGGGAAAGTTACCCTCTGTCAGGGTCCTGTTGAATAAATCTAGTATAAATGCCATGCCTCTCTCACCTAGGTGTCGAAGCATGGTATACAGGACATCGTCCGGACTAGGGTCAGTATCCGCACATAAGGCGAGAGTGGAACGCAACTCACTCAATGTAAATCTGTGATTGAAGGGTTTTCCGCCTCTGGTGGTAAAATCCAGTTGGCGTCATTCAGCGACATCACAACATGCATTGAATGGTGGCGGAGCAGTATCTCAGTTAAAAAATGTTGAGAAAGCGATCGCGAAACACTCCTCCACGGATGCGGGGTCCAAGATTGCGGTCCCGTTGTGCTAGAGATCAGGGGGGGGGCCTGCGAGAACTTTCCCCGGATACTTTTGATTCGCTTCCATACCTCTGCAAGAGGGGTCTTCCCGTTAAGATTGGCGAGCATGCTTCGAAATAGACTAGAACCTAGCACTAGCTGTAACTGTGAAATCGTCCAGGCGGTGATTATAGTGCATGGGGCATATCTCTTCTATCTGAGGGCCGTATCACGTTCTGCCAACCATCAAGGAAGCAGACGGCGTACAAAACGACCAGACATTCTAGGGATAGTAGTTAGACCCACGTCGATGAGGTTTCCAGAGAAGAACTCAACGGCCTCATCCACCAAATTAAACTCATTGCATAGGACAGAGAAATCAGTCATTTCCTGAAATGTTGACCACCACGCCATTCCAAGCACCACTTGGGCAGTTTTTCAGGAGGCAGAGGCCCAAAAAATGATAGTTAAATGGGAAAGTGGTCATACCATGAAGGTCCCCAACCATCTCCCATCCAAAATCAGGCTGTGCATCCAGAGAGCAAAAGGATAGAACAAGACAGGAAATGAAGCGTTTCTCAGGAAGTGATGTGTAAACTCATCCACATTTAAGACACATATCTCCAACTCATCAAGGACCTGACCCCTGGGATTGATCGAGTAGTTTCCCAAGAGCAGGTGTCTACTGTTCAAATCACTGAGCAGTAGAAAGGGCCTCAGCAACCATGCTACTATGCAGCAAAAGTTCCCTGAGTCGAAGTCAGTTGATGGTGGAATGTACACAGAAATAAGAGTGTATCTCTTATTCAGATGCACTGCTACTGCCTGAAAGGAGGTATATACAGCGAATAGAATGGAAACATCATGCTGGAGGTAAATCACGCATCTTCCTGCCCAGCCCCCATACTGTGATGGTGGTCATAAAACCCTTATAACCCTGAAGAGTGGGCAGGGGGCATGAGCCCATTATGGTATCCTGCAAAAAATTGCTAACCCATTTTCTACCTTGGGCTTGGGTTTTCAATGAGATAAGAAAGGACGTTTACGGAGCTCCTGGCCCCCCTGTAAGGATGAGAGCCTTTTTTTTTGCCATTAGGTGACTGAGTCTCCTTAACAGAGCCCTGCCAAGGAATAGGAACAAGCTTTGGGTCATTTTCCCCCAACCCATGATCGAGATGCACCAGTGTCCAGGAAATTGACAATGCGGGTTGAAAATCTATAGCACTCTCCAGAAGGGTCTGCCACTTAGGCTCACATGCCTTATACGATAGTGGAGAAATTTCTTCCAAACCTTCCTACCCTTTGAGAGGAGAGGAGCCCTTGAGAAAGCATAAGAGGATTGGGGTGCACTTCTGCATTAGACTAAGACCCGCTTTGAGGGAGCTCCCAGATAGATAATGGTAGAGGAAACCAACCTGTGTTTTTTTGGGGGGTGGGGGGTTATATCATTATTGGGCAAAGGGACACTTCTTTTTTTTTTACCTTGGTGACAAAAGCTAAACACCTAGTCTCAAAACCTGATTCAGAGCGTGAACGAAGGCTGCCCAGCATGAGTGGTTTGCCATATAGAGGGGAGGGGGACTAAGGTTGTGTGATGTTTCAATGGCTGTTTAAAAACTTTATGCATGTAGTCCAGAGAGAAGTATGAATGGAAAAGAGGAAAAGTAGTGTAATGTTGATAAGAAATGGTGAGGGATGCCCTGGTGTTAGTTGCTGAGGGTGAAAGGGATTTGGATATGCTGATCAAAGCAATTGATGGGGAAAGTGTGAGGATGGAGCTAAATATAAATGCAAAAAAAAACTAATGGTGTGTGGGCATGAGGTGTGATATTAGTCTATGGTTTAACACTTAAACAAATGCGATACTTTAAGTCTTTGTTTTTGTTTTTAATTTAAAGTGAAAGCCAATTGGTGAATAGTATGTGGAAAGTGTTGATGGAGAAATGAAAAAGAGTAGGAGATATAGAGGTGCAGATCCTCTTGTGGGGCGTTAGGGCATGCAATGATCTAGATGTTAGCTGCAGCATGCTGGCCCCATGCTACACCTGACACTCCCGTGCTGAGCCCACACTGTGGCTATGCCATTTCTCCAGGTTTCAGGTGTATCTGGGGCTTCTTTACACCTCCTACACCATCCACCTTCTTGCAGAGTTAAGTATCTAGGATGTATAGTGGTACACATGATGCAGATTGTGACCACAAGGTTTTAAATGGTAGGGAAGCCTCTGGGGCAATCAGAGCCTTAGTGAATGCTAAGGGGTTGAGTGTGGAATGTACCAGGAAGCTGCAAAATAGTGTGTTAGAAACAAAGTTGGTGTATGGGAGTGGGACTCTGGTCTGGAAAGAGAAGTCTTGAGGGAGAGCAGCGCAAATGGACAATTTGAGAGGGATATTTAATGTGCAAAGAGTAAATAGAGTAAGAAATGACTGGGTAAGAGATGGTTATGGCGAGAAGGGTGTGAATGAGGTTATGACTGATAGTATTCTGAGGTGGTATGGGCATATAAAGAGAATCGGTGGAAAAATATACAAGAATGAGTGACAGGGTGTGAGAAGGGTTGGAAGACTGCATGAAAGGTCTTTTGATTAGGTGAATGTTTGAGAAAGGGTTGACTGAGAAGGAAGTGGATGGTGTTGTGTATGAGAGGTGTGCGTTGGCGTGCTTGCAGCCTTCCTCCCAAGGGTGAACCCAAACTGGACAAGATGCTACAGGACATAACACCCCATCACTATGAAAGGACAATTTACTGTAGGAAAAGATTGGGGGATGTGTGATTGATCGAGCATAAACAGTGCGAGAGAGTGGGTAGTTTTTTAGTGGCCTTGATGCGCACCAACTTTATTTTGTGGGAAAGAGGTTGATGATGAAGGAAAAAAGATGTCATAAAGGGTAAAGGCTGGCCAAACTATCAACTTTACCATACACAGTCTCAACCGGCCTCTGGAAATTCCACTTTATATCAAGCGCATCTCCAATGTGACTCAACTTCGTTTGATGGCGACCCCCACCCTTCAAATTTAGAGTACAATAGCAACAAGGGCATATCACACAAAAAAGGTTGTAAGAAGAGTTTGGTAAAGATATTGGTGAAGCTAGAGAAAGTGAAAGTGTGCGAACCAGATCCTCCTGCCAGTCATTTGTGGGGGAAGCATCATTTCCACTCTGTTCATAGCCGTTACTTAATGTAAGGCTAGGAAGGGTACCTTGCCAGGCTTCTTGGTATGTTTGGGATTGGAGGAGCACACAACTTTCCTAAACCAACTCCCAGTCTGTAACAAAAGCAGGGTCCCCTTGCAGTTAACTTCAGAGAGATCGTTCGAAATTGTGACTCCTGAGCATGGTAATAAAATCCTGGCAATGGTGTTTGCAATCCACAAACAAAAAGTGTGTTTTATCTCCACAAGCAGTTGGAAAACTCCACTCACTCAAGGCAGGCATTTGGGGCAGGTCCTCATCCAGAAGATCGGCAAGAATGTTAGCATTGGAGAGGAGCTTCGAGAGGCTCTGTGAGAGGTTCTCCATTAATGCCCTCCGTTCCTCACTCAGTTCTCCTCGCGTCTGTAGGATCCGGATATTCTGCTGCTCCACCTTCTGCAGTTCCTACAAGAAGAAGATATGAGTAGGTGGAGGCGATGGCAAGCCAGACCAGACACATGGTATAATTCATTCTCTTCCATTGAATATTTTTCCATTAGATTACACTACTGTCCCTCATTGGTGGGTGCAAGTTCTCTCTCTCTTGAGGAGTGATTAAATAAAGCAAGCTCACTGGAGAGAGAAAGAGGCCTTACCTTGTGATCCTTGATGAGGTGCTTGATTAGTGATGAGAAGTACTCCTTCATCAAGCTTCGGACATTCTTCTGTCGCTCCGTGGGAAGGAAATCACTCTTGGGAAGGGTTATCTACAAGAATGAAGTAGTTAAGTAACAAGTCATATGTACTGTTTGAAGATGAGTGATGGACCGAATGAGGTGCCTCTGAGTGTGTTAATTTTATGTCTTATTCATATATTTTTTAATCTCTCTGAGTCTGGAGTTACACCGAGCAGTGTTGAGTGTCTTAAAGTCATCATGTTTTGGCGCAACCACAATTCGAGTCTGGTGAGTACTTTGTTGCTCCATGGGCTCTCTTCAAACAAACAAGGGGGATTTATTCTCCTTTTTTTCATGTAGGAAGAGATGATGTCATGAGTGGTTTTGAATTGGTGAAATATCAGAGGTAGGGCTCTTTGGGCAGGCCATTTTGTGGCTATTTTTGAGGGGCTATGAGGGTATAATTGGAATGTGTTGCCATAGTATTCTGGTTAGGTAGGGTTGGGGGGAAATTTGCTAATAGAGGGAGCATGTAGAAAATGTCAGAGGCATTAGAGCTTGCTATAAATTTGCAGTGAGTATAATGGGAGGGAGATGCTGCAATGGTAATCAGCTCTAGGGTACAATCCACTGTGTTCAATGGTCTTGGTTCTTGTGGTGGAAATTGCCAATCCTTACTTGCCTCATAGTTGGTTATTCAATGTCCTATTCTTTCCCAAATTCTATCCTCTTTTTTTAAACTATGCACTTTTTTATCTTCCAGCATTGATACAAGTGAACAATGGCATTGGGCAGTTATGTTATGCCCAAGAAAAATAGAAAACCAATGAGAGGATCAGCCAATAAAATGACTTTAAAAAGTGCATAAGAAAGGTGGTAAAGTTGGGAAGTGAAAATGTGTGGAACATAGTCGAAGAATACTTCCAATTCAGATGAGGGCTGGGTGTGACCATTGCAGATGCCTATCCAGAATGAACAGTGCACAGCACATTAACATATTATGGAAGGTGGCAATGCACATAATCACAAACCAACAGCACAATATATACTCCCCAAAGGCTCTAGGAAAAATCTGACACAGGCTGGAACTCCAACATAAAGTGGGTGACAAGGGATCCATGGGGAACTCTAAACATTAGAGACAAACTGGTTACATACGTTAAACTTCTCACTGGCAATCCTGAATTTACGCGGTGTGATCCTCATATAATCATCTCCACAGTGACGACAGAAGGACAAGATGACAGCAATATTTTGATGTTCTTCCTTATCTGTATTAACGAGGGTGGTGAGCACATTCCCTAATAAAGGTAGACCATCCTTCTGAGTGAATATGCCAGAAGATATCAGCTCAGAATATAGACGCAGGTCAACTCTTAGCTTGCTCATGTTTACCAACTATAAAAGAAAGTGAGTGAGAAGAAAAAAAATTATCATCTTTCAGATTAAGAACATATTCACTTTAGCTCAAACAAAAACTTACCTTATCCTCTTTTTTTCCAACCAGAAGCTTATGCCAATTCTGTAAGAGCATTGGGCAAAATTCATGATACCTTTGATGGAGCAAAGAACACAAGTGTACAGCAGTTGACACATCTGCCATCTTGAGGCGAGTCTCTACAACTGCTTGGGCTAATTCACTGACATATTTACTGAGATTTAGACTCAAAAGTTCTTTTTCCAAGTTCAATTGCTGGCTTTCAGTCATATTTCTCTAAAAAATCAGAAAAGAGTATAATTTTTAGAGTAAACAAATTTATCACAAAGGTTATAATCTTTATAGTTTAAGTTACAACTGAGAATGTAATCTAATTTATAAAGAGGGGAAGTCTTGTGGATAAATATTAAAAGATAAACTATACTGAATAGCTTGAAAGAACCTAGGTAGAATGCAAATAAATAAACTATATGAAATTCTACCAATTCATAGCTTTTTTTTTTCTTTATTTCATAAAGTATTTAGAAATATATAAAATGCCATACAAAACTATCATAAAATTGTAATTACTATACTATTTTGATTTCCTTTATTATGGAAGAGTAATTAAATAGAAAAAATAATTTGTTACAGAACCAAAAGGGAATCTTTGAAAGAAAATGCGAGGTAGTGGACCTACCATCTTCTTAATAAATGCAGTATTCTTCTTTAAACTGGAATCTAATTTTGATGTATCTAGTTCAGGACGGTCTTTAGTTGCAGCCAAATTTTTCTCCCTCGACTGTGCCCTTTTTGCTAGCCTCTGTTCTACATCATTTTTGTATGCTAAAAGCTGTTCCTGATCATAGAAATAAGTAAAATATAAATATGCATCAAAATATCTGGAAATATATCTATTGAATAGTGCAATAAGTCGATTTACCGGGAGAAGCCGCCAGAATTTAGAAGAATTCCATTTCCGGAATAAAAATTGGAAATAATTTTCTGAATTTCTATGATGAAGACATTTATAGTCTGATATAATAAAATATTATTTCTGAACATTTTAGAATAAAAGCATATATATTTTTGTACAGATCTTGACACCATTCTGCACTCTGTTTCAAGGCTTTTCTTTCTCAGTTAAACCAATAATTTAACATGGGATGTTATCACATACAACAACTGATGCATTTAACTCCAATTGGGATTCCCACTGATGAACTGCATAATCAATGTGGCTTAACTTAGCCAAACTAGAAAACAGCATTTCCAATCAGCTATGCTAAAACCCATATTAAAACTATATTATTGTTTACGGGACCTACTCACTTATTTATATTCTCATGATTCAGTTTTTATGCTGATAAGAAATTTTCAAAATTTCTCAGGGGCAATTCGCCCCCATCCCCCAATGAAATATAGGAAGATCTTTAGGTTATTCATTCAGGGTTTTCAGTCAATCTGCATGAAATCAGGCAACGCCAAACCTGTGACCATCTTGGATTTTCTTCATTTTGAGGTATGTTGATACATGTCATAAAAGAACTTCACATGCAAAATTATAGCTCTGTACTACTCTGGCCCACGCAATTTTGGAGGCTTTTTAGAGACTAAGTTAATTTTTCAAAATTGCCGACTTTGAGGACTCATGAAACATGCAGTTTGAAAGATATAAGCCTGAAAAGTTCAGGTCCTATAGAATCAGGACCATAGATTCCAAAAAAAGCAATCAAAACCAGTCTATCTCTAATCATCAAAGAGTTATAAGCTAGCAAAAACTGAAATATTGAACAAATCTGTCACATCTGAACCAACTTCTGATTCAAACTATTCATACTTAGAAACAATACTAAAAGTTATAACTGATAGGATATGATATATGTCTTTTATTGTATTTAAAACCATTTCTGGCAGAGAAACATACATAGCAGCTGAGAAATAGTGTTTCAAATATAGTCAATTTTCATGATTTTCAGAAAATGACCTTGACCTTTTGACGTTTTTGACCCTGTTGAAATATGAGGACCCCCTTCAATTTTTTTGTGCTTGAAGGGGAAGGTCTATACACTAGCTATAATAAATATCTTATCTGTTCCATCCTTTATTCGTGCATATTAGGACAGACCATTTCACCATTGATTTAGCTAATTTACTTATCGTATTTACACACCTCACTGTATGGACTAATGGAAAATATGATATTGTATGTGCCACAAAATATATCTATATTATAACCATAAAATGAACAAAAACACTAACAGTATAACTATATCATCATGCAGGTAATTCCTTTCTAAACAGATTGATCAATGAGATATCTATGATTTCTCACAGTATTGCAGGACTCTTTGCAAATCAGAATTTGACAAGAAATACTGCCTGCCACTTATGCCTTGGGCACTAGGGACATCAACTGTGCAGACTACATCTTGGAAAGGAATCCAGCAGATGTCATGTTTTTGTGGCCATGAAAGTGACTGCTGTCGCACCCTTCTGCATGAAGTTGACAAGCAAGTCATGCTGTTCATCAGAGTGATCTTCTACAATCCCAATATACCAGTCTTTGTCATACATGTAAGCTACACACTTTCCTACCTCAAAAGCACTATCATCTTGTGGCTTGATACACTGCAAGCCTCCCATCTGAACTGTTTTAAGGATGGTGTCTACTGAAATTCACCTAATCTCAAATTTCATGTGCCAAACTGGCACAAAACTATGATGGGAACGTGTACCTGGGACTGTAGGCACATGACTATACCTTTCCTCTAACTTGAACCGTTGACAACGATTGATGACATCTGTCGCTGATACATAAAAGAATTTTATACCTTTCACATTGATGACACACCAATCATGCATTTCTAAAGGGGTTAGAATTTGTCCAGAGATAGTGGCCTGCAAACTAGCACATGCAACTAGATATTTGACAGTGTCACCTATGCCATCACAGGGACTCTTACCGTGACTAGTGGCAAAGAAATTCTACTGTGCAGGCATTTCAAAATCATCTTTGTGGCAGCAAAGATTCACAAGGTTTTTGTAATTCTTATACTGGGAAGCAGCACCATCGCTGAAGTACTGTATATCTGTCAAAGTGGGCATTACCATTTTGATATGTTTGATAACAACCTCTAGAAAAGCATGAACAGTATTGGTTTCATGATTCATACAATCTGATACCACACACATATTCAAAACATTCAGCTTGTCATCTACAATGTAGTAGAGGACAAATAGGTGCAGTGTGGCTTGACTGTTATCCCAGTGGTGGCCTTGAAATGCATCTTGAACAACAAAACTGTAATTTTCAGAAATGCTTTCTTTCAGGTTGCTTAGATGCTGTGCTTGGGCTTTTGTGATGAACTGGTGAGAAAGCAGTGCTTCATACACTGAACAGAACTTGTAAATAAAATTCTCAACTGTACAAGACAATGTTTCCAGAGTTGTTTTACCCGACTCATTCCTAACCCACTGTTTATATGATATGTTATCATCAAGCTCTTTCTCATTAGCAGTAAACACAGACATCAAATGTTCTCTAATTTTATGAACACCAGGACATTTTTCAGATTCTCAACATACAGTGCCACTTAGATATGTCACAAACAGCCATTGACAAAATATCTTTGTAATCAGTACCATTGACAGCTGCGGCGGGTAACCCATTGAGTAACAATTTGGCATTCTGGTGTTTCTCACACACACAAACAGAGTGAGAGCTCTTACTCCCCACATGTACACACCATTTGGGCTGAAGCTCAAAGAACTTTGATACACCAATCTTAAAATTGGGGAACTTCACCTTGAAAATTGCGTACAATTCTGCAATGTTTACCAAAATCAGTCTTTTCTGTTTGTGAAAATTTTCACCATTGATTCTGACAGAAACAAAGTCTTTCTTTCCTGGGCACATTCTGGAAAACTCATCATCTTAATAAAACAATTCAACAGCAGTAATAATATCTTGTGACAGTGTCTTACTCCCTAGATAGGCATTGGGTCATGCAAGGATTCCAGATTTTCTTTTTTAAATCTCTAGCTTGGTTTATTGCATATTTTGAAACACCAAATTCATTGCACGTTTTTTCAATAGTCCAGCTTTCTGGAACAAGTGTCAATATTTGAATTTTGTCTTGTTTGGATTTGCAATTTTTCCTTTATCAAATAAATCAGTCTGTCTAAGTCAGAACATTTTGTACAGGCTTCTTTGGTGGTATCCTCTGACTGTATCAATTCTTCGGTAGTGTTGAACCTCCGATACTTTCCGCTTACCATAATTTACCTTGTCTCTCACTCTTATGTTAGTGTTAATTGGGGAACATTTTAGTAGTAAAACACTTGAGTTGAGGGATTCAAAAGTCTCTTCAAATGACTGCTCGCTGTCATCTTCGAGTGTTGTTTCTTCATATGTGGGGTAATCTGAAAGGTGCTTTCATCTGGGTATCACAACATGGACAGACCTTCTGCCCAGGTTTAAGGTTGTACATTTCAGCTCTTGGGCTTTTCACAACCAGCAATGATCCTGAAAAAGATGGGAACAGTAAATAGATAGAACTACTACTACTCAACAACACACAAGGCTTATCCCCTCATCTCATTTTTTTGATGTTGTACAACCTTTGGGCTACGGGTATTTTCCGCACTAGAAAATTGTAAATACTGTTCCCAAAAACTGTAATGAGTTTTGTATTTAGTGTATAAATATATCATATCATATCAAGGCCCCTATAATGTGAAATTAAACTTATTTCTAAAATGTAACTTTACATAAATATAATTTTACATAAAGAACTAATGAATTTCTACTTACCAGTCACTCGCTTTTTATACTTCTGGATTTTTTTTTTTTTTTTTTTAAAGGGCTCATCTGGCGACTGCCTACTTGGGCATTAGTCGCCGTATTAAAACTGGCCTAGTTCTAGGCTACTTTAAAATAAAATTAAAGAAAAAAACAAAACAAAACACCCCAAAATGAGGAAAGGAAGCAAGCTGGTGCATCGGGGAGAGGTCCCCCCGGCGCAGGAGCGTGCAACTAAAGGAAAAAAACAAACAAAAAACAAAACAAAACAAAACACAAACCTTGCTTAAATAATAGGGAGAAGGCCGGCCTCCCCCAAAAAGTCAGCAAGTCCACCAGTCAAAGTGCACACACTCGTCCCGAGTACAAGGGACAGGCGGTAGCGACCCCGCCCATCCCGGTACCGGGACAGGTGTCGTGCGCGAAGATCACCCAGACTGGGACATTCGACAAGAATGTGCCGAACAGTCTGGGGGACAACGCAGTCGTTGCAATAGGGCGCAGGCGAGCGCTCCACCAGATAGCGATGCGTCACACGAGTGTGTCCGATTCGGAGACGACAGAAAGCAACCTGAAGCCGCTGCGGCATTGGGGGATAGGTCCATGGGAACAGTCGCGGCGCAATGGCACGCAACTTTAAGTTCCCTTCGACCGTCTCCCATCTTCTTTGCCAAGCAGTCCGAAGAGCTGCCCGTATTCCTGCCATGTAGTCGGTGTGAGGAAGAGCGAAACGCTGGTCCGGGCGCAGAGTCCTCGCGGACTCTTTGGCGCCCTCATCGGCGCGCTCATTCCCCGCAATTCCTACATGTCCAGGAACCCAGCAGAAGATAATCTCGACATCTGCCCGGCTCGCCAAAACCGTGGCGTCACGGATTTCGCGAACCAGGGGATGCGGAGATTCCAATGCCCCGAGAGCACTCAGGGCGCTTTGTGAGTCGCTATAGATCACAATCCGGTCTCCGAACCGGGCACGTCGCGTAATCTCCCGTACCGAGTGGTGTATTGCCACCAGCTCGGCCGTGAAGACAGACGCAGCGCCTGGTAGAGCCCCGCTGACTTCAAACAGAGGGGAAACGGCGTGGAAGCCGACCCCCTGTTGGGACTTGGAGCCATCCGTATACACTGGCACGGTACCAGCGTGACGCGATGTGTGCTCCAAAAAGGTCGAACGCAATACTCCCGGCGCAGTACAAGTTTTGGGAGCAGAGGCGTGGCGACAAATAGCCAAATGTGGTACCCTCCAGGGTGGCGTCCTGGGCAGAACCAGGGGCGCCACCGGCCCGAGAGCTATATCTACCTCTCGAAGGAGTTTCCTGGCCCTAAACCCAAAGGGCTTAGGGTATGACTGGCGTCTCTCGGCGGCATAGGCACCATCGAGATCAGCTGCGGATGCAGTGAGAGCTGTTGGCGACTGAGGGAGGCGCCGGGCTTGCGCGTACAGGCGAGTGATGCACTGCACGCGGCGCAGAGCGAGTGGCATCTCCCCAGCATCGACCAACAGGCTCTCAATGAGGGAAGTGCGGAAGGCACCGGTCGCAAGGCGAAGGCCGGTGTGGTGGATCGAATCCACCTTCCGCAATAAACGCTCGGCTGCGGATGCATAAAACTCGCATCCGTAGTCGAGCTTCAAGCGAACAAAGGATCGATAAAAAAGTAAGGCGGTAGCCCTATCAGCGCCCCAAGCGCTGAACGTCACGGAACGGAGAATGTCCATGGCGCGGGTACAAGAGACCCTAAGGCTGCGAATATGAGCCTCCCAGGTGAGGCGTCGGTCGAATACAAGACCAAGGAAACGGTGCGACTCAACCACATCCAGGCGCACCCCATTAAGAAACAAATCTGGGTCGGGGTGAAGCCGTGGATGGCGGCAGAAGTGCACCACCTTAGTCTTGGCCAAAGAAAACCGAAACCTGTGCGCTTCGGCATAGCGAGAGACGCGGTTCAATGCCTGTTGGAGTCGACGCTCCAGAGTTGGCATCTGGGCCGCGCCAAAAGAGATCGAAAGGTCGTCCACGTAGAGCGTAGCGAGAACATCTTCAGGCAGCACCGAGGTGATGCCGTTGATGCTCAGGGCAAAGAGTGTGACACTGAGGACACTTCCCTGCGGGACACCCTCTTCCTGCTCCTTTGGGCCGGAGAGGGCTCCCCCCACCCTTACGCGGAATCGACAATCTCGCAAAAATTCAGATATAAACATTGGGAGGCGTCCCCTCGCCCCCATCGTGTGGAGAGTCTCCATGATACCGTATCGCCATGCGGTATCATAGGCCTTCTCCAGATCGAAAAACACCGTGGCGTAGTGCTGTCTACGAAGGAAAGCCTCGCAGACGGCGTTTTCCAGTCGGAGCAGAGCATCCGACGTGGAGTGGAACTTACGGAAGCCGCACTGCGCAGAAGACAGATGGCCTCCGCTGTCCAGGAAATAGGCTAATCTAACATTTACCAATTTCTCCATCAACTTGCACACGCAAGAGGTTAGAGAGATTGGGCGGAAACCGGTCGGAGTAGAGTGATCTCTCCCCGGCTTGCGAAAGGCGAGCACAGTAGCGATTCGCCAGGAGTCTGGGAGAAGACCTTCCACCCAGATCCTGTTGAACAAATCTAACAGAAAGGCCATTCCTCGCTCACCCAGGTGTCGAAGCATCGCGTACGGGACATCGTCCGGACCATGGGCGGTGTCCGCGCACGAAGCGAGAGCGGAACGCAACTCACTCACAGTAAACTTGTCGTTGAAGGGTTCTCCGCCTCTGGAGGTAAAGTCCAGCCGGCGGCTTTCCGCGACATCACGACGTGCATTGAATGCTGGCGGAGCAGCATCACGGCTAGAGAATGCGGAAAAAGCGGTCGCTAAGGATTCCGCCACGGACGCGGGGTCCGAGATTGCGGTCCCATTCTGCTGGAGAACGGGAGGGGGGTCCTGCGAGAACTTGCCCCAAATCCTTTTGACTCGCTTCCACACCTCAGCTAAAGGGGTCTTCCCGTTAAGTGAAGACACGTATGCCCGCCAAGAAGAGCGGCGGGCGTGCTTCGAAATATACCGGAACCTAGCCCTAGCCCGACGAAATTCACCGACAGGGAAATCGTTCGGGCGGCGCTTATAGCGCATGTAGGCATAACGCTTCTGTTTGAGGGCCGCCTCACACTCGGCTGACCACCATGGGAGTGGTCGGCGTGCAAAACGGCCAGACGTCCTAGGAATAGTAGTCAGGCCCACGGCGATGAGGTTGCCGGAGAAGAACTCAACGGCCTCATCTACCGACCTAAACTCCTCGACTGAGATAGAGAATTCAGTCATTTCCTGAAATGCAGGCCACCGCGCCCGCGCCAAGCACCACCGAGGTGGTCTCTCAGGCGGCAGTTGCCCTGAAAATGATATTTGAATGGGAAAGTGATCACTACCATGGAGGTCATCGACCACCCCCCAATCAAAATCAGGCTGTGCATCCGAAGAGCACAAAGATAGGTCAAGGCAAGAAAATGAAGCGGTTCTCGGACAGTGATGCATAAACTCATCCACGTTTAGGACACCCATCTCAAGCTCTTCGATCAGATCGGCAAGGACTTGTCCCCTGGGATTTATGGAGTAATCTGCCCAGAGAGGATGCCTGCCGTTCAGATCTCCAAGCAAGAAATAGGGCCTCGGCAACCGTGCCACGACGCGGCGGAAGTCCCCCGCGTCGAAGTCAGCTGACGGTGGAATGTACGCAGAAATGATAGTATACCTCCTATCCAGGTGCAGCTGCACAGCCACTGCCTGAAAGGAGGTATCTAAAGAGAAAGGAAGAACGGAGACATCATGCCGGGTGTAAACCGCTCATCCCCCAGCCCGGCCATCCCGCGGTGGTGGGGTCGCAAGACCCTTATACCCCGGGAGGGCAGGCAGGGGGCACGCGCCTAGCATGGTCTCCTGCAAAAAAATAGCTAACGGGGAACGGGAGGAGGCGAGCCTCCGCAGCTCCTCCCAGTTGGCCCGGAGTCCACGGCAATTCCATTGAAGGAATATGCCCTCCAGGCCTAGCTCGGAGGAGACGCGGGGGCCCTCCTCGAATTGAAGACCCTCACGGGAATGGCCGTACGCTTCCCGGGGGCAGAACCCCGGGCGCTGTTGGCCGGACAAAGCGCTGAAGGCGCTGTCGCCTTCGAGGACTTATTGGGGGAGGTTGGGCTCGCCATGCGAGTCTTTTCCTCCCTCTGCCTCGAAACCTTAGGCGGGCGCTGCGGCTTCGGAGGCGGGGGGACCTCTTTTCGAGGAACCACCGTCTCCGAGCCACTCGCTCCACCTCGGGGCGTGGGCGAAGGAGCCGAAGCTCCTTTGTTGCTGTCCTCCTTTCGGGGGACAGCTTTAGGAACCCCGGAAGATGGCCTAGCGACCATCTTCAGGGGTGTTGCCTCCTGTGAGTCTAACGACTCGGTGGAGGCGCGTGGCCGTTTCGCCTTGCGGGAAACGGTCACGCTGGGGGAAGAGGGGGGAGCCCTGGTTTTAGCCGGGGCTGGGTATGAACCCTTTTTGCCGCCAGCTTTACCAGGGGAGCGCCCGGGGTGGGTAGAGCCCGCAGAAGAGCTCCGAATGGGCGCGGAAACAACCATGCTCGTAGGCCTGGATGGGCCAGGAGCAGAGGGTGCCTTTCGAACTACTGAGGCATATGACGTCCCGGGCAGAGCTGGGCGTGCCAGGACCAAGTCCTTAGCCTCGCGGAATGAGAGTCTATCCTGGGCCTGAACGGCCAGGATTTCTTTCTCCAGGAGATATGCACCACATTGCTTCGAAGAAGCAGGGTGCGGCTCTCCGCAATTGACACACTTGGCCACACACAATTTGGACTTATCGTGTGCGACCTTGGAGCATTTACACAGACTTCGGGTGACCCCAACTTTGCACGTCTACATGAGCGATTCGTATGGCCGAAGCGGTGACAGTAATAGCACCGCCCCGGCAGTGGCACGAATGCCTTCACGCGGTAGCGGTACCAACCGGCACGCACCGACTCAGGGAGCTTGTCACAGTCGAACGTGACGAAGAGTGTAGGGGTGGGTCTCGAAGCCCCTCCCTGTTTTCTCATCACACGTTCGACCTTGACCGCCCCATGGTCGGCCAGCTCTAGGGTGACGTCCTCAATGGAGTAGTCAACGAGTTCCCTCGCATAAACTACTCCTTTCACAAAGTTCATGGTAGAGTGCGGCGTCACACTCACCGGGGTGCCATGAAGTGTCCGAAGAGCACTTATCTTGGCCGCCTCGGCGGGATTCTCCGCATTCGCCAGAAGGCTGCCGTCCGAGAAACGGGTCACCTTCGGCTCTCTACCAATCACGGTAGCTAAAGCTCTTATATGATGGATCATGTTGCCCTTGGACAACATGGTGCCATCAGTGGAGCGAATAACGAGGAAGCGTTTGAAGCCAGCGGGCTCGAAAACGCCAGGTAACCTCTGAATGAGGGGCCCCGATGTCATCGAGGCTCCGCCCTGTGCACTCTTGGTCTTAGTCAGGGGCTCCGCACACGAGGGGGTAGAGGGGCCGGATGTGCCGATCTTGGCTTGGTCGCCTACCAAAGTGGCAGCAGACCCATCCGTCCCCGCAGCCCCCGCGGATGGAGAGGAGCCCCGAGTCTTTTTCGTCCTTTTAGTCTTTTTCTTTTTTGGAGAGGAGGGCGGGGAATGAATCCGCTTTTCACCTCCGCCGGCAGAAGCCCCTAGGCCAGATGGACCGGCCTCAGCCAGGTCCCTCTCCGAAATGGAGAAGGTCCTGGTTGTCGTAGGGGCACCTGTCGGAGGAGATCCCTCCCCTCCTTCTACTGCCTCGGAGCCCTCAGCCATTTGAGGAGGACCTTGCATAGGGGCGGACTCGGGTTCGGTGCTTGGCGCCGAGCCCGAATTCCCCCCCATGGAAGGCCCTACCGTCTGAGGCTGGGTCTCCTCGAGGACCATGTCTATCACGGGAGGGGCCTCCAGTTGGCCATCCCCTCCCAGGACATTGCAGGTCCCCTTGGCAGTGTCGCCAGTCTTGTTTGGGGAGGCACAGGCCTTGACCCCGGCAAGGTTTAATATTTTTGCCAGCAGGTCTTTTGAGGGAAGCGACCGAAGGGGCCTGGCTTGCCTCTCCCCCCTAAGGGGGTTTGCCCTACCGAGCCGCTTTGATGGGGAGTGGCTGGCTAAGGGCTGCCTGCTGGCTTTCTTGGCAGTCCCCTTGGAAAGAAAAGAGGGGACTGCCGCTGGGAAAAGGGAGGTGCCCGAAAGCACCTCCAGAGAAGGGGGTGAGGGGGAGTCCCCTGCACCCGTAGGCGAAGGAGAGGAGTAAGCCTCCTCTCCGGTTAGAGAAATATGGAGGGTCCCCTGTGCAAGCACAGGGGGGGGGACCTCCATTTTTTTGCTGGAGCTGCCCAAGGGCGGCTCCGTTGTTCTTGGGGAAGTTGGGGGTTGGGTTTTTTTGGTGTGATTTTCATCATTGGGCATGGTGACCCTTCTTTTAATACGGGATGCAATAGCGCACACCTCTCAATAGCGCACACCTCTCGTAGTAGCCCGCACTGCGAGAGGTGCTTACAGGCCCAGCAGAGCCAGGCGCCGCCATTTGGGACCACCCCTCCCGCCTGGTGGCCTGGCAGTCCATCGGCATGGCGGCTCCACCTTGGACACGGCGTATAAATGATAGATTTTGAAGACGAGAGGAAAAGGGATGTGAGGAAGGTATGGGTGGGGATGAAGCAGGTAGTTAAAAACCAGCCACCCCAGACCGGAGCTCAGGGATTAGGGAACATTGTCCCCCACCCCCTCAGCCCCGATGCGGGACGGTTGGCTGAAAGGAAGGTCAGCATCTACCCTGTGAAATTAGAGGCTGACCAGAGAAAGTTGTGGGAGAGGTTCTGTGAAAAGAGAGGAAACAAGTGTTTTGAAGGAAGGAAGAGAGGCTAGGCTGGGGCCGGACGGGGTGCTGAGTCCCGTCAGCACGGCGGCCAGAATGGCAAATCGTCGCGCCCCTTACGGGGTTATACTTCTGGAATGGGTCAGCACAACTTGTCTGCAAACTTTGATATGTACTCAAAAAAACTTTCTCATGATGATAAAGTGAGTCACCTTATTTGCATTTATATCCAGTTCTTACTTCTAACAATTTAACACTGTCATTGGGTAAGTCTTCCAAAGATAAGACACCTTTTTTCCATGAAAAATTAGTGCTGTGGCAATCCTCCTTCAGATAATTTCCAATACAGTATTTGCTAGACTCAGCTTTTGCATCAGCCATCCTGCAAAACTCATCCTGCTAAGCAAATTGGAATTTCAATGCTAACATTGAAGTATCATTACAAGCATCCCTAACTATCAGCCCAATGCATTAGAAGCCAAAAATATCAGAGGTTTCAAATAGAAACCATGTTATACAGAATTCATTATATAAAGGGACCCTGCTGTAATGCTGATAGTGTCCTGAATTCAGCATTGTGAAAATGAAGGAAGGAATAATGGAACAAATAAGATATTTAGTATAGCTAGTGTATAGACCTTCCTCTTCGAGCGCAAAAAGTTGAAGGGGGTCCTCATGTTTCCACAGAGTCAAAAAGGTCAAAAGTTCAAGGTCATTTTCTAAAAATCATGAAAATTGACTATATTTGAAACACTATTTCTCAGCTGCTATGTATGTTCAACTGCCGGAAAAGGTTTTAAATACAATGAAAGACATATATCATCATATCCTATCAGTTATAACTTTTAGTACTGATTCTAAGTATCAATATTTTGAATCAGAAGTTGGTTCATTAGTGACGATTTGTTCAATATTTCAGTTTTGGTTGCTTTTTTGGAATCTATGGCCCTGATTCTGTAGGACCTGAACTTTTCAGACCTATATCTTTCAAACTGCATGTTTTATGAGGCCTCAAATTCGATGATTTTGAAAAATCGACTTAGTCTCTAAAAAGCCCCCCAAATTATGTGGGCCATATCTCTGGAACTGTATAAGATACAAAGCTATAATTTTGCATGTGGAGTTCTTTTCTGACATGTATCAACATATCCAAAAATGAAGAAAATCCAAGAAGGTCACCTGGCAAATGTTTTTGAAATTTGCCTGATTTCATGCGGAATGACCCTTTTGCTGAGATGTTACAAAATTCTAGCTCTGTATTAAAGACTACAGAGAAAAAAATTTATAATTTCATATTATGAAAATAAGACAAGAAATACTAGGGATAAAAAAGCAAACATGACACAAAGTTTATCCCTGTAATGTCTCATTGATGAACTAGTTTAATATTAAAATATTATAATGATAATCGTATTAGAAATAAACTGTCAACTCTCCCACTTTGCCTACCTCAAACCAGTTTCCAGAATCATATCTGCACCCACTTGACTCAGTGCTCTATCCAGTCACTTTTATATAACTCCCTGTTGCATTCAAAACTCTAACATTCGGCTCTCTGAATCTTCTCTCCCTAGTGATGACAGAGTCCACCTGGCCAAACTGGTGTCGACATCACCCAGCCCTCCTGACTTACCAGAAAAGGCTTGATGTGATTCTCACAGATGCCTATCCAGAATGCAACACTGCACTCTGCACAAACACATAATGGAAGACCACTAAACCCGGTATAGGGCCATATCCTTCCTCTGGGTCTCAGGGTTGCTTAGTCTGACAGCTTGAGGATCAACAACAACATGCAGGTGACACCAATGTCATTCTTTTTACTCCTCTACAGCACAGAGAAGATAAAAGTATTCATTATCCTCAGGTTAACCACTCTCCTACAAAATATGGATTGACACAAATCAATGCCATAGAACATTAACCGAATGGGGTTTGTGCCCCTTGACCTATTTCTGAATTATACTGATACACCCATTAGAGAAGAGGTTTCAGGGAGGTGGATTCTTAGATCAACAACCATCACCCAGGTTTATTTGACACCCCAGGTTAAACTATAGTTCCCCACTGAGAAAGAGAAGGAATCTTAAATGAGTACATATCAGTGGTAAAACCACTACCAATTTATTTTTCTTTTACATCAATTGCCTTGCAAATTGGTATAAATATTCCAAAACCTTACCTTTTCTTCCTGAAGTAATCTCTGCTGTTCTTCCTCTGTTTTCTGCTGTGCTAAAGCCTCATTCTCCTTTTTTTCTATTTCTTCTTTATTTTTTTGCTCAGCATCCTCTGTATTATTCATTTGTTGTTCAGACTCATTTGTGCCTATGTCTGTTTTATCCTTCTCATTTTTTGAATTTTCCATTTTAGCCGATATATAACTACTCGATTAATTATATGTAGTTAATGCTTAAAAGATAATTTTAGAGATGGCAAACCAGAGATTATTATGATCATAAAACATTCTGAAAAATACAAACTTTTTAATTATATACTTTCTGTCTCAGAAAATTCCTATGATTGGCATGCAATTTTTTTCCCCCTTTTCATACTTAGGTTTAGTGGCTTTTCCTCAAAATGATTTATTATAATTTCTGATTCTATTTCCTTTCCTGTCTTTCCTAGTGGATAAGATCCCTTCATCTGCATCATTTCTCTTTACATCTTCAGAGCATAACATATGCACTCTCTCCTCAGTTCTTGAACCCAACCAATAGGGTACTCATATAAACATAACCCTGAAACAGAACACATACCCTCCCTGTATTTAACAAAGAGTTCCATGATTACTGTTGTCTGGAAGAAAAAAAAACCCTAAAAGGACTGGCCTCTGGCACTTTCAGGCTCACCAGCAGTTGTCATTCTGATCTTTATATAAATTTCATTATCTAGCCAGAGAGATTTTATCCACTGGATGCAGGGTCTCATGCACTAAGAATGACAGGAACTGAAGTGACTTTGAGAAAGGCAGAATGAATAGGAATGAGAGAATGACAAATCAAAGATTGAAGTGGCATGACATTTTGGAAAGAGTAGATGATGAGTATGATAGACAAATGATATAAATGATGTGGAAGAAGAAGACTGTAGGAATGAGGAAAGGAGTTAAGGAATCATGTCTGCTTCAATTTAAGTTATCAGGATGCTCTTAAGGCTACCCCGATTAAGATTATGGTGAGTTTCGTTAAGCTATATTATGGGGGGAGTTCAGCAAGGAATGAATGGATATGGAACAGTGGTGAATGCAGGCAGTATGATGAATCTAAAACTAGGTATGATGTTATAAAGACAATGTATGAATGTGGGAAGACAGATAGATCAAATAAGTGCTACAAATCTGATGGTATTTCATTATGGGAAGAAAGCGGGACATATATTGACACAGTGTAGATGGATGATGGATAATGTTTTGGCTGCAGTAAGATGAGTCATTAAGTGAAAAAAAAATAGAGTACCAGGAGTTGGATGTCATGGTTTTGTTGAAAAAGGTCATTTTGTTAGAGAGTGTTTGAAAAGACAGAATAGTATGAATATAGGTTCATTTGATAGTAGGTATGTATGCAGTAATTGTGAACAGAAAAGGCATTATGCAAAGATGTGTATGGAAGCAAGAAAAATGTGTGGAAATTGTGCTAGAGTGGGGCATGCCACCTAAGTTTGTTGGTCTTTAAGACAAGGACATGGTACGAGAGGCAGTCAATAAGTTTTGCAATTGAGATATAAGAAAATGAGATATGAGGAAAAGTGTTTTATTATTTTTCAATATAACTACCCTCGACTTCAATGCACTTGTGCCACTTGTCCCTGAGGCTTTGAATTCCTGACAACCAGAAATCTCCCGAGTGCTGTTCAATCCACTCCTGGACGGCGAGCTGGACATCTTCATCGCCCCCAAACCGGCATCCACGCAGTGCAGCCTTGAGCTGGCGGAATAAAAAGTAGTCGCTAGGGGGCAGATCTGGACTGTAGGGGGAGATGGTTGAGCTCTTTGAATCCGTACTCATGCAGGGCAGCTTGTGGACTTGACGACAGTGAAGTCAATCATAGGGCGTGAGGTTACGAGGGACCCAACGGGCAGAGACCTTGGTCATGGCCAAATTGTCGTGGATGATGTTGATAACACTTCCATGTGATATTCCAAGTTCTCGCTCGATTTTCGAGGATCCTCCTCTCCACACAGGCCACATTGTCCTCATTAGTCACATCTGACAGGCATCCTGGACAGGGGTCATCTTCAAGGGACTCATGACCATGGCAGAACTCCTTATTCCAGCAAGCAATGATTGCATAGGAAGGGGTGGTGTCAGTGTACACTGCAACCATGCGTTCATGGATCTCTTCTGCATTCTTGCCTTCCTTGGTCAAAAATTTGATCACTGCGCGGTGCTCAACCTTCTCCATTGTTGAAAAATTTGTGACTGACAATCTGCGATCAGCTACTGCTTCTTAAATAGACGAGGCAGGAGCGTGCGACTGCAGGTCCTGACTTGTCATAACTTGTCCTAAGACCCCCACAAACAGCCATCCCCCTTCCTCTGTTTTGCCCTACCATTTCACAAAACTTATTGACCGCCCCTCATATGACCAACTAACCTGGAATGGAATGAATGCTGAGGTATCGGGAAATTAGAAGGTGAGAGGGCACATGATGATCTGGCATTTGCTAGTGTGAATGTAAGTGATGTGTTAGTTGGATTGTCAGGAATGAAAGTTTTAACATGAGTGAGCTATGAATGCCTAAGTGTCATGAATGAATTAAAAGGATTAAGGTGTCTGTCTTTGTCTCAAGATGTAAGAAGTTTGATATATAAGGATGTGTATGAAAGCATAAAAGGAAGAATGGCAGTTGAAGATTGTAGGGGTAGTTTTGCAAGAATTGAAAATTTGCCTGTACTGGTGCTTGGGGCAGTTCATTTAAAAGAATCCACAAGATGTGGATGAATGAAAGAGAATTTTGTGTGATTGACAAGGTGAATGCTGAGTACAGAGAGTAAGTCTTGGGTTTGATTGTATGAAAGAAAATAGGTTGATTGTAAATTCCCAAGAATGTAAAATTAAAGTAAAGATTAGTATGTGAGAATACTAAGACTTTGAAAAGTGTCTTTAGTGAGTGGAAGTAATTGAAAAGGTGTGTAAAGTTAGATAGGTTATGTCTACAGTGAGAGGAGGATAGGATGATCAATTGAGGATTGGTTTGGATAGTAGTGATTGTATGTGGATCAACAGAGAGCTGCTTATGAGGAAGGGAGAGTAGCTTGTATGTTTGACAGTTTGATGAAGATGAATGATTCTTTGTATGCGTACAAGTGGATCCAGGATTGAAGGGTCCCTATGTTAGAGAAGTACAATCTGGCGATGTTATAGGTTGCTGGTACAATGATTGATGGGAAAGATGACGGTCTGAAATATGTCAGTGTGAATGTAGGGAATGAGAGAGCTGGTGAGTAGATGTGGGAAAAATTGAGAGACTAAAATTGAAGAAACATTTGACTGAGGATGAGAAAGCAAGTTATCTCTAAAATATCTCAGCTTATAAATTGGGCTACATTAAACAAAAAACAACAACAAAGAGCAAAGAAAAAAAGCATCACATCCCTAGGACAAGCCCAGATTGTCTCTGGCCAGAGACAATCCCAATACCATGTTGGAAGCATTTACTACCAAGCTATTTGAGGCATGTAGTGCCCACATCCCAAGGAAGAATAGGCCAACCAGTAAACGCTCCCATATACCCAGGGCTAGAAAAATACTAATCAGAAAGAGAACTTCCCTAAATAAACAAATAAGGAGAGCACAAACTGAGGAAAGAATGAGGACATTAGCACCAAAGTAGAAGAAATGCAAGAGAAACTAAGGCAGTCCCACACAGAACAAAGGATACAAGAAATGAGGGCAGTAAGAACTATAAAGCACAACCAAGTTTTAAAAGAAACAACAGGGCTGCACACAGAAGGGGGGCACATAATCGCACCCCAACCTTACATCAAATACCTAGGAGTACAGCTCTGTGAGGACTGCTCATTCAAATAACACATGAGAGTCAGTCAAGAAAGCCAGGACTATGGCCAGCTGAGTACTGAGGACTTTAACCAGCAGGGAACTGGCAATGCTACTGACTCTGTGGAAGTCCCTGGTGTTGTGGTGGAGCGAATGTGAGTGTGTGTGTGAAGGGCCATTCTCCCACCTTTTGCCCAATACCCTCTCCCTCCCTCTGTAAGAATGTGTGTGTGAATGGAAATGGGTTTGTTTGTTTTATATAAAATTGATTTCCATATTATTAAATGTTTTTTTCTTTCTTTCCAGGCGCCATATTCTGGAAAGAGAGTAATCTTGTAAATCTCCCCTGTATTCAAAACTAACTATTTATTGTTAATTAATAAAGGCCAATAGTATTTGACAAAGGTTCAAGGCCATGTTCTGTCTTACTTGTTAAGGTTAAAATAGTATAGCTTAAATGAAGGAGGGCTTATAATAGCCACGCAAGTGTAATAAGATCACTTATCTTCCATCAAGCTCATGGAGGTGCCACTTGTTTGTAAGTCCAAGGTATTTTGCTCGCTCGAGTGGCGGCTGGATGGACGTCCCTCCACCCCCTTTGTACCACATGAGGCCTTTCTTTTTGTTATTTATATATTGACTGTTGTAGTCCGGTTGTTCGATTTTGCATAGAATTGATTGATTGCTAACATTTATAAGTAGGATTTATTTATTTTTTTGGATTGCATATATATAGGAAATTTAGTTGTATATTTTTTTTGTGAATATTAACAAGATCTCCAATTTAATCCCCCCTCTCTATTGTAAACATTATTGTACATTTCTTTGTTAGTAAAGGACTGTACATACAATCCGTTTGATTCTCCTTAAATTTCTCACGTCTGGATTAGTGTAGGAAGCGGATTAGTCTAGATTTTCAGCCCGCTACAGTGCAGCCTCTACTTGACTACTGCAGCCAGTTATGATCATCCTGTAGCGGGCCGAAAATCTAGACTAACCTCAATCTATCCAACCCGCTTTCTACATTAATTCGGATGTGAGAAATCGAAGGAGAATGAAACAGATTGTATATACAGTCCCTTTACTTACAAAAAATACAATAATATTTATAAAAATATGGGCTAAATATAATTACAATTTAAATTTTCAGGAAAATACACACAGGTGCGCACCCATAATAAATAACCTATCCCGAATTACAATTCAAACCAACCGAAAACAAAATACAAAAAAAACTATGATGAGCGCAGAGAACAAATCTGTACAATACCACCAACCGGTACTTGGTCAAAACAATGTCCACGCAACAAAAATGACAAACGAAAAAAGGGTACAGGATTATCACCCGTGCGTTGAATAGGGAGTGGTAGTAGGCCAATAAAAGGGGGGGTATGCTCATCAGTCAATGCAGGTGGCAAGCAAGGTAAGAAAAGCCCTCCGTGTCAGGGCTGGGCGGAGCACTTACCTCGAGAACTCCTCTCACAGTCCGTTCAAGCTTCCACTCTGTAGAAGAGATGATATACCCCGTTTATAATCTATTTACTATAGAGGAAAGGGAAACCAATAAGTGGGCATTTGACCCGAGGAAATTCCATTAGCTATCTTACCTAAGTGTATATTCAAGTGTGCATGACCAATTCTATGGAAACTCGCTGTTTACAGAATTTACAGCTTTAACAATTCAATAAATATTTATACAGCAAACCCTTGATTAGTGCGGTTTTGAAAAACGCAGTTTTAATTAGCACCCCCCTCCCCCCAATTGAGACCCTTCATCAATATACGCGGTGACAATTTTGATTAGCGCACCTTTTTTTTTCTTCCACATGCCATTTTGTCCCTCTGGTGAGCATTGGCAACCCACAGCAGAGCCTTCAGCGAGGGAGAGTTGAAGCGGGCAGTCAGGCAGACACCAGTCACTAGCCAACCTTAATCTAGGAAAGACCTCTGCCATACTTATTGCTCGTTTCCATCAGACTATGTACATAATTTCATTTTATTTTATATATTTTTGTTTAATAAATTACCTTAAACATAAACACATCACTTTGGAAACTAAACTTGATATAATCAAATGATTTGATAATAGCGAAACCAAAGTACAGATAGGTAGGAGGCTAGGTTTTAGAGAGTCAACAATATGCATGATTTTAAATAAAATGAGCGAGTATCAAGATAAAGGCAAAATTGCATCTACGTCCTCAAGCATGCAATGCACTAGAAATAGGTGTCCTTTGATGATTGAAATGGATGATTTGCTTTTCATTTGGTTGGAAGACTGCAATCAGAAGCGCATTCCTATTGATGGGAACAACATCAAGATTAAAGCTTTGAGCCTTTTCTCTTCATTGAAAAAAGAAAAATATCAAGAGGATGCTTCAATATTTTCTGCTAGTAAAGGCTGGCTCGAAAATTTCAAAGCTCGATCAGGCATAAAAAATATTAAATTATCAGGGGAAGCAGCCAGCGCAGAGAAAGATGCAGCAGCCAAATATCCCGATGAACTGAAGAAAATAATTGAAGAAAATGGATATCAACTTCGTCAAATCTTCAATGTTGACGAAACTGGTCTCTTTTGGAAAAAGATGCCTACACAAACATTTTTAGCAAAGAAAGAAGCAGCTACACCAGGGCACAAGGCATCTAAAGATAGAATAAGGGCTGTCTGGCCGAATCTTTTGCCAGTGTGTGCAAACAATTTTTGCAGTTTCAACGATCATGTCAACGAAGTCATTGATGAAATTGCTACAGTTGGAATAGAACTTGGCTTTGAAGCAGATTCAGAAAACGTTAGGGAATTGTTGGAATCTCACTCAAAAGACTTTACTGACGATGATCTTCTCGCAATTGACCATGAATATGCTTACGAGGAAGAAGATGAAAAGGGAACAGAAGAAAAGGAAATGGCTCCTAAAGAAATTTCAAATAAAAAGCTTGAAGAACTATTCAATGCAATTGAAAAAGCAAAAGAAATCGTAAGAGAAATTGATCCAAAGGAAGAGAGAAGTATGAACGTTCGTCGTGGAATTGATAAGCAAGTTGATTGCTACTGCAAGATTATTTAAATTTACCCTGAATTTACCTTGAATTCCGGTCAAAGGGTACCCTCTTGTGTAATGAGACTGTACTGTTGTTTTCAGTTGTAAGCAGGACGGATTTTTCAATATGTGAATATATAACTGTGTAGATCTTTGTGTTTTTTCCATTCTTTTTCTAATCTTGACTTAAAGATATTTACAGTTTTGCTGGTTACAGTTTCTGTTGAGAGTTTGTTCCATATTGAAGTGACTCTTGTCGGGAAGAAATTAGCTCTTGGACCAGATGAGTTCTGCACTTGGCACTTAAAGCAGTGTCCTCTTGTGTTAGTCGAGAGACCCGGAGTAAACATTGACCTGTCGCACAGCTTACAGTGGTTTCCTATTTGGAGTTTGTGTCCATGTGAAATCTTATATAGTTGTATAACATCAGACCTTCTACCCTTAATCAGCATGTTCCATCTAAAACTTGTAACAAAAAGTCTTATCCATGGTCAAAGTTTATCCCTCGTTACTTGTTTAAACAGTGCTCAGAAACTTGGAATGATTACAAATCTTTTAGACAAATCTATGGTAGACAGTTCTATCTTACTCTCTGTAGGTTATATCGCTTTAATGAGATTAACAATACCCTAAGATCAGCAGTCTTTGATGCACAAATTAGATATGAGCAGAATCTTATGCAACTTCTGCCTACTAAACCTAAATTGTTTCATTCCTACATTAGGAACAGAAAAACTGATAGGCCTAGAGTGGCATTCCTACATTAGGAACAGAAAAACTGATAGGCCTAGAGTGGGTCCTCTCATTACCCCAATATTATGGCCAATGTATTTGTTGAAGCTTTTGCTTCCGTATCTGTGGTTGAGGATTCACATGATCGCTTCCCTCACCAAATGTGCTATGGTAGCATATCATCTATCCACTTTACATCAACTGATGTTGAAATTTATCTGAAATCTCTTGATGTTGACGGCGGTATGGGTCCTGATAATCTTCATCCTCGATTGCTGAAGGGCCTATGACCTTTGATAGGCCCTTGTGGCTTTTGTCATCCGTGAAATTATGTTATATGTTATGTTATGTTAATATGTCAATGGAATCTGGGGAGTGTCCCTCAGTCTTGGAAGATATCTCATGTCACCTATTTATAAGAAACCATCTCATGGAGACCACTTAAACTATAGACCAATTAGCCTAAACCTGGTTCCTTCCAAAACGATGGAGCATATCATCTGTAAAACGTTTTTCAGTTTTATTAATAACTATCTGGTGTTTTATGAGTCTCAATTTGCTTTTCGACCTAATCATTCAGTTACTGACCAACTTTTATTGACTTACGATTATTTAACTTATTGGTATGATCAGGGCCATGTGGTTGATTTAATACTATTTGATTTTGTCAAGGCCTTTGATCAAGTTTATCATCAGGTTCTCATTGATAAATTGGTTGCCATTGGGATATCAGGCAATCTTTTGCAGTGGATTAGTAGCTTTCTACAGGATCGTGCCGTGAGGGGTCTCAATTGGTGGTTATGTCAGTAATTTAACACCTGTTCTGACTGGCGTTCCCCAGGGATCAATTCTTGGCCCTTTGCTGTTCCTAATTTTCATTAATTATATCTGTTCTCTGATCCAGTGCGAGTACAAGATATTCACTGATGATCTTAAGCTTTATTTGCACTTATCAACTATGTCACATGGCATCACCCACTCATCATTATGTATGCAGAGGAGCATTGATTTATTATCTTTTACTTCTTGTGGGCCAAGTTTCTCGGTAAATATGTAGATTAGCGGCCCGGCCGAAAAAAAATTTGTGTATAAATATTATCGTTCACTCGTGTCGGAATATTCATGCGTGTTTGAGTCCTTTTCGAATTATTATTCTATTAATAATTAGGATTATATACTGGGGGGGCTGTGCCCCCCCCAATTTAATGAAACTCAGGATCATCGTAGTGTAGTCCCCCCATTGTGTTTACCCCCACACAAGCCGTCAACTTAAATTTACTCCAAAAACATGAAACATTTTGGAACACGGACGAAATAGTACGTCTCATCGTTCGCGCCGATAATCTAAATATTTACCAGATTATCCACTGAGAAATGTACCCATCTCAGCTTTGCCAGGCAAATTCATGCCAATGTAGAGAATCAAGTTCCACTTTAACATCTTAATGGTACCCCCATTAGTCGTTGTTCCTCACATAAGGACCTTGACCTATGACACTGGGTTGTAATTTCACCAACACATCAGAACTACAGTGGCTAAGGCTGGTGATGTTGTCACCAACTTAGCAAAATCCACAGTTTGGCAATCGGCTAATTTTATGTCTTCCTTGTATGTATCTGATGTTAATAATAATGCTATTTATATAGCGCGTTTATCACTAGTTGATGATGTGGCTAAGTTTCAAAGGTGCTGGGTATAGTACAGAATAGTAACAAACAGAACAGATTACATTTTATAATTGAAATAGATATGTTGAGAGAATTCTCATTTTATAGAGTTTTCTTTTATAAGTTTGGAAGAACTTTGGGGAACACTTCAGTTTCGGGGCGCACGGTAGGTGTCGCTGTTTATAGGCTATAATATATATCTTATGACATCAGATGTGAACAATTACAGCGTAATATTTTTTTGTATATGAGTATATACTGGGGGGCTGCAGATCCCCCCCCCCAATTGATTGAAACTCAGGATCATCGCAGGGTAGTACCTCCGCAGTGATATCTTCCCTACGAGCAGTCCCCTTAAATTTACTGGGTTTTTTCCCCAACAACTGGCACTGCCCTGAATGTCTGATGGCGCCGCCGCCCCAGCGGGGGGAGGGAGTAACTGATGAGCCGCCTCGGGAGCTAGTCGACTTCGTTGCGCGACTCAGGAACACTTGTCGTGTTCTCCGCAAGATCCCCAAAGGCGCAAGGATCGCAGTTGCGGAAGCACTGGCGAACACTCTCCACGAGGCAAGAATCAACCCGAATCGGATGTCCTGGGCCCGACTCATGTCGTTTTGCTACTACGTGCTGGCGGCACCTCCGAAACGCGACGGCGACCCGGGTGGGCCATCATTGGCTTCGATTGTCAAGTCAAGAGCTGGCGAATTCGACCGAGGCGGCAGGCTCCCGGCTGTCCAACAGGAGCAGATGCGGAAGGACAAAGCAGCGAAGCAAGACGAAGGCGAGTTGCTCCAGCGCCGAGTGGCCGCCAAGCTCATGGAGGGCGATGTGAGGGGAGCCGTTCGACTGCTGAGTTCGGAGGATGGAATCGCACCCGCAACCAACGAGACCTTCCGGCTCCTGGAGGAAAAACACCCCGCGGCTCCACAAGATCTGGACTTGCCGGCACCGCCAGACGACCGGCTCTCCCCTCCGATCACCGCCAGCGCAGAAGAGGTGAAAGCGGCGGCATTCTCCTTCCCCCTTGGATCAGCAGCCGGCCCTGATGGCCTACGCCCTGGACACCTACGCGATCTCATGGGACGCGGGACTGCTGCTGCCGGAGAGAAGCTCTTGAGGGAGCTCACCGAGTTCGTGAACCTGGTGCTCCGTGGAAACATCCCTGCTTTCGCGGTCTCCATCTTCTACGGGGCCAGCCTCACCGCTCTTACCAAACCGGGAGGTGGCGTGAGACCGATTGCGGTGGGAAATACTCTTCGCCGCCTGGCAACGAAAACAGGCCTCCGCCCCTTGTCGGATGGGCTGGGAGAGGGCCTTAGACCAACCCAGCTCGGGTTCGGGACAGCCGGAGGATGTGAGGCAGCTGTCCACGGTGCCAGACGCTACATCGAGGGATCTACGGAGACCAGGGTCCTGCTGAAGATCGACATGAGGAACGCGTTCAACAGCATTCGCCGGGACACCTTTCTGAAGACAGCACGCGAGCACGTTCCTGGTCTCTTCCCCCTGCTGTGGCAGGCGTATGCGGAGCCATCTGCCCTGTTCTACGGAGAGAGGGTAATCGCGTCGGCCACGGGACTACACCAGGGAGACCCAAGCGGACCCGCCATCTTTTCGCTCGGAGTGGACGAGGTGGCAAAATCAATTACCTCAGAGCTCAACGTCTGGTACCTGGACGACGCGACCCTGGGAGGCTCAGCCGAGGACGTGCTGGCTAACACAAGACGAATAATTCCGGAGCTAGCGCGGCGCGGACTCGAGGTCAACGACACGAAGTGTGAGCTGATCGTCATCAACAGCGAATCCGAAGTCGACACCATTCGGATCGCCGACCAGTTCCGCCATGTCCTGCCGCGAGTGCGAGTACTCAGGGAACAAGAGCAAACGCTGCTCGGCGCCCCGCTGTCACCGGTGGCCATCCCGGGGGCCATCCGTGCTAAAACCAACGCGCTCAAGAGGATGGCCGAACGCCTCGCCCACCTGGAGCCCCATACAGGCCTCTTCCTTCTCAAGAGCTGCTTTGCCATCCCGCGGCTCCAATATCTCCTGCGTACCTCCGCCTCGTATACCGACATCGAAAACCTAAGAGACTTCGATTCCACACTGCAGAAGGCACTCTCCAAGATCATCAACGTGCGCCTCGAGGGGGACCAGTGGACTCAAGCCACCCTCCCCGTCAGTCTCGGAGGCCTCGGGATAAGAAGGGCTGAGGATGTGGCCCTTCCATCGTACATCTCCTCACTCCTCGCTGCGGACCCTTTGGTCGCCTCCATCCTTATAAACGTACCTGGATTGGTGGAGTCCGCCCAGCCCGCCGCTGCAATCATGGAGTGGAAGACGAGAAGCCGCACTGGGAATGAACCAAAAGAAAGTGGAAGGACCAAGCAAAAGGAGTGGGACACCATCACCGCCGAGCGCACCCTGGAGGAGCTCACTGGGCGAGCCAATCAAGTAGAGCTTGCAAGATTCAAGGCCGCCACTCGTCCGGAGTCGGGCCTATGGCTCCATGCCATCCCCATCCCGTCCCTGGGGACCCACCTGGACGCGAACACTCTTCGCATCGCCGTCGCTCAGAGGATCGGAGCGCCAGTCTGCCAACGCCATCTTTGTCGCTGCGGAGCAGAAGTAGACACTTTGGCGCACCACCCCCTCTCCTGTCGTAAAAGCGCTGGTCGGTTTCCGCGACATGCAGGAATCAACGACGTTATCAGGCGTGCCTTGACCAGCGCAGGACTCCACTCCATCTTGGAGCCGCCTGGACTCGACAGAGGCGACGGAAAGCGCCCGGATGGGATGACTACCTTCCCCTACGCCCAAGGGCGAAGTCTGGTATGGGATGCCACCTGCGTGGATACCTTCGCCCCGTGCAACACCATCAAGTCGGCACAAGCACCATCATCGGCGGCCGGCGCGGCGGAGGAAACCAAACGACGGAAATACGCAGCCCTTTCGCAGACGTACCACTTCGAACCCCTCGCATTTGAAACATCATGCGTAGCCGGCCCCTCGACTCTCAAGACCATCGAGGAACTGGGTCGGCGTATCAGGGCGGAGACCGGCGAGCCACGCGAGACCTTGTGGCTGAAGCAAAGGATTGGCATGGCCATCCTTCGCGGCAATGCGCTATGCGTGCTGTTGGCCGGGAGACACGAAGACAAGGACCACCTATCCCAATTAACCTGATCTGCTGATTTTTGAAGAACTACTTTATTTCTTTGGTTTTTTTTGGGGGGGGGGGGGGCAAATGATTTATACTATATTTTTTAAGGTTTATAATAAATATTCCTTTCTTCTCAGTTCAAGCATAGGGGCGGGGCTTATCAATGACAGAAGGATTCTTTGGTTGCCTCCTTTCCGCTGACCTAACGACAGAAGAATCCACGAGTCTCTCAAAGATGGAATCTATTCACGTGTTTTTGCTTATAACTTTAGCTCTCTACTTCTTAGCCCTGTACTTGACATATCGTTATTTTAGCTTGATAAGTATTTTTCCCCAATAGCTTTTTACTGGCAGAAAAACCTAACCTAATGACAAACAATACTTACTTTTATAGGTTTATTGATTATTTATGCGCCTCTAAATAATCTAAAAGTTTTCGCAGTCATGCAAAATAAACCCAAATTCGAATAATGAAGAAGCACAACTAGAGCACAAAAAAGCTATAACGAAACAAACACAAATGCTAAGCAGGTTCTATTTATAGCTACGACGTTGCCAGTAAGAAGCTGTTATCGTTCACTGAGAAATAAAAAATACGAAAACAAAAAAAGACAATAAAAGATATCAAGAAACCTTACCTAACTTAGAGAAAACTATAAATGAGCAGAGGCGCAGATATTTAGTAAATAATACAGACTAAAAATTACAAATCCCCAAAACAACAAAAAAATATAACGCCGTGATTAGTCACATCTAAAGCTACCGTCTGACCTCATAAGAGATATGCTGTAGCCCAAAATTGTAGCCTGCTAACAGTGCCACCTACTGTTTGCCCCAAATCTGAAGTATTACCGGAAAAATAGCCCAAAATAAGCCAGGACTCGGATCCAGCCATACTCGCAACATTTACCCAAGTAAGTAGTCACTAGATATATATATATATTTTGTTTATTGGGAAATAAAATTTACGATAGTTCTGAGTATTCTGTCTCCTTGCTCTGAAATTTTTATATCCTACCAAGGCCATTAATACACTTTGAGTCATAAACCTTAATGAAAAAGATTGGGAAGTACCTACTTAGAATCCTACATGCTTGGATGCCAGAGCATGCCTTTTTCTCTCCTGCTGTATTTCTCTTTTGTTTTGTTATTGTTTGTTTATTTTAGTCTTTTTAAATTAGCCTTAAGATAGGCTGCTTATTTTTTTGGCACTATGCCCTTCTCACCTGTTCTTACCTGATGGGCTTCCCAAACAACCAGTTCGGGTAAGGTCCACAGAAGCCACACACTCCCAATGCGCAGGGTTAGGAATTATATGGATAGGCAAATACTTTACAATGGTTGTAAGGTGCATCATTGAAGTTAGTTGTATGGGCAATAAACTAGTATTAAAACTAACAGCATTTAATCATATAAAATAGTAGGTCATTAAGATGGTCAGCAAGGGCTCTCTTGAATGAGGCAAAATCAGCAATAGACACAAGCGATCCAGGTAAAGAGTTCCATACTGGAATACACCTTATAGTAAAAAATCTTTTACGTATTTCTAGTTGACATCGGGAATGATCCACCTTAAACTGATGACCTCTAGTACCTGTGTGTTGAGGGCTGGGGAATAGTTTGACTGGTATTAGGGAGGATTTACCATGAAAGATTTGCCAATATTTAATAAGGTTGTGCCTAAGTAATCTCCCTTGAACAGAGAAGAGATTAAAAAATTTTAATCTGTCAGAATAGGTCAAATTTTCCAGTCCGAGTACATTCCTGGTCCACTTGCGCTGAACTGACTCCAGTAAGTGAAGGTCCATTATGTAACCAGTGTTCCATAGGAAAGAAGAGTATTCTAGTAGAGGACGAATGTATATAGCAGGTCTCTTGGTGTAATGATGGGCCTCTATTCATAGTAGGCCTGAGTATGTTGCAGGAAAGTCTTCCAGCTTTGTGAACAATATTTAGTATGTGATGATGGAATTTTAATGAAGTATCAATTAGTACTCCTAAATCTCTAGCAGAGTCCTTCATTGGGATACGAGAGTTATTTAAGTAGTTAGTACCTGAGAGATTAGGTCTATCCCATGGAGACCTGAATTAAAATAAACAACCCAAGAGGGACGGAAGAGATCCTTTTCTCTGTCAAGGGTAGTAATATAGTCATATACAGCTGGCTTCTGCACTCAGGCAATGTTATACTCCCCATATAATCAATGATCTCCACTCTTTTATTTTTTTAATAAGCTGGACTGATGTATAGTACAATCAAGATGAAGAAAGATGTTGAGGCCCTGCAGTGAGATATGGTATGCCTAGATGAATGGAGTGTCAGGTGGTTATTGACCTTCAATGTCGATAAATATAAATCTATGCATATCGGGCATGGCAATCAGTAAGCGGATTACCAGCTAGAGGAAGGCTTCTACAATAAAGTACACAGGAAAAGGATTTGGGCATCATTGTGTCAAATAACCCTAAGTCATCAGATCACATTGCTGCAGTAGCAGCCAAGGCCAATAGTTGCTTGGGCATTGTCAAAAGAAACTTCACTGTCTTCAAAAAGGAGATACTGCTCTCACTTTACCTCGCCCTAGTGCGTCTTATTTTCGACTATGGTGCCCATATAAGTGAGGGATATACAAGCGCTAGAGAAGATTCAGAGGCTAGCAACCAAACTTGTGCCAGAACTCTCCCAACTACTATATGAGGAAAGATGCCATGAACTGGGTCTGCAGACACTACAGGATAGTGAAGAAGGGTACATATGATACAGGTGTTTAAACTGATCCACAGCTTTGAGGATATCCCATACAACAAGTTCTTCCATCTCAGCACTACCTACCTTAGAGGGCATTCACTGAAACTATCTAAGCAGGACCACTGAAGGACTACCCTTAAAGGCAACTGGTTCAGTATTAGGATAATAGACTGATGGAATGCACTCCCAGAGAGTGTAGTGACATTGCCATCAATTGCCTCATTCAAAGCCCGGTATGATATCCATATTAAAGCATTACAGTAGAGGCTGACATGTCTTAGAGGTGGGGATCACAACAAGAAGTACTTCTTATTTTCCCACTATCTCATGATTAGGTAAGTTATGATAACAGTCTCTCGCCCCATTCATTCTGTACCCTGCATGCTGGGTGATGCTCATTATCCACTCCAAACAAATAATTTAATGAGCATTTCTCCCACTTTCACAGTAATTTATTTTGAACAAACATAGTACTTGAGTTATGTGAAATACTTAAATCCCTCTGCCATTTATGCCTTAGACCATGTATCTACCCTTCATTATTTAGTCATTAAAATACTTAATGCACTTTGATCCATGTCAAAAATAAGGTTATATTGGGTATGGATCCCTGACCATAAAGAAATTATAAGGAATGAGATTGCAGACTAAAGAGCTTGAACATTACACTCATTTAGTAAGAAAATCACCCTACAACAACCCCTTCCTACCCTTTAGTAGAGCTTGAGTTCCTGTATTGTGAGTGCATGGTAGTCATAATGGTACAGGTTGCAATTAACAGGACTTTAGCTGAAATATGCCAATTCAAAGACCAGGTATACACTGATGGGCAGTCCCCTTTATGATGCAACTGTTGCAAAGTGATTCTATCAGTGAAACACACTTAACTGGAATGGCCCAACTTTGATTACCTCAGACAGCTTCCTTAAATGGGATTGCTGTAAATTCATTCTAGATTTTAGCTCATGACTGTCTGTTAAAATGTGTTCTTAAAGTATATAGGAGCTGAAGTGGTATTATGCCATTCTTTCATCTTATGAGTTATGGCTTAGCCAAGTACAAATGTAGCTTCTGATTACAGTGAGATTATTGCACATCTCCAGATAGGTTCATAATTGTGGTTACCTTCATGGTAGCTGTTATAACATAACATAACATAATTACACGGATGACAAAAGCCACAAGGGCCTATCAAAGGTCATCCGCCTCCGTCAAAACCCACCCACAAAAAGCACCATCACCAGGGGAAGACAAAATCAAAGTCCCCCTAATATAATATAACAGATGACAAAAGCCACAAGGGCTCATCATAGGTCATCTAAGTCAAACGGCCTCTTTTTTAAGGCACCCAAACTCCCAGGAAAACTACATCCAGAGGATTGCATCCAGAAACAAGGGTATCACCAATCAAGGCTTGTCAAGAACTAAATCATGCAGCTATAGATATATTTTCAAACAATATTAATATATACAAAACTTAGGAACCATCACAACCTTCCCTTCCCATAAACTCATCCAACCTACTCTTAAATACATTTAGATTTTGACTACCTACTACCCTCTGCGGCAATTTGTTCCAGAAGTCTACCACTCTATTGGTGAAAAAATATTTTCTTAAATCCAACCTACACCCTTGCTTTTTAATTTTCAAGTGGTGACCTCTAGTCCGATTTCCATCATCTAACTCAAAAAACTTGCTAACATCCAATTTATCTATCCCGGAGAAAATTTTAAAGAGCTCAATCATATCCCCTCTCACACACCTCCTTTCGAACGAGAACATATTTAATACCCCCTGTCTATCTATATATTCAAGGTGCCTCAGGGAAGGAATAATCTTTGTTGCCCTCCGTTGCACTGACTCGAGAAGGTTAATATCGTGTCTAAAATGTGGGGACCATGCCTGTATACAGTACTCTAGATGTGGCCTAAAACCCAGCACTCTATTTGCCCTATTTCTTGCTTCAATACACTGCTTAGAAAACCTTAATGACTTATCTATTACTACTCCTAGATCTTTCTCATCCTCTACTGAGCTCAGCCAATGCCCATCCATTTCATAGTTAAATTCTCTATTATCTTTTCCCATGTTAATAACTTTTCACTTATCAAGGTTGAAAGTCATTTGCCACTTATGTGCCCAGGATAACAATTTATTTAAATCCCCCTGCACTTTAAAATTATCATCAATATCTTTAACTACAGCTGCTAATTTGGTATCATCCGCAAAAATTGACACTTTATTATTAACTGCCTCCCCAAGATCATTTATATAGATGACAAATAATAATGGACCGAGAACTGATCCCTGAGGAACCCCACTGATAACATCCCTCCACTCTGACTTTACACCATTTAGCACTACCCTTTGCTTCCTGTCTTTCAGCCACTCAGCTATCCAATTTGAAACACCCCCACATATCCCAATCATTTTTAATTTATGAACTAGTCTCCTATGTGGTACCTTATCAAATGCTTTACTAAAATCTAAGTAAATTATATCTACATTCTGTCCCTTATCGACTTGATCTGTTACAAACTCCAGAAAGTCTAGTAAGTTAGTCAAACATGATCTACCTGATCTAAACCCATGCTGAGCATCGCTGATTAACCCCTCCCTCTCTAGATGTTGGCAAATCCCTTTTTTAACTATTTTCTCAAGAATTTTACTATAAACTGTAGAAAGCTATGATTCAGATCTTGTGTTAAACTGTAGGTTGCCACTGAGTTTTTCTTTCTTTCATGCCATCATACTTTAGGTTATAGCATGATTTTTTTAATGTGTGCATTTTTTCTCCATTGCTTATCTAACTTCTAGGCCACGATCTTATGTTTTGCATCATAGGCTTTACCCACTGTGGTTCATGCACATAAACCAAAAAAAAAAATCCTTTGCTTGGGCATATGGGCAATCACATTTACTTAATATATAAACTTACCATGTATATTAAGCCAGGGGGTACGATTTCACTTATGGCACATAGAGCCTGGCTTCGTTTGCAATCCTAGTGGATTTATCTAACTTAATTTTAAATATATTAATGTTCTCACTGTTGATCACAGAATTGGGTAGTTTGTTCCATTCTGAGAGAACTCTATTACTAAAAAGTTTGCTCTGATCGTAGTGTTGGATCTTTTCACAAACGCTTTCAAATTGTCAGTTTCACTTCTTTAGAAGAATTTAGCTGGATCAATCTTATTGTATCTATTCAAAATTTTGAAAGTTTCTATTTATTGGCCCCTATATCTTCTATATGATAAGGAGAATAAATCTAATCTCTTTAGTCTATCTTGATAATTTAGGCGTTTGATATTGGGCACCAGTTTTGTTGCCACTTCTTGTATTTTCTCTATTTTACGAATATCTTTTTGTGAGTACGGGTTCCAGAGCTGGCTATTATATTCCAAGATTGGCCTAATGAGGGTTTTGTAAAGATTAGTAAATTTTACTTCATCCAGAGTTTCAAAGGTCCAACCAATCACATTCAGAATACCATAGGCCTGTCCAGTAATTTTTTTAATATGTTCTTCCCATTTCATATCTGATGATATAGTGATGCCCAGGTCTTTTTCACTAGTCGATTTCCTTAATACCACCTCATTCATAATATAATCAGAATTAGCATTCTTTCCAAAATGCATTACTGTCCACTTTTTTCATTGAAAAAGAGCAATCTCTCCTTTGATCAGGAACATAATCTATCCAAATCTCTTTGTAAAACTTCTCTATCTTGCTGATTACTGGCAGAATTATACACTTTGGTGTCATCAGCAAAAATACTACATTTGGTCTCAATTTCATTTGGCAAATCATTTATATATAACAAAAATGGTATCAGTCCTAAAAGGATTTAGAGCCTTTTACAAATACAATATACAGCTAGCACCGAGAGGTAACTTTCACACTTACCAATTATAAGGTTACAAAATAGTATTCTCAATCATTTTTTTTCTATACTATATTCCAAATTTTCAGTGTTTTTAGTGGTATTCTACCAAAGAGAATTCATCTTAATCTCATTATGACTAAAATTAGAAAGGGATCATCTCCATTAGTGGTTGGCCCAATTCATTGCTTAAAAGACAATCAAATTAAAGATATTCAGAAGTCCCTGTTGGAATGGTATTCTGTGAAAAAAAGAGTATTGCCATGGAGATCCATTGCTCAGTCAGAAAAAGATGACCATAAAAGAGCATATGCTGGTAAGTCTTTAATTAAAGAACCATTAACTCATAAATTTAATTTTTCCACTGACCTTATTGTCGCAGTTTACACTTTCTTTGTGGCATATTGTAATATTGCTATATCTATATTTTTACTTTTACTTCAGCATATTATTTTGTACTTTTCTAGTCTGGGTTTCTGAAATAATGCTTCAACAAACCCAAGTGGCCACAGTAATCAGTTACTTCAATAAATGGATGAATCAATGGCCAACAGTCAGTGACCTGGCAAATGCAACACTTGAAGATGTAAACAAGATATGGGCTGGACTTGGCTATTATTCCAGAGCTAAGAGGCTTCATGAAGGAGCTATCAAGGTAATACTTTTGCACTTTTGATGAAGGCTTAAATGCATCCCCCTTGCTCCATAATCTGGCATGGCTGAAACTTCATATAGCAGTCCTTGTTGCTTACACAAGGATTTTTACTATTACTGTCCCTGTCCATTTAGTCATTATTCTTTCTTTAATATGAGAGTTTGTCTGAGAGTTTGTCTGCCGGGTGCTGGTGTAAGTGATGTTTGTGAGAGGTATGATAGGCTGGTTTCTGGGTGTGAGAGGGATGCAGTTGTGATTACGCATGTGGGAGTGAATGATGTAAAGAAGGTGGGTACATGTGAGTTACGTGAGCAGTATAAAAGGTTAGTTGAAAGGATGAGTAAAAGCAGGGTAAAAGGTGTTGTTTCTGGTGTGCTTCCGAGATTGGATGTGGGGGTAGAATGGTTGTCGCGTGCAATTGGTTTGAATGAATTTGTGAAAGGACTGTGTGAGGAGCTAGGATTGGTGTTTGTAGATGTCTGGGGAGGGTTTTACGGGAATAGGAGGTTGTATGCGATGGATGGGCTCCATCTTAGTCGGGCAGGTGTTGAGGTTCTATGGGGGGAGCTGGATAGTGTGATTAGGTCCTTACGGGTGGGAAACTAGAAGCTGTTAGAGGTAAGGGAATAACAGGAATAGAGGGCAGGTGTAGGAAATGGAAGGGATGCAGTGATAGAGGAATAGCTAGGGGAGAGGGCATACTGATGCGTTATAGGGGGACTAATGCACAAGTGAATGAGCAGATAACTAGGAATAAAAAAACACAATGCAATGAAGATGGGAATAATAAAAAAAACTTAAAAATATATTACACAAATGGTCGGAGTATAAGGAATAAGATAGATCTCTTAAGAGCGTTAGCGAGTGAAGAGAATTTTGATATAATTGCGATAACAGAGTCATGGCTTGATTTGGCAGGTAATCACTTTAAACCTGAGGTTGAGATTGAGGGCTTTAACATGTTCCATACAGATAGGAATAGGAAGAGAGGAGGAGGGGTTATTATTTATATTAAAGATAATCTCCAGTGTTGTGTAAACAGTACAATTAAATTAGATGATAACACAGAGTCATTATGGCTAAATGTAAAGGAAGGTAAAAACAAGCTTGTCTTAGGATTATTATACAGACCACCAAATCTTAGTAAGGAAGCTTCAAATCTTCTGTGGCAGGAGATTGAACGGGCATGTAGAAGTAAGCATGTGTGTATAATGGGCGATTTTAATTACAGAAATATAGACTGGGAAGCTCTTGTGGGTGATCAGGAGGCTGAGGAATTTTTGAATGTTGTCCAAGATAATTTTCTGAGGCAGATTATTAACGAACCCACTAGAGGTAATAATATACTGGATTTAGTTCTGACAAATAGGGAAGAAGTTATTAAGGATACTGAGATTGGAGGAAATTTGGGTAATAGTGACCATTGTGAAATTAGATTCAAGATGAAATGGAATGGTATTGATAGTAGCATGAACAATGTTAAAATTCCTGACTTTAGAAGAGCAAATTATAATGGGCTCAGGACTTACCTGGAGGCAGTTGTACAGAAACCAGGCAATGAAATCAATTCAGGAATAGATTCAATGATATCAGTTAGTGGAGACAATAATCACCAGGAGGAAGAGATTACAATTGAAGAGGAGTATGAAAGAATAATTGAGCAATTAATTACAGGTCAGATGATTAACATTCCATATAAGGAGATTAGGACTAAAAATAATGACCCAAAATGGATGAGAGATAAAATTAAGCATTATATTGGCATTAAAAAGGGCATTTATAGGAAAATAAAAAATGGAGAGGATCACTTAAGGCAGAGATATAATGAACTAGCAAGAGATGTTAAAAAGTTAGTTAGAGTAGCAAGGAGAAATTATGAAATTAAAGTGGCAAATAGGGCAAAGGAAGATCCTAAAAGTTTTTATCAATTATACAAAACTAAGGTTAGAGATAAAATAGGCCCACTTATAGATTGCAATGGAGAATTAGTGAGTGATAGGGACTCAATGGCTGGAATGCTAAATGACTTTTTTCTCTCAGTATTTACACAGGAGGATACTCTAAATATACCTGAGGTGTCAATGATCTTTCGGGGTAATGATGAAGAGAAATTAAAGGATATCTTGATCACAAAGGAGATAGTGACAAAGCAAATTGATAAAATCAAAAGTAGTAAGGCACCCGGTCCTGATGAGGTCTTTCCTAGAATTTTGAAAGAATGTAAGGATGTGTTAAGTGAGCCCCTAGCATGCATCTTTAAAAAATCATTGGAGAGTGGCATTGTGCCAGTGGCATGGAAGAAAGCCAATGTGATACCTATATTTAAGAAAGGGGATAAAACAAATATGCCTAATTACAGACCAGTAAGTTTGACTTCAGTGGTAGGGAAAATGATGGAATCTATTATAGCAAGGAATATTAGAGATCACTTGGATAAGCATAAGTTGATAAAAGAATCACAGCATGGCTTTAGTAAGGGTAAATCCTGCTTGACTAATTTGCTGTCTTTTTATAGTAAGGTGTATGAAGCAGCAGATAATGATGAAAACTATGATATTTTATACTTGGACTTTAGTAAGGCTTTTGATCGAGTGCCACACTTACGACTTCTGAGCAAAGTTAAAGCACACGGGATCGATGGCAGTATATTTAGGTGGATTCAGTCATGGCTTGGTGACAGACAGCAAAGAGTTAGTATAGATGGAGTTAAATCTGAGTGGGGGTGTGTTAGCAGTGGAGTTCCTCAAGGATCTGTTTTGGGTCCCTTGCTATTCTTAATTTATATTAATGATCTTGACATAGGTATAAGTAGTGACCTGAGTAAATTTGCTGATGATACTAAGCTAGGTAGGGCCATTAGGGCTGATTCTGATGCTGTTGTAATACAGGAGGAATTGACCATTCTGTCCAATTGGGCCGAGAAATGGCAAATGAAGTTTAACATAGACAAATGTAGTGTACTTAGTATAGGTAGAAATAATCCATTGAATAGTTATAAATTAAATGGCAGAATTTTAGGGAGGACTGATTGTGAGAGAGACTTGGGTATTTTGGTAAGTTCAGACCTTCGTCCTAGAAAGCAATGTCTAAATGCTAAGAATAAAGCTAATAGGATATTGGGATTCATTAGGAGGAGTGTAAGCAATAAGAGTGCTGAAGTCATTCTAAAACTGTATCTGGCGCTAGTTAGGCCTCATCTAGACTATGCAGTACAATTTTGGTCACCATATTATAGGAAGGATATTGATTTGCTTGAGTCTGTGCAGAGAAGGATGACAAAGATGATTGGTGGGCTAAGGAACTTACCTTATGGTGAAAGGCTCAGAAAACTAAATCTACATACATTGGAAAGGAGAAGAGTCAGAGGGGAATTGATTGAAGTCTTCAAATGGGTAAAAGGATATAATAAAGGGGATCTGGGTAAGGTTCTTATACTTAGTGAACATGACAGAACACGTAGCAATGGGTTTAAGCTTAATAAGTATAGGTTTAGGAAGGAGATTGGGAGGAATTGGTTTACAAATCGTGTGGTAGATGAATGGAATAGGCTCACTAGGCATGTGATAGAAGCCTCCTCTCTGGGTAGTTTTAAGAATAGATTAGATAAATATATGGATGAAGCTGCTAGATGGGACTGACTTTTTTTTATGTACATATGTATATATTTTTCTAAAGGAGTGGGAAGATTATATTTTGCGGTTGCATGAATGGACATAATCCTCTGGATGCATTTTATGTATATTGTAGATTAGATCTGACGAACTCCTGTTAAGGGTGACAATGTTGATGACTTTTCTCTGGTAAGAAATGTTTTGTGTGTTGAATGGAACAGGAGCTGCCAAGTGTAGGCCATGAATGGTCTTTTGCAGTCTCCTTCTTTTCTTATGTTCTTATGTATATAAACTTTCCCATTCTGGAGTTGCTAATTTTCCTCTTCCTTAAAAACAGTTTAATAACTAGAGTAAATATATTGCTTATACAAAGGAAGGATATAAACATTGGCTACCTACAAGTGGCAAATTTGCCCATAGAAGAGGATTATCCCATCGACCACTCATTTACTCACCTTAACAGGTGATATAAAACAAAACTATGGCCTCTTCACCTACCTGTGACTGATGTGAGAAAGATCTAGGAGTAGTAATAGATAAGTCATTAAGGTTTTCTAAGCAGTGTATTGAAGCAAGAAATAGGGCAAATAGAGTGCTGGGTTTTATTAAGAGAAATGTCAGTTACAAAAGTAAGGAGGTTATTCTTAAACTCTATAACTCTTATGTTAGGCCACATCTAGAGTACTGTATACAGGCATGGTCCCCACATTTTAGACACGATATTAACCTTCTTGAGTCAGTGCAACGGAGGGCAACAAAGATTATTCCTTCCCTGAGGCACCTTGAATATGAAGATAGACTGAGGGTATTAAATATGTTCTCGTTCGAAAGGAGGTGTGTGAGAGGGGATATGATTGAGCTGTTTAAAATTTTTTCCGGGATAGATGAATTGGATGTTAGCAAGTTTTTTGAGTTAGATGATGGAAATCGGACTAGAGGTCACCACTTGAAAATTAAAAAGCAAGGGTGTAGGTTGGATTTAAGAAAATATTTTTTCACCAATAGAGTGGTAGACTTCTGGAACAAATTGCCGCAGAGGGTAGTAGGTAGTCCAAATCTAAATGTATTTAAGAGTAGGTTGGATGAGTTTATGGGAAGGGAAGGTTGTGATGGTTCCTAAGTTTTGTATATATTAATATTGTTTGTATATATCTATAGCTGCATGATTTAGTTCTAGACAAGCCTTGATTGGTGATATCCTTGTTTCTGGATGCAATCCTCTGGATGTAGTCTTCCTGGGAGTTTGGGTGCCTTGAAAAAGAGGCCGCTTGACTCGGATGACCTATGATGAGCCCTTGTGGCTTTTGTCATCCGTTATATTATATTGTGGGGGACTTTGATTTTGTCTTCCCCTGGTGATGGTGCTTTTTGTGGGTGGGTTTTGACGGAGGCGGATGACCTTTGATAGGCCCTTGTGGCTTTTGTCATCCGTGTAATTATGTTATGTTATGTTATGTTATGTTATGTTATGTGTCTACCACTCACAACTTCCATCCTGTGCAACAAATGGCACCATCTCCAAGGCACCAATTTGCAGTTGCTTAACAATTATACAAGCCATTGGATCTGCAATCCCTGCACAACTACCCACTCACACCTAAAATTTTCCATAACTGCTACACTATGACATGATGTACCCTCAGCATACCACACCTCACTCACCTTGATACACAAAGAAGACCACATTCCCCAATACCACCAAACACACCATGTTTGGCTAACTTTACAGGATTACAGACCAAGAAGCACCAGCATTATTGAACAACTTAACTCACTAAACTTACTGAACAATAGAAACCAACCAAGAAGAATACACCCACAACACAACTCAACTTAACCAGACATAACACTCTTCCTGGTAAACCTTCCATCCACTCCAATCCAACCACCTCCCAATCCTCACTACATTTCAACTAGTGTAACCTATCCACAACTCAAAAAAAGATAGAGTGACTAAAAAAGAGCCAACTGGGCTGAATAGCAGGTTAATATGTTAAAATGTGGGGCCCATGCAACTAACATTTCTCTTAATGAAGCCCAACACTATATTTGCTTTATTTTTTGCCTCAATACACTGCCTAGAAAATCTTAGTGACCTATCTATAACTACTCCTGAGTCCTTTGCATCCTCTGCTGAGTTTAGCCAATGCCCATCCATTTCATAACCAAATTTTCCTTTCTCTCTTCCCATATGTATAACTTTATATTTTTGAAGGTCAAAAGTTATCTCCCACTTCTGTGGTCAGAATACTAATTTATTAAAATCATTCTACACTAAAGTTTCTCTGACCTTTTTTTTACTGGGGCTGCCAATTTTGTGTCATTAGTAAAAATAGACAACTTGCTATTAACTGCCTCCCCAAGATTATTAATGTATATTACAAATAGTAGTGGGGCCATAACTGATACCTGAAGTATCCCACTAATAATTTACTTCCACTGTGATTTTACTCCATTTGATGCCACCTTCTGCTTCCTATCCCTCAGCTATACAATTTAAAACACTCTGAGATATCCCAAGCCTTTTTAATTTGTAAATTAGTCTTCTATGTAAAAACATTGCAAAAGCTTTGCTAAAATCCAACTAACCTAACATAATTCAACGGATGACAAAAGCTGCAAGGGCCTATCAGAGGTCGTTTGAGTCAGCAAGTAAATTATATCTACATTCTTCCCCTTATCTAATTGTTTTCTTACAAAATCTAGAAATTCTAGTAAATTTGTTAGACATGATCAACCTGTTATAAACCCATGCTGAGCATTATTGTTTAACCTTCCACTTTCTAGTTGTTCCAATATCACTTTTTTTAACTATTTTCTCTTCACTTTTACATAGTATAGGAGTAAAACTTGCTGGTCTAAAGTTATTTGGATTTCTTTACTTCCCTTCATGAGAATAGATACTACATTCGCTATTTTCCTGTCATCTGGTATTTCTCCAAACTCTTGCAATCTAATATATATCTTTTGGAGAGCTACTGCAATACTTCTGCCCCTTCTTTATGTATTCTAGAATTAATGTTATTAGGGCCAGAGGCTTTGTTAAGATTAACCCAATTACAAGTCTTTTACTGGTTTCTTTGTCTATATTAATGGTAGTCAATGCCTCTTTCTCTGACCATGCATTATCAGGCAAATTAATACTCTAATCTACACACAAAACAGTAGATTAGAGTATTGATCTGCCTGTTGTTTTTTAACTTCCATACTATACCTCCTCTAACTCCATCTAGTGATCTAAGTGTGTGTGTGTGTATGTTTTTTTTTTGGGGGGGGGGGGTGCCCTTGTATGTAGGCCATTTTGTTATCTGATGTTTGATACCCAACATTTCAGTCCCATAATACTCAAATTTTACACTGGGGTCAAAGTCAATAGGATAGGTATCTAAGGTTGTGTAGAAACCTCCTCTAATCTAGGCGAAGTTCAGTAACTCAATGTGGCATTGATTCCATAAGTGGATGGATGGAAGCTCTCTAAAGATATTGATGCATGCCATTTCAATAGCTGTCGACTGTTCCCTTATATTTTTAGGTTTCAGCTCTTGGGTACAAATTGACCTAGCCACCATGTTCTATAAACTACAGTAGTATGAAACCACTATCGGCCAACACAGTGCGTTGTTGACAACTGGGGTTAATGGCCTCATGTGGTCTGCACCACACCCAAAGCCTACCATCTGCCCAAAATAATTGAAACTGTCACCTATCAAAGCACACTACACGTTGCCAGTCATTCAGAGTCCAATTAGTGACATGAGCTGATGCGTGGCACTGTTTCCAGTATCATGGTATTAACAGAGGCACTCTGTTGCTCTCCCATATCCCACGGAAGGTAAAGAATCCTGCACTAACGGGACGGCTATGTATCTGGTACCTCCTGCATTGAATGTGGATGTGATTTATATGATTTGAGCGTGTGGTGCATGTCTCTTACCATGGACATTTCTATCCAGATTCTACTTACTGGTCATGATAATTTAGCATCTGTTGGTTAGCTGCTATGCTGTTTATATTGGGCAGTAATGTCTTCCATGGTCTTGATGATGATCCTTTTTGTTTTTGACACATTCCTGTGGATGGTTTGAATTGTATATTGTAGATGCATGATCTGACACAATCCTATGGATTGTTTAAATTGTATATGATAGATGCATGATCTGACACAATTCTATGGATGCATTTTCTGGGTGGGTTTTGACAGATGCGGATAACCTTTGATAGGCCGTTGTGGCTTTTGTCATCAGTGAATTTATGTTATGTTATATGTACTCTCACTGCACATGTTCAATTTCCCCAGAGTTTCAGAAATGGAATGTCCCATCTGTCTAGTACCCACTATCATACTCTGTTCAAGCTCAGATAATTTGCATTGCCATGCCATGAGCAGTCTAGATGGTGGTCACACTGACCCACTAGATGTCAGATCATGACTGTTACAGTTGTGGGAATTTCTGTTCTCACATGGTGGTGGTGTCACTGCCCACCATTACCTTTATATAATGCTATCTCATGACTTGGCATTTTTTGTAAAGTTTTGCATAACATATCGATGCATTCTTCTCCCATTTATCCATCTTTTCTTCAAAAACCTCTAGCTACTAATTTTGCCATTGGATATTTTCTGTTACACACAATCCACCTGCTTGCAATATAGCCTTCTGTCTCTATCTTCCACCTCTTCATGTATATATATCATTTTCCCACCAATTTGGCTATGGCTTAGCTGAGTAGAAACACCACTTCCAATTTAAGCAAATTTAAGCCACATCATGTATGGTTAGTTGAAGTATGGAGTCCTGATTCAGATCACCTTCACAGTGGTTGCCAGTTCCAGTCTTGGTTATTCCACTTCTTTTTCACAAACTATACTTGTCCTCTACCTTTCCTCCAACTTTTGTATTCTTCTTGAATTCTTATGAAACAAGGGCATTCTCTTCTCCATTTCCATTCACTACTACTTATGTCCCATTTTTCTGCCTTTTTTTTTAACACTGCTGCTACTGTTTTACATATAACCTAATCTTTTCCTATCTTGTAGTTTTAAGAGTTGAAAACAAGGAATTGTATTTTTTCCTACTTTGCAACTTGCTCTTTATTTAATGCAAATCTAGTGCTCTTATCAACTTCAACACCAACTATCATCATTCCCTCCCAATAGGAAAACAATCGCCAGCAAATAAGTGAGCTCCTAACAGGGCTAAGTTTCATAAGGGGTAGTCAAAAAGTTCATGAAAACCTGCTTCTTTTATCAGTTGTTTACAAAACAAACCAGTTCAAATGTCTTTGAGACATTACCTCACTATCATATAGACGTGTTCATTCATTCACTCGCCATTGCACTGTGAAGATGCACTTAAAATAACATCCTTCTCTGAGCCTTGGAAAGCAACAACTTTGAGATAAGAGCAATTGTCAAATTCTTGATGAAATTCGATAAGAAAGGAACAGTACAACTCTGATCTCTTGCCCCATCTGACTTCTTTCTGTTTCCAAAACTCAAAGAGTAACTGAAGGAAACTAGTTTAGTAAACATTAAGGGAAACAATCTGTGATTTTTTGAAGAAAAAAACTTTTTCTTTCAATTTTAGTTTGTTTCATTAAACATCACGCAAAGTTACAGATCAATATCTTCAGTATTTACAAAATTATGACTCCATTAACTCCCCCTATTTGTGCCCCCTAAAATCATGCACTATGCATACCAATACTGCTATGTTATGGCGACAGGCCCTAAATATCCTTCAGTCACACTGCCTGCCACATCATGAGATGGCTGCATGATTGTTCAAAGGAAGAATGAAAAGGGGATCTATTATGATTTTTATTTAGAACTTTACAAAGAAATGCAGTAAATGAGAACCCAGAATGAAGTACAATAAAAAAATAATCCTTTTCTAAATGGACAAATGACATATAGAGGTATATCAAAACTGCATCAATAATGTGTGGCCACACTCAATATAATACAGCTCTTCTTTACTTATAACTATGTGTACAATCTTCTCAGCTACTTTCCTGGTGCCCCACTCTCCTCAGTTAATTGCCAACCTGGAAAGACTTGATGTTGTGATATCAACTCTGTACCAGCACCCACAGGCCCTGAGGAGCTGGAAAAGAGAAAACATCTTTGCCATCATTTTCAATCAAACTACTCTAAAACATCCACACCAATCACTTATACAAAATCCTCACCAACAAGTTACCCAGCTCCATTTCTTCTTTAAATCATACTGGCCAAATGTCTTCACACTAATTTTCTTGCTAAATTATAATGGTCATTCAGTCAAAAGTCTGTCCTTCACATCAACTAAATATGCTGAAAGATTCTCCTTGGGTAAAGAAAAAATTAATGTGGGGAGGTGCGGAAGTCCATTGAGTCCTTTCCATCCATTCATTCATCCTAGGCACCTTGAAAAAGAAGAAAGGGATTAGATATCTACATGGGTCAGGAGAGGCAAACTCCTACCTAAAACTCAAACCACTATATCATCTATTTCTTTTATAATTATTGCTAATACCTTATGAAATTAAAGTATATGCCTATATAACTTATGAATGAAAATGTTTCCATTCAGATAAAAATGAGTTAATTATCATACATCTTTGCCCATATTATTGGAAAAATACCCAATTTTACCATGATCATATAAGAAACTTGCTCAATGAATATTGATAAAATAGTTGTGTACGCACTAATTTGGTTTAGTTTCATAATATATCATTTTTATGAATGTACTCTCAAAAAAGAATAAACCATCTGTTGTTAACAACCTCCATCTTTTAGACCAGACCAGAAAGTGCAGAATGGAGGTCTGATTCTCATGTGCATGCAATTAGTTGTCAGTGAATTAATTCCCTTTTGGCAATCAAGACCAGGACGCTAATATTATATATATTGAAGAAAAAACTGGGAGAAAATGTTAAAACTTCCCTCACATTTGGAATTCACATTATTTGAGAAAAATGTGATTTTTTACATTTTTTGCCTTGTTTTCAATGAAGAGCTTTTTCTTTTATTTCCCAATGAGCATATCTTTGCTATATGTATTGGGTTGAAGAATAAGTTCTTGCGGTTTTATCAAATTTATTCATTACCGTTAACAATTTTAGAAAAACTTCATTTTTAATTGATAACAAAATGCAAATTAATCAATAATGTATTCTCCGTTGTTATTTACGACTTCTTTCCAATGTTCATCTAGTTTTTCGATGCCTCTGCAATAAAAATCTCTGGATTTTGACTCAAAGAATTCGTCTAACCAGGTTTCTAATTCCACATCAGTATTAAATGAAACAGCGTGTAAATTGTTGGAGAGCGATCGGAACCGATGGAAATCTGATGGAGCCGAGTCTGGTGAATATGGAGGATGCAGCAGGATTTCCCAATTAAGCATTTGGATGGCGTCTTTTGTCATATTGGCAATGTGAGGATGAGCATTGTTGTGTTGCAGAAGGAGTCCATAATGTCGATGAGGTCGCTTTTCATGAATAGCTTCAGCGAGTTGATACATTTGTTGAATATAGAGTTCTGCATTGACAATCTCATTGTTTGCAAGGAGCTCATAAAGAATGGTGCCTTCACAATCCCACCACACACACAGCATCGTATTTCATGGATTAAGTCCTTTTTTTAATCACGGAAGTGGTTTTTTATTGGGGCTAAGCTATTGTTTTTGATGGTTCATGTTGACATAAACACACCACTTTTCATCGCCAGTGATGATGTGGTGAAGAAATCTGTCCTTATATCCACAAGTAGCCTTGTGACAAGCAAGCAAACCTGCATCAATCGTGGAGCTATGAAGTTTGTTGCTTTTGCTCAAAGCGTGCGTAACCCATGCACCGAGTTTTTAAACTTTCCCCATTTAATGAAGATGATACACTACAGTTTTCAGATCACACGCCAATTGTATAGCCAATTCTCTAGTTGATTAATGAGGATTTTCATGAAGAAGGTCGTTCAATCGATCTTCATCCAACTTATGGGGCGACCAGAACGTTCTTCGTCATTAAAATTAAAATGTCTATTTTTGAAACATGAAAACCACCATTGAGCTTTCCTTTCTGATAAAGCATTTTCTCTGTACACAGCACAAATATCGCGATGAGCTTTGGCTGTGTTTGCATTGTTCCCGTCTCAATTGAAAATGAATAACAACGAGTACTGTATACAGGCATGGTCCCCACATTTTAGACACGATATTAACCTTCTTGAGCCAGTGCAATGGAGGGCAACAAAGATTATTCCTTCCCTGAGGCACCTTGAATATATAGATAGACTGAGGGTATTAAATATGTTTTCGTTCGAAAGGAGGTGTGTGAGAGGGGATATGATTGAGCTCTTTAAAAAAATTTCTGGGATAGATAAATTGGATGTTAGCAAGTTTTTTGAGTTAGATGATAGAAATCAGACTAGAGGTCACCACTTGAAAATTAAAAAGCAAGGGTGTAGTTTGGATTTAAGAAAATATTTTTTCACCAATAGAGTGGTAGACTTTGGAACAAATTGCCGCCGAGGGTAGTAGGTAGTCCAAATTTAAATGTATTTAAGAGTAGGTTGGATGAGTTTATGGGGAGGGAAAGTTCTGATGGTTCCTAAGTTTTGTATATATTAATATTGTTTGTATATATCTATAGCTGCATGATTTAGTTCTTGACAAGCCTTGATTGGTGATACCCTTGTTTCTGGACGCAATCTTCTGGATGTAGTTTTCCTGGGAGTTTGGGTGCCTTAAAAAAGAGGTCGTTTGACTCGGATGACCTATGATGAGCCCTTGTGGCTTTTGTCTTCTGTTATATTATATTGTGGGGGACTTTGATTTTGTCTTCCCCTGGTGATGGTACTTTTTGTGGGTGGGTTTTGATGGATGCGGATGACCTTTGATAGGCCCTTGTGGTTTTGTCATCCGTGAAATTATGTTATGTTATGTTAAGTGTCGAAAAGGAGCCTTTCTTTCAACTTGACATTCCATTTTGAGGGTACAGAACAAAAATTAAATTAACATAACATTTAAGTAAACCGCAATGACTTATTACTCAACTTCAAGATGTACCCTAAGCAAAAGCCTAATAGTCTACGCTGTAATGAGAGCAAATTTTGCTCTCATTATTTATTATTGTTTTTTAATATGTGCACAAATCACGTCAATAAAACTTAAATCAACACATTAAAAAAACGCAAGAATTTATTCCTCAACCTAATATATTAGCTTGAATGCATTTGCATGTATTCTAACTTGGGTCGTTCTAGCCTTATGAGATGGTGCAGAGTCTTGTTAGAAGATGTAAGGTCTTCCATTGCATACTCTGGCTATCCAGGGCCTCATTTCCTTCTCCACAACCTCTGTGCTCGCAGCAGCATTGCCTCTTAAGCCCTTGAATTAAAATAAGGGGGGGGGGGCATGACATTTTCCTCACTGTTAGTGACTCTCAGAACCATTACAGTTACTGCATTATCTTTGGCATGCATTACAGTTGGAACCTCATTTGGCACTGTATAACCATGTGTCATTCCTTAGGTTTACTTTTTGGTCCCAGTTGAAGTTTTTCTCATCAGAGAAAAACCAAAGTATTCCAGCTTCTTGATGTTTCAATATGGCGAGCAAGCAATTTGCATGGATCAAACAATTCTCTTTCATCTTACCTGATATGAACTGACCTCTCTAAATCGCTTACGACTTGTAGCGGATATCTTAATGCACAACTCTTCTGATGGTGCATTCTGAAATCTTGAAGTCCTTTGCAAGTGCTCTGATTGACTTTCCATGATTTTCTTGATTATTTCTTATACTTTCTACACAAATTCTTGGGTTCTGATGGTATTTGAACCATTTGCCTGTGTTGGATCTCTATTAGCATCTTCCAGGTATTTTCTAACTTTGGCAACAAAGGAACTGGCAACTTTAAGAAAGTGAGCAATCTCTATCATTATGCTGAGCTTTTATGGCAACGATTACAGCGTGCCTTTTACTCTGCTTTATCGCTCTGTCATTCATTATTAATCTGAAAAGAAATTTTTAGAAATTAGTTATAGAAAGTTAGAGCACCCTATATATTTACTCTTTTGTTGGACAACCAGAGCTCTAACAGATCATTTATTCATTGGTCTTACAGCATTCATACCAGATCTTACTTTCATCATAGTCCCCACATTTGCTCTTCCATATCCTCCTCTCTGATTTTGATAATACTGGTTAAGGAATCTTTCCATTAACTCAACTGAGTTTGCCTTCAGAGCATCCTTATGGCTTTAAATTGAGATTGATGTGGTTCCTTAAATCTTTTTCAGTCTGCCATTTACCTTCTTCCACTTCCATACCATTTGTTTGCCTATCCTACTCATCTTACAGTCTATCCTCTTGTATCTATAGTAAACTATCCAACCATAGTCTTTTATTTGTCAATCACATTTTCTCCTTCCGCTTGGCCTCTATGCACTCTATATAGGAACTTTCTCACCATGTTTTTGATCCAATGAGCATATATATCTTCTCATTCAATATCATTTACCTTTCAGGATGTTGAATGAGTGGGTAGGGTAGCAAAGTGTGTGTGCATGGGTTGTAGGTTCAGTAAAATGATTGATGCAAATGTGTATTTTGAGATCAGGCAGCCATGTTGCATAAATGCATCTAGAAAGGTTAGGGGAAAGGTGTATGACCATGTGTGTAATGGCAAGGTTGTAGTTAGCTGAGAAAAGAGCGTACCATATAGATGCTTTTTGTTATTTTAATGTTTTCTGTTTGTTTTTATTATTTTAGTTTTTGATTTGTAATTTGCTGGCAGTCACCAGAAAAGATGATAATAAAAAACAAAAACAAACAATATAATTCTTTCTTGCTCTCAGATTTCAAAAGAATTGAATGGCAAGTTTCCTCATGATAGAGTTAGCCTTCAAAAGATGATACCAGGAGTTGGGCGGTACACATCTTCAGCAATTGCCTCCATTTCAATGGGAGAACCTGTTGGAGTCGTTGATGGCAATGTTTTACGAGTTCTCTCCAGATTTCTTGCCATTGGCAATGATATTTCCTCTCAGGTAAATGAAAACTCTCTGGGTTTGGTTTGGGCAATTATGAATAAATTTGCAGGTCAAACTAGGTTGCAAGTTCATTTGATTTCTTTGCATAGCACTATAAAATGTTTTAATATCCTTGGGGATGAGGGAGGATGGGGAAAGGTTATATTTGTTATATTATGGGAGACTCATAGTTTCTTCTGATAATACTAACTATAGGATGATAATGGTGAGTTAACTAAGTGGTGGTTTCATCTTGTTTCCTACTGTGAGTTGAATGAAAAAAATGTATCCACTTTTCTGCTGTTCCTTCCTCATCTATGATCTTAAAGTAGTGATGACTGAGAAGAGGAAAGCCATCCAGGGTTGTTCCAGCTCCTTTGTTACTTAGGTCTCCTGTACAATTGTCATGGAATACTACTCTTAAAGAGATTTTTTTCTTCTTGCCATCCCACCTTGGCTCCATCTATTAACAAATATGGAAGGAAGGAATCCTTTTTACTGCCATCATTGAATATTTGGAGTAACTTTTCAATTACCATTTAGGTTGTGGTAGATGAAATTTGGAAACTTGCTGACCAACTTGTGGACAGAAGTCAGCCAGGAGACTTCAATCAAGCTGTCATGGAGCTTGGAGCAACTGTATGCACTCCAAAGGTTTGGGAAAATGGTAGAATTGTTGAGGGTTCATTTCATGTCATCATCTTCATTCCTCCACAAAAAAAAAATGGGTTTGGTGAACAGATAAAGCACAAAAAGGGACCTCCCCATCGACCTTTATTCCTTATTAAGCACAAAACTGCCCATGTTTTGTTTTTTTCTTGTGCCAATGGTCTTTAGTAGCAATGAGATATTATTGGCTGTATTGCCTCAAACACGACCCAATACATTTTAATACATTCACTCTCTTCATGCATGATATACTCCTCCCCACTACCCAATCAGTCCACCTAAACATCTACACAGATGGCCTATTTATCACATCCCATTCTATCTCTGTAAGCACAACCTCCAGAAACTACAGCACTGACAAAACTTGCTCATACTAAACCTATGACCACAACTGGCACTACAATGGTAGTATTATTTATTACTGACACTCCACAGTGAAATATCTAAATTGGACATTAGGTGTCAACATTGGGCTTTCCTTGTTAATATTTAAATATGGAAAAAGAATAGGATGAGATTCTTCAGTACATAGCACCCAATCATTATGAAGTGCTGATTTGGTGTGGACAAAATGATGGGTGGCCTTGTGCTTAATAGGGCATAAAAGGGGTGGGAAGGGTGGGTAGTTTTTAGTGGAGTTTAAAATGTGCTGATGTGTGAGGGGACTCATAACATGGCTGCTTCCAATGCAAGTCTTTTTGTATGTTGAGTATGGAGCCTACATTGAACTGTAGGTCACCACTGAGGTAGCCTTCAGGTGTTGCCAATTGTGGTTCTTACTTTGTCTGGGATGTTCTGTTGGGTTTAGAGAACTGGTTGAGGGTGAGAAGGGTATTGCAGTCTGGCCCCGGGTGGTGAAGGTAAGTCCCAGACAACAAGAATAAAAGTCTCGAGTAAGGTGAGCAGAGCCTCAATGATATCAGGGCCCCTCCTTTATTAATAGGCTAATTGGCGTTTTTGAGCTTGCTGGCTTCAAATGCTTACTTGTCATTTGGTTTACTGATAGCAGCAAATTGGCCCAAGGTCACAAGTTCCCCTCAGAAACATGTTTTAGCTAGGATACTTGGTTGAAGAATCAAAGGACAGGACCCTTCTGTTGAATGCAGCTAACACACCCCACAGGGGAGTACCCTGTATAAATTGTTACACCTGGTGCCTGGAAGAGCAGCTTGAATTGAACTCTTTGATGGGGACTGGGGAAGCTAGTGCATTCCCCTTGTCACTTCATACACCTACTTTTTTCTACAACTATCCTCTCCATGTTTTCTCTAGGCATAAAGACCTGACCAGCTACCTTACGCTGTGTCAGAAGAAAGGCCTTTGAACCTCTATGAACAATGTTTGCAAGTTGCAAGATACCAGGACTTAAGGGTCCCAGATGTTTGAGTGGAATTAATAGGAAGATCATTTGGCCCAATAAGCCTTCCCTGCACCTAATAGGCTTGCCATTTTCAGATGCATAAGGCTGTACTGCTTATGACTGTGGGCTTCACTGCCTTGTTGGCTGCCAGGCCAACTAAACGTCTCGGGGTCTCATCCCTGGGTCTACCATAACAGCTCTTCAGATCCTGTTGATGATTATTACAATGTATTAAGGAAATCCACACTATCGCCCTGCCTCTGGCTGCTCAGTTGGGAGCTGCACCCTTTGTGAAACAACTACCCACTGGGCAACTACTGGTCGGTTTGAGTTGCTGCACAGGTACAAACACCACTCTTTAATGCACCCAGTGTTGGAGACCAGAAACAGCCGAAAACTTGAGAAAGGATTGGCAAGCGGTTGAGTGCAGATGTAGCCCACTATCCTCTTTTCACTTTTTTAATGGTCACAAGTCTGTAATTTTCATTTGTTGGGTTAATTGTTTAAAAACATTCAGAGCACATCCCTATTAGTGAAACCTCACTCAACCTTGGGTGTTGGGTTGGGTAAGGAAGTTGAGAACACACCTCTTAGTGGTGGAGAGCCTCCCCTCTTGCCACTCCCCATTGTTAGTGGTAACTTGTGACATTGGTGGCAGTGGCCAGATGGACCCCATTTGTAAAGAGGTTTCCGCCTTACCACTTTTGGAGCTGCCCTCAAGCAGATCCACCCCTGAAAAGGTGACTTTCCCCTTACCCTCTTCCTTGGAGTAGCCCGCAGATGACTCCACTTCAGTACCAGCAGCTAAGGCTATCTTTCACAGGGCCCTGCCACTTGAAGGGAGCGAGCAGGCAGCCCAAAATCGATAGGGGGACCCTACTTTAAGGGGCAAGGGTTGGCAGGGCCCATTGGGCTGTGCACCCTACTGTCTTGCACATGTGTCTTAACCTTGTTGGCGGTCAGTGTGACTGCCTCCCTTTCTATCCCTAGGGAGGGCAGCTCACCAGTCCCAATGTTGTTTTTTATAGGCCATAGGCCCAGCAGGGAGGTAGCCCGTTACACTTGGTACCTGGAGAACTGCACATCCTCATGGCTTGATTGCAAACTAGGGAATCCCTGTCACAGGATTTATTTTAACACTGATGAGGTCTGGGAAAGTTGTTGTTGCACTTCATCCTTGCTCCCTCTCAGTACTTTTTTTTTACTCTACAACTACACTTGGTACTGTCAATTGCAGGGAGCCACACCCCACTTCAAAGTGGGATGCTTCCGCATGCTTGTTTTTTTTTCTTTTGCATTTTTTTTTTTTTTATCTAGTTTGGCATTAGGCTTTAACTTGGTTACTTTGACTTATGCCCTAGCAGGCAGTCACCATTGGGCACTGGAAAAAAAAAGAATTATCAGCACACAGAATTTTACGGTGCCTCTGCTGCCAAGAAACACCAAACATACTCTAAGACTTTATTTTGACTTTAATCAACTCATTTGATTGCTTGATGTAGCTTTAGGAACAGTGGTGACAGGACACCTCTGGTTCTGCTCAGGTCACCACCATTTGTCACCATGTTTCGTCTCCCAAAGCTTTACAGTGCATGGAGTATTGCAGTCAAACTTTTTGGCACACACGCTGTGCCACACTGGAACCATGCCAATGTACACAGATGGCTCCAAATAGGAAGAGGAGGTTGGTTTTCACACCATACCCATATCCCCCTTGTTTGAAGTTTACATTGTTCAAAACAGGCGCTGCTGCTGTCTTGATATTAGAATCTCTGTATCCCCTGGTTTGCAGTAAAGTAGAGCGCCATTGTGCGCATGCTCATGCACATATGCCAGAACAGCTTCAGATTATTTTCTCTCATCTCTGAATTTGGCACACTCACAGGATGCATCATCATCTGATGGAACGCTCCCCTCCACCTTAGTGCGACAACTAAAAAGTTGCCCAGACTGTCTGGCACATTCATGTTGAGTATCCCAGTCTTGTAGATCTTTGCTCATGTTACCTGTTCTTGAGCCAGGATAAGCAGGGTCGCATACACTTGTCTCGAAATATGCATGGGTTCAAGCACATGGATATGCGTCTTGATTGAGTTTTTGAAGAAGGCTGGCCTCTGCAATTTTATTTAGCTTTTTGGTTACTGTGTGCATTCTCAGCCAACTGCTAGTGGAAGGCCACTCCCCCTCTGACACTGAACTTGTTTTTTTTTCCTTTGCTCTTTTAGTTGTTTTTATATATCGTGTTTTTCACTTTGTCCTATTATTTTAATATAGTTTAATTACCAGGTGAATTAATTTTGGAGACTATGTCCATGATTTCAAGTGTTTGTCAGGTGGCTTATACACTAGCAGCCATAATATAAGGGTCAGTAAGAACAAGTGTATTTAAATATCTATTATAGAAGTTTAAAAAAAAACCTTGGGACTATATATTATACACATATTTAGATATATCTAATATCTATCTTTCGTGAAAATTTCAAGTGAATGGATTGAATATTTTGTAAGTTGGGAGGTAATAAACAAACTATCTTCTAAATTGCAACGGCCAAAAGGTAAGGGTCACTTAGAAAATATAAACTACCAACCAAGGTATTTGTGTTTAGGTGACTGTTGATGGGCTAACAGTTACTTTTTATGATCATACATTATTGCAACATTCAACTGTCAACATGGTGGCTTGTGAGAGACGACTGGTGTCCTGTGATGAAAAACAAAGGATTGTGGGCCTTCACCAAGAGGGTAAGTCAAATTCTGTGATAGCAACTACTGTAGGAAGGTCTAGAAGTGTTTTGCAATGAATTGTAGTTCATTTTAAGTCATCAGGATCAACAGATGCTAAACCCAAAACCGTTAGACCTCATAAAATGTCACAAAGACAGGATCGTATTATGGTTAGAATGTCACTGAAGGATAAGTTTAAGAGTGCTGATGATATATCCCGTGAGTTCAGCTCCACCTCCGATGTCAACATATCATGCAAAACAGTTTCCCAGCAGTTATGACATTCTGAGTTGCTTGCTCGGCCACTGGCAAAGAATCCTTTGATCTCCAAGAAGAATCCAAGAGCCCATTTTCATTAGCTCACGAACATGTCATTTGGATAGGAGGACAGTGGGTGCAGGTTCATTTTAGCGATGAATCAAAGTTTAATGTGATTGGTTCCAATGGTGAAATGTACATCCAACGAAAATTATTGGAGATGGGGTGAGAAGAGGAAATCCAAAGAACCAAGATGAGCTCCAGGAATTATTGAAAAATGAATGGAACAATATTACTCCATTATTTTGCAAGAAACTAATTCAGTCCTGTGGTAACAGATGTCTGGAGGTCATCGCTAGTAAAAAGATGTTCACAAAATATTAATAGTAAGGTTTTCTTTTTTTGTTCTTGGAATTTGGAATATAGTTTGTTTATTTCCTCATAACTTACAAAATATTCAATCCATTCACCTGAAATTTTCATGATAGATATTAGATATATCTAAATTAGGGTTGCACTGATTAATCGGTAAGTATTCAGTAATTGGCTGAATCAGCCATGTTTGCCAATTAATCGGTAATCGACCTTTTGACTGATTAATCAGGGCCGATTAGTAGATATATTTCTCTCTTGTATAATACATGGTATATAACACAATATTAATAATGTTAATCTAAGGATGTCGATTCTACCAAAACTCTGATACCTTTCTACAGCATTTATTTCAAAGAAGTCCCTATGCAAATGTATATTGGGTAATTCAAATTGATATATAAAATTATGATATGAAGTACTGGCATTTGTTTAACTTTGAAACTAGAAAAAAAAAATCAACATATTACTTTATATTACAACCAAGAAAAATTATATACCTATTTCAACTTGCTTAGTAGAATAATTGAGTAATATCATTCACCATGCCTGGCATGCATAAGAAAACAAGTTATTGTAATATATCATGAAAAGTATGTAACTAAACAATGGATTTTACTTAGTACTTTAAATTAAACACTTAAATTGTAATGTAAAAACATTAACATTTCTCCATTTTCTGGGCAAAGTCTATTCCTTGTAGGCTCCTATATATTCCCACCTGTACTAAACAGCCTTTCACTTTCCACTGAAGATAATGGTGCACATGAATATTTCAGTGCCACTTTGCTCAACAGAGGTAAAGTTTCTCTACTGTTACTCCACCACTGAAACAGATTTTCTTCTCTTCCCAACAAAGGCAAATTTAAGTAATGATGTATTTCTTTATTGCAGGGATCATTTTGTTTCATCTTGAATGAAGTTTGTCTCTGAATCACTAATGGTAGTTGACCTAAGCCGTGATGCTTGTTTGATCTTGTTCATGGTCCACCTTGACAATATCTGGAGTGGACAAACTGGGATTGGGACAGACATTTGCAATCTCATCAAAACATGTAGAAAGACTAATGGAGTCTGAGTTTCTAGACTCTATCTTCTTCAGCATCAGTCTCCATATTCTTGTCTGGGTCCTCAGTAGAATTTGAAGAAGAATCCTCTCCAATATCACCAGTTACTATGATATCCTTAACTGCTCTCTGTGAAAATATTGAGTCATTTATGCAAAGCTGTAAAGTGTGTATAAAGCAAGATTGTGACTGAAGACCACTTTCTCGGACTCCGGCCACCATATTTGCCCCTGAATCTCTTAGTACAGTGTGAATTTTACTCTTTGCAAGATTATAAGTACCAATTGTTTTCACAAGTTCCTCACTTATTCTTTGTGCAGTGTGTGCACCTTGAAAAGGAACAACACGTAAAACTGCCATTTGTTGTTTAAAAGTCTCTGAAAGCCAAATGGAGTACCATTTGTACTGGCTGTCCAAACATCTGAGATCAGTGATATATATTTGGCACTGTTAACCATATTTTTAACTTTATCTCTTACTTTGGAGTAAATATTTGGGACAACTTTTTCTGAAAAATATCTTCTGCTTGGGATACTGTAATTGGGACTGGCTAATTTCAGCACTCTTTGAAAACCAATGTCTTCAGTCACAGAATATGGTTGGATATCAAGAGCAATCATTTCCCCAATCCTGGTATGAAGTTCTTGAGCTCTATGATCATTAATGTCCCAGAGTTTTTTCTGTGTCAGTATTTCTTGGATTATTGTCAGTGACTTGCCTTCACTACTGCTTGCACTACCTGCATCACAACTTTTGGTATGGGTTCTCTTCTCACAACCTTCTATCTTCCTGCTCTCTTTTCCTAACTCTTCATGTTCCTGGTTGTAAATGTTTTAGCACTTTTACTCCCTCTTGATATTACTGATTTGCATAAATTACAAATGCAGGTAGTTTTGTCCTTATTATTGATGCTAAAGTATTTCCACACTATTTTTGCCATCTTCTCATTAATGACTGATAAAGTTCAATATAAATGAAAGGTCACTTCATAATTCATATAATTAATTCAGAGTCATATAGACCTGCAAAATAAATAAATGGTTTAGTATACTGTATAAGCACATGTGTGTGTGTGTGTGACAATCTGATGCATATACTGTAGTTAATATAATATACAGTCACACTACACTGTATATGCATTTAAACTGAAATACAGCAGGATGGGTACCCGGGTTGCATATTTCCCAAGTATGGAAGAGTACATAAATGCGCCTTTTGAACAGCCCATGCTACATTTTTTTAGGTTAGGTTAGGAGAGAGAGAGAAAGTGATACATTATACCAATAATTCCCTGGAACTTTCATGGATCCCTCTGTGAGAATTCCTTAACTTTGCAACTTTGCGTGGGAATCACGATGAGACAACTTTTGAGAAAATTTATGTTTAGTTTTAGAGCTACAGCCTTGCGGCTTTAAGGCCTGTCCACAAAGTCACTGCTCACTAGATTGTCCCCACAAAACATATGAATGTTTAGAAACAATAAGTGGAACGTCACCAGCTTACATGACAGGCAACATGCTCACTGAGACACACTGACTGACTCATAGATTCTCACCATACTGGTACTGGACATGTTCAGATACAGACTTCATATGGTACGCTTATATCATTTTCAGTTTTACCTAATTGAGGGACATTCAACTTTTTAATCACTGTAGCTACATAGTTATTATTTCATATTATTATGCCAGAATCATACTGTATATTTTGTACTAATAAAAAAAAATCAAAACGCGTGTTTGTAGTTTTGAAGTAAGCAAACACAGTGTAACAGACAGTAAATTAGTAGAAGACTTGAGAGAGATTGATAAACTTTCTGTATAGTTCCATTTCTAGTAGCATCTATGATTACCACAAGAACGAGAAAACTGGCAAATTCTAACATATTAAAACCAGGATGTTTCCACAAAGCAAGACACATAAATTTTAAGTAACAAATTACTAGAAGTATCTGCTCTCCATACAGGAGATGACAGTTAGGCAGTAAATAAAGTTGTAAACATGAGGGTTACGGTATGTCTTTAACTTCTTGGTACCAGTGTCCAGTAATTAATGAAGATTAATCACATTTACAATTTATAAATAATCGGCTGATTATTGGTTACTGATTAATCCGCCAAATTGCTTATCGGTGCAACCCTAATCTAAATATGTGTATAATATATAGTCTCAATGTTTTGCTGAAACTTCTATAATAAATATTTAAATACACTTGTTCTTACTGACCCTTATATTATGGCCGCTAGTGTATTTAAAACAAATGAAGAGTCAAGCAGACCTGACCAACCAGTCCCTCATGCATCCATCCTGGATTAGGCACCCAGTGTGGTCGTTTGACATTTGCTTCCCTTGAAATCCACATGTTCTCATGCACAATCAAGATGCAGTTAGTTGGTTGTTCCCTTAGCCTGTCAGTGAGGTCAGCTGGCATCTGCCGTGTTACCATAGATGGCCAAACCCGAACATGTGTCTCTGTCTGTTGCATCCAAGGGTTGAATGTGTTATCATTTAGTGTTTAGCGCTTCCTGAGAGGTGGTCATAGCATGAGCAGTTTTGGCTGTCTCTTTAGTTTATGAAGTGTTTGTAGTATTGCAGTTTTGGGTGGTGGTCTAATCTGAGTCTTGGGAGGGAAGATTCTTCCTTTGTGGCCTAGCATAGATGAGTACAATTTGAGATTAATTGGGAAGTTATGTAAGTGGCAGCTGACTATTGTGTATGTATACAAGTTGTTTCTCTTTGTTGCAGTAGGTATGAGGTAGTGAAGTGATTGTTAAAATGTGTGAACATGTTACTTTTTTGTACTTGGGGTGGATGGATTTGTGTTTATGTATGGGGATAATGTGGGTTTCTGAATGTAGTTGGGTTGAGAGTGTGGTTGTGTACAGCTGGTGATTGTAAGGTGCCAGGAATGTGATGCATAATTGAGTCTGGTGTGGATAAATAGTTTATATAATTATATAAGGGGTTAGTGTTACTTTTTGATGTCCAAAAGTGTATCTTTTTGAGCAGATAGGGCATTGAGTTTTCTGTTGATTTCGCTACTGCTAATGTAACCCAACATAACGCAATTCAGCAAATGACAAAAAGAAGTGTGAACTGAAATTATAGACTGTACTCATAGGATTATTTTATGAAGCATATTCCCTACCGATTGATGCAAACTGGCGTTGCATTTAGTTGCTTTCTATAATGCACAGCTGACCTTGAGGTGGAGTGCCTTATTTCCTCCCATCCTCATATTGATGAAGGAAGAGTGATAACAAACCTTGTTAGCCCTGGCTACTGGGGTTAGGAGGGTGTATTTATAAATGGGGAACCATTTAGCACAAAGAGAATGACTTGAAAGAATGTACAAGTGTCCAATGCACAGTTGCATTTTCCTAAAAGAATGTAATCCATTTCTCTTGTTTATCAGAGCCCTACTTGTGAGATCTGCCCCCTGAGGGAGAGATGTGTGGCCCTGGCTCTAACCAATCGCACAACCCTTGAGCAGCGTGAAAACACTGGCTTCATCAAGGTCAAGAAAGTTCGCAAATCATTGCCACTTATCGACATCGAATGTGGTAGGTTTGAATCGCTTTCATTTAGGGTTCTGGGACTGGAACAATTAATTAGTTTTCAAGGATTGGTGTTGGAAATGAGAAACCTTTAATTTGTCACTTAGTGTTTAGAACAAATAACCTCCAATGGAATGGCACTGAGGTGATTTGGACCCAGAGATTGGATGCAGTGTTGTGTGTGGTTTGTTTTATAGTTAATGGTGTCTGTCGAGTGGTGGGATTTCTTGGACTTTTGTACATGTTTTGTGGGGGATGGTATGGGTGTTGCTTGTAATGACATAAGTAGCTTGAGTTTCAACTTCTGGCTCTGTGGGGGTAATTTGGGTGCTGTAGAGTAGTGAAAAAAAGTGCCTCATGTCTCTTCTTTAGTGTGGAAATGAGTTAATGCCAGATTGGGTGCCCATTCCCTAGAGGTAGAGTTCCATCCAAAAAAGACATCTATAATTTTTGCTAGAGAAAATCCAAGGGTTCCAAAATTGATGAATGATAAATCACAGGTATAAAATATATACGGATAAAGGTCATTGAAATTTTGATGAATAAAATGAGTTATCAGCACATAAGCAATTTACTTAAAAAATGAAGTGCCCAAAATGATCGGAATGCTTAGGTTCTTGTAGAGTGAACTGACATTGTTTGCATAGCAACTAACTTGAGTTCAATCTCGTGTACATTAGGTCATTCTCTTGCCAGCTGTCATCCAGGTAACATGCCTGAGAAATCTGTCACGCTTCTCTTTGTCAGCAGTTGGTTGTAAAGCTGTACCACCAAGATGGTCTTTCAATTGGAGTCATTGCAGAGGCTGTCAAGGACTCCAAAATTGTACAGTAATACCTCGCCTTCTGTCTTTTCAGCTTATGTCAAATCCACACTTGTACCACTTTTCAAGAGTAAAATTAAGTTACCTAACGCCATTAAATTTGACTCTACACCGACACCGCCCCTTCCTATGCAACCATTGCTCGCTGGAATAGGGAGTTCCGCCATGGTCGTGAGTCCTTTGAAGATGACCCCCGTCCAGGACGCCCGTCAGACGTGAACAACGAGGACAATGTGGCCCGTGTGGAGAGGATGATCCTCGAAAATTGACGGGTGAAAGTCGAAGAAATCAAGCGAGAACTTGGAATATCACATGGAAGTGTTTACATCATCCACGGCAATTTGGCCATGACCAAGGTCTCTGCCCGTTGGGTCCCTAGAAACCTCACACCCCATGATCGACTTCAACGTAGTCAAAGTTTGGAGGAGCTGCTGCTCCTGTACAACCAAGACCCGGCGGGATTCGAGTCACGCATAGTGACAGGTGATGAAACGTGGGTCCATCACTGGGATCCCGAGACCAAGCTCGAAAGCATGGCCTGATAGCACAGGGGCTCTCCGACCCCCATCAAGTTCCGGACCCAACCCTCAGCTGGGAAGATCATGGCCACCATCTTCTGGGATTCTGAGGGAGTGTTGATGGTGGACTATGAGCATCGTGGAAGGACCATCACAGGCCAATATTACGCCGAGGAACTGGCTGGGTTGAAGAAGTGCATCCGTCAGAAGCTGCGTGGCAAGTTGACACGCGGTGTCCTGCTCCTCCACGACAATGCCCCTGTCCACAAGGCCAGAGCAGAGTTGCACAAGCTGCCTTGCGCGAGTGCGGATTTGAGGAGCTCAACCATCCCTCTTACAGTCCAGATCTGGCCCCTAGCGACTACTTTTATTCCGCCAGCTCAAGGCTGCACTGCGTGGACGCCGGTTTGGGGACGATGAAGATGTCCAGCTCGCCGTCCAGGAGTTGATTAAACAGCAGTCGGGAGATTTCTGATTGTCGGGAATTCGAAGCCTCAGGGACAAGTGGCGCAAGTGCATTGAAGTCGAGGGTAGTTATATTGAAAAATAATAAAACACTTTTCCTCATATCCGAATTGCAAAACTTATTGACCGCTCCTCGTAGCTTCAGTGGCATGGCTGTGATATTGTATTCGGTTTCAGTTCAAGCACATGGTTTAGCGTGTGTATTTCCTTGGCTTTCCGCTTTTATTTCTGTGATTTATTAGTGATCTGCGCATAAAATAACTATGGGTCCAAAGAAAGGGCAAGTGAGTGTACCTAAGCGTAATGTTCTTACGATGGCTGATAAGGTTAAGTTGGAAAACAGAAAAAAAAGAGGAAAAGAAAGAGCCTATGCCATTAACATCTGGTTATGAGCCACAAAAGAAACTTCACCAATCGTCTCCTGGCTCCTCACCCTCCAACTAACATTTACACCGTTATCTCCTGGCCACTGCAAGCAGAATAGACACAAGGGTTAATATTTTGTTTTATTCATCCAAATTTGGATAACCTTTGCCCATAGGTAGTTTATACCCCTGACTTATCCTACACTAATTTTGGAAAACTTGAATTTTTTCTGCCAAGAGTTAAGTAAGATGCAATAGAAATACAGACATTCTCATCTTTTGGGACAGTACTGTATAGATGAGAGAAAGATGAATACTACTTACAAGAATAGATGATGGATTCCTTGGATTGCCTGAATGTGCTTTCTTTGAGGGGAGTGTGTGCTTGCTTTTGAATTAGCCTTGTTTTGTTTTGTTTGATGGTCATTGGAAATTTAGTCAGCCATCCAATGTAATGCTGAGCACTTTAGGTGTTCTATTTAAGGGGAGTGAACTGCTTGAGTGTTGTTTGATATTGAGTATTAACATTTGGGACAAGCAACTTAGTTATTATATTTTTGGTAAAAGGAACTTATAGGTTACTTTGTCATCTTAGTTTGAGATGAGGAATCCCCTATTAGTCACATTAGGTTGAGGAATGGTTAATTATTCATTTGGAAGTTGTGATTTTGGATAAAAACCCTCTAATTCAGGCCTGGGCAAACCATGGTCTATGTAAAGACAACAGTTACCTGCCTTTCCCCCATTTCAATTAGTCATTTAGGGGGTTTGGGCCAAGGAACCCTTAATTAGTCATTTTAAAGTTTGGGTTTTGACTGAAGAAGCCTTAATTAGTCACTTTTAGATTTAGGATGATCAACCTCTGTTTAGTCAGTATGGTGTTTTGGGGGATGAGGCACTTTTAATTATTAGTGATTTGAAGGTTGGGGTTCGTGATAAGCAATCTCTCATCAGTCCTTTTGGGGTTTAGGATGAGGAACCCCTAATTACTCGTGTTTTATGGGTGAAGAATTTCTAGCCTAGTGAATACTGCCCTGTTCTTCTTGCATCAAGACATGGGTTCGATCCCATCAAAAGCAGACAAAAAACTTTCAGCAGTGTCATGAGCTGGTTGCCCATTGGCAAATATGCTAAAACTTACCCATGCGAAGGTAAGTAGCATCATCACACACACAACCAATCGCAACACAACCATCCCTTCCTGTCTTTGGGGTTGCCAGCGATTGTCATATTGATCTGTATGTGCATTTCATTATCTGGTTTTGGGGTCTTATCCATGATGAGTGGAACCATGTAGAGTGCTACACTTTGCATCTAGGGGAGCAGCATGCCCTTGGCATGTCTGAAAGTAGAATAAGTCTACCATGTTTGTAATCTTCATAGACATTTTCCTCTGCCCCTCTTTTCGCCACTAGTGGCTTTTTATTTGGAGAAGCTAGAGAGATAATGCTCTCGCACTCTGCAACCAGGCACCTCCTAACTTAAGAAAGCACCCTCCGCTCCTGGCTATTCCATGCTTACGAGCCTGGTAGCTCTTTTGCCCATTAGAAAATCTTCTGTGTTCTACCTTCTGTATAGCTGGCAGCAAAAAAGTGCAAGTAGAGCGCCAGCCTAAACCAGCCCCCCAACCCCGCTGGGGCGACCTCTAGAAGCATGTGAACACTTAGCTTTCACGTCCCTCCCTCGAATTGTTAGACCTAGAGGAAGTAAAGCTCGGAGAGGGTGGAGGTGATCCTCCTACTCGAAAGGAGGTTAGCAATACGGAGCCCCTGCCTAATGCTGCCTGGGATGGAATAAGTGGCTGGCCCTCTCCAAAAGACGAGGGAACGCTAGGTCCGCGAAAGGGCTCAAGGCAAAGAACGGGGACGACTCTTATCGTAAGGTACACCGCACCTTCTCAATAAGTCCTCGGAAGGTATCAGTGCCATTGGTGTGTTATCCCAGAGGTCTAAATCCGGGAGGCCAACAACGGCCATTCCCGGTCCTCATCGGCTCCTTCAAGATAAATCCGGAGGGCAATATCGGGCGGGGGTGCTTTATACACCCAGTGTAATATCCCCGGTCTCTCTTTGCCTTTAAATACTTTACAGTTGGTATGAGTGCAGCTGCACTTAAACCGGAAGTACTCTTCTATTTCTCTCTATATTCCGCCCTCTGTCAACTTCGATAAGGCGAAATTCCGTTCCCTTGTGCACATTTGCTGAAGCGATATCCCGTACTCCGGGATATCGAATGCGTGTCAAAGCACGGAGTCGGGATATCGCCTGCGTTATGGTGATTTTACCTTCTGTTCTACCCTTCCTTTATTCGCTCAAAATATGACTCTGGGTCCGAGATTTTTTCCTCTCCATCCAAACTTCTAGTGCTGAGAGTAGATCTGATACAGCGCACGTCTCTAGTTGTTGCCTGGTGCCTTTTGCATGTCTTCTATACAGGGCCTTCTTGTTGACTCAGACTAGAGACCGCTCCTTTTATCTTCATCATTGTGCATGATGCACTTATCTGTAGATCAGGTCTAGAATTCCATAGTCTTGAGCAGCTCTGTACCCGATATTCTGATGAATGAGGTCGCTACTGCTTGTCCCTGGTACTAACTAGGATCCTGTTCTTCCACCTGAGGTTCAGTTTTTGGTGAAGGTGGGTTTCTTCCTCCTTTGTTTTTTTTTCCTTTGATTGTTTGCTTGCTTGGGCTCGTTTGTTTGTTGTTGGTTTGTTTTTCAATGTAACCTAATATTAGCCTACCTTTTGTAACTTGGGTGATTATGCCCTTGGTGGCAGTCACCAGATAGTCAGTCACCTTAGGAGAAAAATGTACATTTGGATATTTGAGGTAGGCTGGCCTCCACTTGGGCACCTGAGCGTGCATCTTGTATGTTGATTATTTTTTTTCATTAATATTGTCGTTATCTTAGTCATTGTTGTTATTATTGAACTTTTTTTAAATTGACCAGGGTTTTTTTTGCAAGAGGGACTATATAGAATTTTTTAATGCCCTTTTTGTTCAGCTGCTGCCTTGCTCTTGCTGGGTGGCGAGGCCCAAACCAAGGAACTATTCCATAAAGACTTCTTCTCCAGATCTCTCATTCAGTCTTGAACCCCACCCCCCCATCCCCCATGCTTTATGTGACCTCTAATGCCCCAGATGAAATCATAAAAGACAGAATTCTTCAGCAATTTCCCCGAGAGAAGCGAACTCAAATTTTTTTTTGTTTTCACAGTTCCTAACTGCGCTTTGTGTCTGAAGGCCACAGACTGGAACCACAGGTGAGGTGACTCTTTGTTCTTGGCAAGTTTAAAAGAGGAAGATAATGAAGCACTGTGCCCTCTGGGGTGAGGGGGTTTGGTGGCACATTCCAGTTTAAATGATGCTTTTCCTGCCTATTTTTGGGGGGAGTTCTTAGCTTTGTTTGGACATTTGTTCTTCCTGATTCAGTTCTAGGCACTCTTCTCAGCAAGGGGGCTAACATCTCAAGGGTGTGCGATTCCTCCCGCCACCAACATCCGCAGTTGGATCTGCCCCTATATATCTTCCATGCATTTTCACTTGCTCCATCTTCACCACCCTTGCAAACTTTCAGGCATATGAGTAAGTGCACTCATTGGTTTTCGCTTCTTAGTTATAGACCAACATGGACCAGTTTCCAACAAAGACAGATTGGTGCGTTACAAAGTCACTAAAAACTACCCGCCCCTCGACCCCCTTTCACCCCATTGATGCGGTTTAATCGGTCCCCGTAAAGGGCGCGGCGATTTGCCTTCCTGGCGGCTGTGCTGACGGGACTCAGCCCCCCATCCGGTCCCAGCTTGGCCTCTTCTCCTTTCAGCCAGCCTGCATTTCTACCCTACTTCCTCACTTTCCCTACCACCTCTCCTTTAACTTTCTCTAATTTCACACAGTAGATGCCGACGGGCTTCCTCTCACCCATCTATCCCAATTCAGGGCTGAGAGGGGAAGGGACAACGTCCCCTCTCCCCTGAGCTCCGGTCTGGGGTGGTGGGATTTTAACAACCTGCTTCATCCCCACCCGCACTTTCCTCACTTGCCCTTTCTTTCTCCTTTCAATCTCTATCCATTTTACGCGTGCCCAAGGTGTAGCCGCCAGGCCATTAGGCGGGAGGAGTGGCCCCAATTGGCGGCAGCTGGTTCTGCCGGCCCCATACTCACCCCTTGCATAGCGGGCTACTGCGTGGAGTGATTAGCGTATGCATCCCGTAGAATAAAGAGGGTCACCATGCCCAATGATGAAGACCAAAAAAAAAAAATTAATCTCCCTGTAAAATCAACAGAGCCGCCTTCAGGAAGCTCCATCAAAAAAATGGAGCTTTCCAAAACTCTTCAACCGGAAAGTAGGCTTACTCCTCTCCTTTGCCTATGGGTGTAGGGGACTCCCACTCACTCCCTCTCATCATCCGCAGTCCCCCCTTAAATTTCTAAGGGGACTGCCAAGAAAGGCAGACGGCCCATAATTAACCGCTCCCAGTAGGACCAGCACGATAGGGCCAACCACTTTAGGGGAAGGAGGGAAGATAAGGCCCGTCGGCCCCTTTCCTCTAAAGACTTGCGTGCTCATATATTAAGCATAGAGAAGGTCATCGTACATGCTCCCCTCTCTTCCCCGACCAAAGACACTACAAGCAATGGGACCTTGTGATGTTCTGGGGAGGGACGACCATATGGAGGCACCCCCTGAGATGGACATGGTCCCTTAGACAACCCAGCCACAGATGGTAGGACTTTTCATTGGGGCAGACTTGGGCTCTGTGCCAAGCGCCGAACCCGAATCCGCCCCTGTGTGAGGTGTTCCTCAAATAGCTCAGGTCTCCAAGACTATACAAGGAGAGGAGAGATCTCCTCCTCCGGCTGGTTCCCCTGTGGCAGCCAAGACCTTCTCCATCTCGGAGAAGGATCTTGTTGAAGCCGGTCCATCTGGCCTGGGGGCTCCTGCCGGCGGAGGAGAGAACAGGGTTCATTCCCCCCGCTCCTCTCCTAAAAAGAAAAAAAATAGAAAGAGGACAAAAAAGACTCTGAGCTCCTCTCCATCCGCGGGGACAGACGGGTCTGCTGACTTTTTGGTAAGCGACCAGGCCAAGATCGGCAAGTCCGGTCCCGTTGCTTCCCCGGGTGGAGAGTCCCAGACGAAAACCAGAAGTGCGCAGAGCAGAGCCTCGCTTACGTCGGGGCCCCTCATTCAGAGGGTACCTGGCGTTCTCGAGCCAGCTGGTTTCAAACGCTTCCTCGTCATACGCTCCACTGATGGCAGCATGTTGACTAAGGGCAATATGATCTATCAGAGAAGAGCCTTCCTTAGCTAGCGTTATTTGTAGAGAGCCGAACCTGGCCCGTTTCGCGGACGGTAGCCGTCTGGCGAATGCGTCGAATCCCTCCGAGGCGCGCCGGTGAGTGTGACGCCGCACCCTACCATCAATTTCGTCAAAAGAGTAGTTTATGAGAGGGAACTCGTGGACTACGCCATAGATGACATCACCTTACAGCTGGCCGACCGTGGGGCGGTCAGCGGAGGTGCCATTACTGTCACCGCTTCAGTCATACTAATCGCTCCTGCAGGCGTGCAAAGTCGGGATTACCCGAAGTCTGTGTAAGTTGCTCCAAGGCCGCACACGATAAGTCCAAGTCGTGTGTGACCAGGTGTGTCAATTGCGGAGAGCCGCACCCAGCTTCTTCGAAGCAATGTGGTGCGTATCTCCTTGAGAAGGAAATCTTGGCCGTTCAGGCCCAGGATTGTCTCTCATTTCGCGAGGCTAAGGACTTGGTCCTGGCACTCCCGGTTCTTCAATGCTAAGAAAGACACCCTCTGCTCCTGGCCCCTCCAGGCCTACGAGCACGGTCATTTCTGCGCCCATTCGGAACCCTTTTGCGGGTTCTACCCACCCTGGGCGCTCCCCTGGTAAAGCTGGCGGCACAAAGGGTTCACACCTAGCCTCGGCTAAAACCAGTCCCCCTTCCCCTCCTTCCCCCTGCGTGACCGAAATCCGTAAGTTGGTCGTGAGGTCATCTTCCGGAGTTCCAAATGCTGCTCCCCGAAAGGAGGACAGCACTAAAAGATCTTCGGCTCCTTCGCCCACACCCAGTGGCGGGCTGGGTAGCTCGGAGACGGTGGATCCTCCAAAGGAGGGATCCCCGCCTTCGAAGCCCCCCGGTAAGTCCTTGAAGGCGACAGCGCATTGTCCGGCTAACAGCGCTCGGAATTCTGCCTCCAGGAAGCGTACGGCCATTCCCGTGAGGTCTTCTCTTCGAAGAGGGCCGCCGCATCTCCTCCGAGCTAGGCCTGGAGCGCATATTCCTTCAATAGAATTGCCGCAGACTCCGGGCCAGCTGGGAGGAGCTGCTGAGGCTCGTCTCGTACCGTTCCCCGTGGACAGGGGCGCGTGCCCCTGCCCACTCTTCTGGTGTATAAAGGGTTTACCACCCCAACACCACGAGATGGGGGCCGGGCAGGAGAATGCTCTATTTACACCCGGCATGATATCTCCGTTCCTCTCTTTGCTCTAGATACCTCCTTTAAGGCAGTAGCTGTGCAGCTGCACCTTGATAGGAGGTATACTGTTATTTCCGCGTACATTCCACCTTCAGCCGACTTCGACGCGGGGACTTTCTCTTGCTCGGAGATCTGAACAGTAGACACCCTCTTTGGGGAGACTACTCAATTAATCCTCAGGGTTAGTCCTTGCCGACCTGATCGACGAGCTGGAGATAGGTGTCCTAAATGTTGATGAGTTTACGTATCACTGCCCCAGAACCGCTTCATTTTCCTGCTTCGATCTATCTTTGTGCTCTCTGGATGCACAGCCTGATTTGGGGAGGCGGGTGGTCGATGACCTCCATGGTAGTGATCACTTTCCCATTCAAATATCACTTTCTGGGCCACTGCCGCCCGAGAGCCCGCCCCGGTGGTGCTTGGCGCGGGCACCGTGTTCCGCATTTCAGGAAATGACTGATTTCTCTATCTCAGTCGATGAGTTTAGGTCATTTGATGAGGCCGTTGAGTTCTTCTCCGGCAACCTCATCGCCGTGGGCCTTACTACTATTCCTAGAACGTCGGGTAGTTTTGCACGCCGACCACTCCCGTGGTGGTCAGAAGAGTGTGAAACGGCCCTCAAGCAGAAGCATTATGCCTACATGTGCTATAAGCGCCGCCCGAACGATTTGGAGCACATTTCGTGTCACCTTGGAACCGTGCCCGTGTATAAGGATGGCTCCAAGTCCCAAATCAGTTTCCACGCCGTATCCCCTCTGTTTGAAGTCTGCGGGGCTCTGTCAGGCGCTGTCTGTCTTCACGGCCGAGCTGGTTGCAATACACCGCTTGGTACGGGAGATTACGCGACGTGCCCGGTTGGGAGACCGGATTGTGATCTATAGGATCACAAAGCACCTTGAGTGCTCTCTGGGCATTGGAATCTCCGCATTCCCTGGTTCGCGATATCCGTGAGGCCACGGTTTTGGCGAGCTGGGCGGATCTCGAGATTACCTTCTGCTGGGTTCCTCGACATGTAGGAATTGCAGAGAATGATAGCGCCAAAGACTCCGCGAGGACTGGGCGACCAGACCAGCGTTTCGTTTTTCCTCACACCGATTACATGGCAGGAATACAGGTAGCTCTCCGGTCTGCTTGGCAAAAAAGATGGCAGATGTTTAAGGGGAACCTAAAGTTGCGTGCGATTGCACCGCGACTGTTCCCATGGCCATACTCCCCAATGCCCCGACGTCTTCAGGTTTCTTTCTGTCGTCTCCGAATTGGACACACTCGCGGAACACAGCACCATTTAATGGAGCGCTCCCCTGCGCCCTACTGTGAAGACTGCGTTCTTCCACAGACTGTTCGGCACATTCTCGTTGAATGTCCCAGTCTGGGTGATCTTCGCGCACGTTACCTGTCCCGGTACCGGGATGAGCGAGGTCGCTATCGCTTGTCCCGTGTACTCGGTACAGATTCGTGCACACTGACTTTTTGAATGAGGCTGGCCTCCTCCACCTTATCTGTTTTGTTGTTGTTTTTTAGTAGGTCGCACGTTCCTCCGCCGGGGCCTCCCCTCGACGTCCGAGCGTGCTTTCTGCCTGCTTCCCTTTTCGTTTTTCCTTTTTCTATTATTGTTGTTTTCTCTGCATATTTTTATTTTAATTTAGCCTAGTACTAGGATGTCGTGAGTACAGCGACTTATGCCCAAGTAGGCAGTTGCCAGATGGGCTCCAAAAGTTAAAAAAAAAGAAAAAAAGTGTTTTAATCGGCCTGACTGGACGGGGTTCTGGAAAGCCCCACCCGTTACCGTCATTGCGTGTTCCGCTCCTTGTATAAGCCTTCTGGTGTGCGGCTTCTAGACCAGCGCCCCTATCCAGCTTAGTGCCTTTTTACAACACGCTGGAGGAGCTCCAGTCTCAGGGGGCTTAAAGTCATTTCCTTCTGGTATACCCTCAGTACAGTCTCCCTTTCCCTAACTTCACCACTTTATGTTTCACTCCTTTTGCATTAATTTCTTGTTGATGAATCTTAATTCCCTGGTCTATTTCTTCTCGTACTTTTCTTCTGTTTGCCTTTTCCCCCTTCATGTTAGCTGCCTGTTCCCTCGTTCATTGTCGCTATTTTTTCCTCATCACCCGCTTCAAGTTCAGGGGTGGAGAATTTCCCGAGGAAGAGAAGGAAAACTGCAGTCAAAGACAAGAAGTCTGCGGTGGTTGTGCTCCGAGACCTAAGTGCCTCTCCACACCGCTACTTTTGCCTCCAGCGGCCTAAAAGCGGTATGTGCGTGTTTGTGGTTTCTTTGTACAACCACATCTCGCTTGTTTCTTCTGTATTTTTGCTTTCGACAACCTTATTCCTTGAGGCATGTTTGTGTCAGGAGATGACGCCGTTGATCATCAGACCCTCTGGCCGAGCAGCCCTGAGATCCTGAGGAAGGGTCTCAATGAGTCTATATTGTGTTGTTGGCGTGTTTGATTGTGTGGAGTGCGGCGGTGTTACATTTTGGACAGGCAGCGGCAATATTCATATCCAGCTTTTTCTGGTAGTTGGTTGGGGTAGATGAGGTGGGAGAATTGACAGTTTATTCCTAATGTATGAATTATGTGTTGTTTTAATATTTCTTTGTGTAGCGGGTGCTATGAGTTTGCGGTGGCTGCGGTTACTATTTATGTGCCTCATTTCAAGGTAATCCTTGACCTTGACTGGTTTCAGAGTGTAGCTAGTCTGTGAGTCTAGTAGTTGTGCAGGCTATGATTATTTTTATGACTTTATTTTGTATGGTCGCAATGTTGCGCAATCTTTGAGAGATGTTGCGGACCTAAGCATTGCTCGCATAGTCCATTACAAAGCGTATGAATTGTTTAGAAATTGTGTGGTTGTGGATTTTTCGTTTTGTCCAAATATTGTGTGCGAGATTGATTTGAGGGCGTTATGTATTGATGTGCATTTTTTTAGGGGACGCTGTTTGAATGTTATGCCAAGAATGTGGGATATGGAATAAGAGTGTTGTTTATTGTTAGCTGCTGTGTGTATTGGTCTTCCCATGTGTCATTGTTGATGAGGGTAGCTGTTGATTTGGTTGAGGCTATTTTCAGTCTTTGTGGTGAACCAAGTGTGTAGTGTGCTTATGTAAGGCTGCTTCCCATGTGTCATTGTTGATGAGGGTAGCTGTTGATTTGGTTGAGGCTATTTTCAGTCTTTGTGGTGAACCAAGTGTGTAGTGTGCTTATGTAAGGCTGGATGAGATGAGTGTCTGTATTCATCTCGGTGCGTGCATTTTAGTTATGTCATCTGCATATGAAACTGTATATTTCTGGGATGAGTGGGGTGTAAATATATCACATATGTAGAAGACCAAAGAGTAGGTGACAGTATGAACCCTGTGGGGCACACTGTTTGTCAATGTGTTTTGACATTTTATTACTGGCCAGCAAACGTTACATGGGCATGTCTATCTGCCAGATAGTTGGACTTCCATCTTTTAGTGTTGCCGTGGTTGTTGTACATTTTGTTTGGAAAGGTATAACATCGAAAGCTTCGCTGATTTCAATTGTTTACAGTAGTGTTCTGTGTAGGTGATGCCATCGTAGAATCTGTGTGAGGTCTGAGAAAAGAGTGGTTGTTGAGTGTAATGGTCTGAAACTATGTCTAGGTTATAAGTGAATGTGTGAAGTGATTTAGTTTAGCATGAAACGTTCTATGACTTTAGATGTGGTACCGATGAAAGTGATGGGACAATTTGAAGAAGACATTGTAGGGGCTGTTTTGGGTTTATGGATTGTGATGATTGTACCATGCTTCCAGATGTCAGGTATCTTGCGTGAGTAACTTGTTTGCAACATTGCTGAGTGCTTGTATTCCTTGTGGTCTGAGGTGTATGTTACTGATGTCTGGACAAAAGGCAGCTGAGTGTTTGAGGTTGTGGATGATGTGATTGGGTTGGCTAATGTGGTAAAAGTGTTTGCTTATTTGTTTGAAGGTATGATGTTTGTTGTAGTGATTGTGTGCAGTTTTTCTTGGACAGTGTGATACTGTTTAGTGTTTTGTAAAGTTTTCTTGTGCCTGTTTTCTAGTCGAGTGTTTTAGCAGTGTAATATTTTTTGTTCTAGTATTTTGTTTATTTGCGTGTGTAGAACTTGTATTTTGTTAGCGTCATATGTGTTTTAGTGTGTTGCATTGTCTGTGTTGACTTTCTAGTGTGAAATTGGGGTTACTGTTTTTTTATGTTAGCTTTTGGGCTCCTTTTGTCTACATTTTGTTTGATTGTTTTGAAAGTATGTACAGTACTGTTGATACTAAGGACTACACGTACTCGGACTTAAAGGGGAAGAAAGGAGAGCCAGTTCTGATAATGTGAGCTAATGCCGAGATAGTTAGAAGTAAAAACAGGAAGTGCTTCTGTTCCGATTAGCAGCTTTGGATCCATATCCCAGTGGTGACCTACATTCTAATGCGGAATCCCAACAATAAACTCATAAGGAAGAGGTACTGTTTTGTAGACAAGGAAGCGCAAGTTTCCCTAGTCCCTGAAATAGTTCCTATAATTGTGGGGGGCTTTACCATAGTATTATAGAGTTCATCACTGAATATTGATTATGACAATCTACAGCACCACAAAGCGCCCCTTAAAAGACCCTTGAGTTATCTTAGCATTGAAAAGAAACTGGCTTAAGAAGTACTAAGAACTTCCTTTGGGGGTCATGCACTGTACACTTCTGGAGTTCGTTGCAGGGCTGCTAGCCAACCTCTGGGAATTCATCACGATTCCTCTGGATGATGTTGAGGAAGAGGGCATGATGAGGAAATCCTGTGACGCCTACCCAGATGCAGAGTTGGTCCGGACCCGTATCCGGGATCAGTTCCACATATCGTCCAGTGATGCTCAAAGTCTGGCTGCTGTCACAAATGTAACGCACATATTTTCGCATATTCATCAAACATATTGGTAAGAACCTGTCAGTCGGTGCACATTTGTTTTCTCTTTCTCTATAACAGATACACCAGTGCAGTCTTTTGATGATGTTATGGTCCTTAGATCAGAGTGGCATTCCACATTGCAACCAAGCTGGCTGCAATACACCACACGTTACGGAAGATTATGCGCCATGGCAGGTCCGGAGACCATTTTGTAATCCATACTAACTCACAGAATGCACTCAGTGCCCTTGAAGCATTGTAATCTCCACACTACCTTGTTCGCAGTATCCATCACGCCATGGCTGGTGTGAGGGAGAAAGATGTCTAGATTATGTTATACTGAGATCCTGGAGGGTGTGTTTTTGTTTTTTTTCATTTTCAAGTGGAGACCCCTAGTCCTCTTACTACCTGCCAACTCAAAGAACTTGCTAAAATCCAAATCCTCTACCACATAACAAATTTTAAAAAGTTCAATCATATTGCCTCTCACACGCCTTTCAAATGAGAACATATTTAGCATCCTCTACTCCATTTGGTCGATGACCATACATTTCATAGATAAATTCTCTATTATCTCTTCCCATGTAAATAACTTTACATTATTTAAGGAGATACCACTTTAATTTTTTCAACATTTTACTACATTATATTATCATATATGAAATTAAAGCTTATTAAAAGCCCTTTTATTCCTGCTAAAATCATAATAACCTACGGCACCTTTTTTGAGATACAGGGGGTTCTTTCAGAACCTCCTCCCCCTTGAAACCTGATATCATATAAATGGCTATAGAATTACTAATAATTTAGCATTCTATCTCAATTTATGAGCAAAAGATGCACATATGATGATTTAGTTATCTTTTGAAATCAGTTTACTTTAGTTACATTAAAATTTGTGTTAATGCTGGACTAAAACATATATTTTGGGGACAAGGTCAACTATAGGTTTTGTTCTCAGTTGGAAAAGGGGTTGTTAGGTGAATAGTAGTGGTGTTCTGAATGCCCTGGAATTTAGTTCAATCTATATTTGAATGATGCTAAAAATATAAACCAGTTCTCAGGCGCCGGGGGGGTTTTTTTAGCAAATATTTAAAATCTCCTGGTATAGTTTTGTGTTTTGTTCACAAATCAACTTTAATAATCTACGGAGAATTTCCACAAATGTATAAAATTTTGCATTATCATAATTTTCACTATGTTCTAGTAATGCTGCTAAAACAAAATATATAATATAAAAAGTGCATAAAATTTGCAATAAAATGATATACAAAACAAAAAAAATGTGAATTTTAAACAAAAGAATTTGAAAAGTGACTAATGAAAAAATGTGCTATGCCCTTAAGGTTGAAAATCTGGTGTTTAAAGTTAGCTTCGACTTCATTTTCTACAGTTGTCAATTTTGAGTGATCAGCAAAAATTGACAATTTATGATTTACCCCCTCCCCAAGATCATTTATATAAACTAGGAATAATAATGGGTGTAGAACTGATTCCTAAGGTACGCCACTGATAACATCCTTCCACTATCACCTCACCCCATTCAGTACCACCCTCTGTTTTCTTCCCTACAACCATTCAGCTTTCCAATTCAAAACTTTCCCACATATACTCTGCATCTACTCGCACTCAAATTACTATGTAATATATGTAAGGATAACCTACTACGTGGTTTACGACGGACTAGTAAATTACGTCGTAGCGGCTGGGAAGCGCGGATCGACTAGTTGAAAGCCGGCGTGAAATTAGTCACGTAGACACTCACGGTGAAGGTTATAAAAGGAACCCCTGACTCGAACAATTAGAGCCCATTAAGAGTTTGTATAGCGAGGACCTACTGTTACCCACACCGCCTTACCAGACCCCTGCCAGTAATTGTCGCTATTACATCTACCGCTGCACCGATTGCAAGCTCCCGATTTACTCATGTCTGTCGCTCTCACCGGGAAGTCGGATACATCTGGGCTCGTTACGACTCTCCTGTTTCTAGGACAACCACCCTCTGTGTATTGTCTCTTTACTTCCGTGACAGGTATTTGGAGTATTTCTTCTCATCTTACACCCCATTCTCAGGTTCTCGTTATCGAGCCTTACAGTAATTTACAAAGGACGTAAGACGTGGCTATATTACTGTACTGATTGTCCGGAGCAGCAGTGCTTATTTTATAACGATATGTCGTTGGTGGTTTAATCCTGTGATATTTGTGACCTTTTTTGTGCATGATACTTAATACGAGGGGCGGTCAATAAGTTTTGCAATTTGGATATAAGGAAACGAGATATGAGGAAAAGTGTTTTATTATTTTTCAATATAACTACCCTCGACTTCAATGCACTTGCGCCACTTGTCCCTGAGGCTTCGAATTCCCAACAACCAGAAATCTCCCGACTGAGGTTCAATCCACTCCTGGACGGCGAGCTGGACATCTTCATCGTCCCTAAACCGGCGCCTTGTGGACTTTGACGACGTTGAAATCGATTATGGGGCGTGAGGTTTCTAGGGGCCCAACGGGCAGAGTACTTGATCATGGCCAAATTGTCGTGGATGATGTTGATAACACTTCCATGTGATATTCCAAGTTCTTGCTCGATTTCTTCGGCTTTCACCCGTCGATTTTCAAGGATCATCCTCTCCACACGGGCCACATTGTCCTCGTTGGTCACGTCTGACGGGCGTCCTGGACGGGGGTCAACTTCAAGGGACTCACGACCATGGCGGAACTCCCTATTCCAGCGAGCAATGGTTGCATAGGAAGGGGCGGTGTCGGTGTACACTGCAACCATGCGTTCATGGATCTCTTTTTGCATTCTTGCCTCCCTTGGTCAAAAATTTGATCACTGCGCGGTGCTCAACCTTCTCCATTGCTGAAAAATTTGTGACTGACGATCTGCGATCAGCTACTGCTTCTTAAATAGACGAGGCAGGAGCGTGCGGTTGTAGGTCCTGACTTGTTATAACTTGTCCTAACACCCCCACAAACAGCCATCCCCCTTCCTCTGTTTTGCCCTACCGATTCGCAACACTTATCGCCCCCCCCCCCCTCGTATATTTGATGAAGTATTCCTTGTATTATTATACCCTGGCAGATATCTGGTCACCTTTCTGTTGGACCTCTTTATTTCTGTTTTGGGCCGAGAGAACTTAGTTCCTCATCTTGCCTTTACAATATCTAACATGAGAATCACCCATCACAAACGCATCAGTCAGACTCCTATTTCTAATTCCCCCAGATCTAACTCTATCTCCCCTCCTAGTTTCATTTACACTAAGTCACTCCACTTTCATCCTCACATCCAATCATATCACTTGCAGTTTCTTTCTCTCTCAGGGCACTGAATCTATTAGGTAAGAGGTTATGTATCCCTTTGTCTTGCACACCTAACCTGTCCCTGCTCTATTCATGCTATCTCCATTCACCCACAATTCACCTTCATTTATCTCATTTGCTCCAGACTATACACTAGGCCTACCCCTCCCAACTACTTCCCACTGACTATCTTCCCCCTTTGCTCTACTTCTAGCCAATACAAGTGGGCTGACCCCACATGTTTTAAAGCTATTTTTACCTACATCTGACACATCTACTTGATCTACCCCACTATCTACTTTGTTTCCAGACCTAGGCCTCACAGTTACCTCCTTCCCAAGCTCAGAAACTAGCTCCTCGAGCCTACATATCCTCTCTAAATCAACAATGCCCTCACGCAATTCACATGCAACACACATATTTCCCTCTGCTATCACACAACAAACATTGCGAATACCCATAGATTTATCTATCAATTCCCTGGATTCAGTCATTTTGAACAAAAACAACTAAATAGAAATGCTAATTTGAGTGAAACAAAAAAAACATCTTAAATCCTTTATTCATAAGTCAAGTTAAGTGAACAGATAAAAAATTTCAAAATCCTTTAATTAGCAATCAGGAAAAGTGTAAACAAGAGTGGGAAGCAAATTAGGCAGCTTTGAAGTGTAAACAAATGGTCATCAGGAGCGATTTTACTTTAAAGAGAAGTACAGAAAGAAGGCAAACATTAAAGAATAATGAGGCAAATAGGCAACTAGATATAACCATTCCTTCAAGGAGTCAACAAGACCCATTTGAATAGACTGACTCTGAAGATGACATCCTCGATACCGAATTTATTCCTGATACAGAGCTGAAGAAAAATCATTAGGACAGATTTATGAAAACTTGGCTATTGCTACAGACAAGTACTGGGTAAGCTGAAGAACTACTGTAGCTATAAAAGACAGGGATTTTATATGAATATAATATGTTGGCTAAGAAAAGGTTGAAAAGGAAAGAAAATGAGTTGGCACAAAGGATCTTATAAAACTGACATCTGAAAATACACACAATTTGATTGCATTGTATTTAATGGAAGAATTGATGAAACAAGGAATGGAGTATTACCATGTTAAAGGGCAGATGTTTACATGGATGATTCAACTCATGATGATGAAACCGCTCATTGTATTGCAAAAAAAATTAACACATTTTAGTAATTCTGGTAATCAAGAAACATTAAAAGCAATACATGATGGCGCACCAGTAAATAATGAACATATTGGTGGAGTTATTGAATTAATTAAAATATATCTTGATAAACCTCTACAATGGCTCATTTGTCTTTTGCATACAAATGAGCTTCCTTTTTGATATCTTTGAAGCAATAAATGGAAAAACTCCCAAGACCAAACATGTTTAAAGGATTTATTGGAAATAAAATTAAATATGACCTGACAAAATTGAATATTGTTAAATATGTTCTAATCAATTGTAACAAACATTAAGGATACGACACTCGAGGTGTTGATACTCTGAGCCTCCCCTCCCCTCCCAATGCCGCGACGGCTTCAGGTTGCTTTCTGTCATCTCTGAAATGGACACACTCGCGGGATGCGCCGTCATTTGATGGAGCGCTCGCCTGCACTTTATTGCGAAGACTTCAGCACATTCTTGTTGATTGTCCCAGTCTAGGCAATCTTCACACACGTTACCTCTCCCGGTACTGGGACGAGCAGAGTAAGGTCACTACCGCTTGTCCCTTGTACTCGGAACTGGTTCATACACACCAACTTACGGAATATACGACTTTTTTGCATGAGGTTGGCCTCCTCCACTTTATTTGACTGTTATGAGTCGCATGCTCCTGTTATTTGTTTTTTAATATAGCCAAGTCGTCGGCTGTCGTGAGTACGGCGACTTATGCCCATGTAGGCAGTCGCCAGATGGGCTCCTAAAAATCTTTTTGAAATGATACTTTGAGCTCAGATCAAAAAGATCTATACAAAATATGCTTTAGCATCCACACTGACTTTATTTTAGATCAGCTAGCTGCTAGAGATCCCTAAGGAAAAAAATTATGCAAAGGCTTACTAAAAAGTTTATGCTCCTAGTTGGTTTATGATTAAATCACATCCAATGATAAGCGATGTAGCACATAACTCCTGGTATGTGATGCAGGTGACCACTCTGCAACTCTTTTTTTTCTCTTGTTCTACAGGGTGGCTAGTCACTGGATGTTTTAGTAAAAGAAAGGAGGAAATTATGTTGTTTCTGCAATCCAAGTTAATTTCCAGCAATATCTCCCAACTTTTTCTCTTGCCATTTAGAGAGGTTCCAGTGGCTAAGTTCACTTTCAGCCTGCTATTTGAACCCAGTTGAGTGGTGGGATATGCGGCAAGGACCAAATTCCCAATGAGTGGAAAATATATATGGTAGGGAGTGTACTAGGCTGCCGACACTCTTCACCGCTTCCAGTGCACATACAGAGTCACTGCTGGCCCCATTAAGGACTAAACCTTATGAAAAATTTGTTTGTGTTGAGAAAGTCCATCCTAGCTCAAATCTGAGGCCCTGTATGTGTAAATGATCATAGTCTGGATGTTTCTGATCCTATAGGGACTTTTCCTATACTTCACAAGGCATTGAGAGGCCATAGTATTTTCTCTTACATACATTTTTTTAATTTTTAAATTAGCATGGCTGCAAAAAAAAAGCAATACACCCTAATAGAGGAAGTGCAGCCTCGCCTGAGAAAACTGATGAGAATTGTATTCATCCTCATCTGCAGAAGGCAGATTCGATCCACAACACTGGTATCTGCAACTCCTTCAAAAGTTTAGTGTGACCTTCGGACCTGTGGTGCCCAAGACACTACCCTGGGGAGATAACACCTCTGAGCATTTGTCGCTAAGCCCCCTGCTCCCAAAACTTTCTCAGCACCGGCAGTACTGCATCTGTATTTTTTGGATCACATATCATCTCACTGGAGCCATTCCATTATGCATGAATAGCTCCAACCTTGTCTGAAAGGGGAGTTGGCTTTATGCTATCTCCCCCTGTTTGAAGCTGGCGCTGCGTCTGAATGCAAGGCTGAGCTATTTACATTACCCAGTTTGGTAGCAGGGATTGCTCACTGTGCACAGTTCAGAGACAGATTTGTATGTCAGAGTGCGCTAAGTACCCTTGAGGCATAGGAATCTCCATCCCCTGATTCTAAGTATCCATGATACCATGGCTGCTGCCGGTCCCAGTTGGAAGGATGTTGGGTTCTTGGATGTGTGTGGTCCTGGCTGCTGCCAAAAGATGTTCTTGCTACACTTTACATAGAAGACCTTCCGATCTCTTCTAGCTTCTGGTGCAGCTTATATTCCTACCCTAGAGCACTGGCCAAAGCGCACGTTTCGATTTTCTTTAGCTAAATACAAAGTGGGTACACATATGCATCTTTTCAATGGCATCATCCAACGAAGACCTGTTCCTAAATGGGGTATCCCTGGACGAGGTAGACTTACTGATTCCTTGTCCTTGTATTCAACCAATGTTTCATTTGTGTGGTACTTATTTGCAGCCTTCTTGTATCCACCACATGGATAATCTACCTTTTGTGATGGGATATACAGCAGAAGCCAAAATTCCGATGACTGGGCAATGTATATATGACGAATGAAGTGTACTAAGTACGGACGATGAGATCGCTTCCATGCTATTTCTACCCCCTACCCCCTTTGGAAGCCGGCATGGTCGTCTTGAGCGCTGTTTATGTCATCACGGCCGAACTAGTTGCTCTTTACTGGGAATTACACGTTTTGCCCAGTTCAGAGACTGAATGGTGATTTATAGCAGCTCAGGACGCTGAGTGCCCATGAAGAATTTGAATCTCCTTATCCCTTAGTTTGCAGGGTCCGTTACGCCATGGCTGCAGCGAGTCCGGTGGATGTCAAGATTGTCTTTGGGTTCCCGGACATGTGGATGTTACTGAAAAAAGAGTCCCTTATGAGCAACTGGACGCTCATTTTGCCTTGCCACAATCCTAACTACATGACAAGGATCAGGTTAACTCCTGAGAGACAACATGACAATGCGCCGCAACTTTTCCCTTGGACCTATTTACCAATGCATCGACAATATCAAATCATTTATTGTCGCCTCTGAATCTGATACACTCACTGGCTGTAGTACCATTTGAGGGGGTGCTCCCATGAACACTTTTATGAACACTGCCCTGTCTCCCAGGCTACTCTCTTTTGGTTGAATGTCCCATTCTGGATGCATCATCTTGTGCGGTACCTAGCCCAGTACTGGGACGAATGGGGTCGACATTGTTTGGTCATGTCTGGGTTAGGATCCTGTACACTAGACTGACATAATCGAATGTTTGGAGGAGGTGATGTCTTATAAAATTAGTGTTATTTATATTTTTTCTCTTGTTAAGCTTTATTTTTTATGTTGATTATTTTTCCATGTTTTGTAATTTAGCCTTCTGGTGGGGCTGTTTTTATTTAGGGTGCTGTGCCATTGTTGTCGGTGGCCAGAATGGAATGCAAAAATAACCCTCGTCTATAGAACCTTAAGTCTTGTGTGCTTCGAGGCATAAATGGTTTTGCAGGTAATTTGAAGCAAATTCAAAGGTTTAACATATTATCTTTTGTCAGCGTTTTCAAAATGGATACCAAGAGAGCCGTGGATGTGAAACCCCCGCTGGACTGCCAAGGGTGCGTTTGGATGAGCGAGAGTGAGTTCTTGGCGAGTGCCACTTCAACGGCCATGAAGAAGGTAAAAATTTTTGTGGAGGGGAAGGCAAAAGACAGGGCATAGAGAGGAGGAGCTCAGAGAAATCTAACTAGGTCATCTACGCCACTTGTTGGAAAAGAAGTTCATAAAGTGTCGTTAAAGCTGTGTAGATGCCCAGAATAAATTCTGTGCTGCGCTAGGTATGATTATGATCAGGACACGCAACTCTTCTCTGAATCTCATGCTAATGGGACTAGTGTCCCGTCCGTCCCAGCTTAATATCTCATCTTTCTGTGCCAATTCTCATCACCTTTACCGCAGATAGATTCGCTGTTTACTTTGTTACACTTGGCCCTCGCATCCTGAGTAAGAATTAGGGAAGCCCCATCATTGAGTTGACTTGGCCCTCATATCCTGAGTAAGAATTAGGGAAGCCCCATCATTGAGTTGACTTGGCCCTCGCATCCTGAGTAAGAATTAGGGGCTCCCCATCATTGGGTTGACTTGGCCCTCGCATCCTGAGTAAGAATTAGGGGAGCCCCATCATTGAGTTGATTTGGCCCTCGTATCCTAAGTAAGAATTAGGGAAGGCCCATCATTGGGTTGACTTGCCCCTCGCATCCTGAGTTAGAATTAGGGAAGCCCCATCATTGGGTTGACTTGCCCCTCGCATCCTGAGTTAGAATTAGGGGCTCCCTATCATTGGGTTGACTTGGCCCTCGCATCCTGAGTAAGAATTAGGGAAGCCCCATCATTGAGTTGACTTGAACTCTCCGATGGGGCCGTGGCAAGCAGTTGTCCTTCCACCTCGTTTTTTCTCAGCATTCCTTTTTTTTTACTCTATGACTACCTCAACTCTCTGGGCCTGACCGACTACTTCAAGCCTCTGCTACTTGTCAGAGGAGATGCTTTGGAACCTCTATAAACAACGCCCCTCAAAGCCCACAGGTCACAAAAAAACCCGCTGTTTGAGGGGTCCTGGCCGTTGGGGTGCGAATAATGAAAGGATCGGTTTTCGCCCTAATATCCCTTTCCGTGCACATAATGAGCTGACCACCTCCCTGCGGCCGTTTTCGGTTTATAAGGCTCTACGGCTTGTGGCAGGTGGGCTTCACTGCCTTGTTGACTGCCAGCCCAATTAAAAAAGTTTGAGGGGGGGGGGGGACGAGTTCTCGCAGCATCCTCTCTCATTCTACAGGAGAATGGGACCGCAATCTCGGACCCCGCCTCCGTGGCGGAGTCTTTCGCGACCACTTTCCTCGATGCTGCTCCGCCAGCATTCAATGCACGTCGCAATATCGCTGAAGGCAACCGACTGGACTCTACTTCCAGAGGCGGAGAACCCTTCAACGACAGGTTGAGTGAATTGCCTTCCGCTCTCATTTCGTGCGCGGACACTGCCACCTGGTCCAGACAATGTCCCTTATGCCATGCTTCGACACCGAAGTGAGCGAGGCATGGCCTTTCTGTTAGAGTTGTTCACCCGGATTTGGACAAAGGGTATCCTCCCAGGCGCCACCTGTCTTGCGCAAGTTCCTTTCCACGTCGGATGCTTTGCTCCGAATGACAAATGCTGTCTGCGAGGCTTCCTCTGTAGACAGCACTACACCATGTTTTTTTTATCTGGAGAAGACCTATGATATCACATGGCGATGCGGTATCATGGAGACCCTCCACACGATAGGGACGAGGAGACATCTCTTTTTCTGTTTTTGAGAGATCGATTCCGTTAACGCATGGAAGGAGCCCTCTCTGGCTCAATGGAGCAGGAAGAGGAGTCTCGCCTGGAACTGTCCCCAGTGTCGCACTTTTTACCCTAAGCATCAACAGTATCATATCGGTACTGCCGGAAGATGTTCTATCTACGCTCTACGTGCACGACTTTTCGATCTCTTTTGGTGAGTCCCAGATGCCAACTCTGGAGCGTCGATTCCAACAGGCATTGAACCGCATCTCTCTTTATGCCGAATCCCAACGGCTTCGATTTGCTTTGCCCAAGACTAAGGTGGTGCACTTTTGCCTCCATCCACGCCTCCACCCCGACCCGAACTTGTTTCTGAACGAGGATCGCCTGAAAGTGGTGGATTCGCACCGTTTCCTTGGGTTTAGGGCTAGGAAACGCCGTGAGCTTGGTGTACTTGATGGGCCTGTAGGGCCTCTGGTTCTGTGCAGGGTATCACCTTTGACTATTTGCCATCACGTCTGTTTCCTCAACGCCTGGAGTGTTGCGTTCGACCTCTTTTAGAACATACTTCTTGTTCCCCTGATCGATTTCAGTGTACATGTATGGGTCCAAGTCCCGCGTTTTTGCCGGTTCAGATCTTAGTGAGTCACAAAGCGCCCCGAGTGCTCTCGTGGCATTGAAATATTCTCACTCACTGGTTTATGGTATCCGTGACGCCACGGATGTCGAGATTATCTTCTGCTGGTTTTTTGGACATGTGGTGATTTCGGCGACATAGAGCGCAAAAATTACTGGGCGACCAGACCAGCGTTTCGCTCTTCCTCTCACATACTATATGGCAGGTAGCGGATCAGTCCTCGGGGCTGCCTGCTAAAAAAAATGGGGCACGGCCGAAGGGAACTTAGAGTTGCGTGCCATCGCACCGCGACCTTTCCCATGGACCTTCGGGTCTTCATCGATTTGGGCACACTCGCTGCACTCATCGTCATTTAGTGAACCGCTCTCCAGCACCTTACTGCGACGACGTCATTGTCCCCCAGACTTTTCAGCACATTCTTGTTAAATGTCCCAGTCAGGGTGATCTTTGTACACGTTGCCTGTCCCAGTACAGCTTGTACTCGGGACTTGTTCCTCCACACAGACTTGTGGTTTAGTTTATTTCTTGTATGAGGCTGGTATCCTCCATTTTATTTCACTATCTTTGGTGTTGGTTGCATGCTCCTGCGGTTAGGGGAGACGGGTCTCCTCCCTAGGCCGGAGCGTGCTTCATTCTTGTTTTTGCTTTTTGCTTTGGTTTTGCTTTTGTTTGTTCTATAGTGTTTTTATTTGTTTAATTTGTGGCGACTTGTGTCCTTGGATGCAATCGCCAGATGGGCGCTATAAAGAGAAACAAATATATGTAGGATTCCGTGCCCCGCCATGCGCGAACACACCAAACAAGTCCTCTTACTCGGGTTATTTGCCTTCCATGCATTTTCACTTTCCGTATCCTCTTTGCTTTCTTTGAAACTATCTTCACACACTTTCTTGCGGAAATGCCCTCGTTAGTTTTCGACTCTAGTTCCTTAAAGGAAAATATGCTCTCAAGGAGATAGAGCTGCGCATGGAGGGTCGCCCAGCCAGGCATTTTTTTGCCACTGGAAGCAAAAAAGTGTTCAATTTTAACATGGACGCGAGCCAACGTCCATCCTAAAGGCGCCCTGCCTCTTATGAATAATAAACACTTCTAAAGAGGAAAATAAAGAGCTGCAAATGTGACGATTTGGATGGATGTTTTGAAGCGAGTTTGCGCCACTGACACGCCACCTTCATTTCAGGTGTTTAAGGCTTCTCAGAACGGCGAAAAGAATACATTAAAGGTAAGAGTGGGTTATGTGAAGATTTGTAGTAACCTATGGCACTTAGACCCAGAGAAATTCGAGAAAGGAGAGCAAAAGTGAAAAAGATGAAGATGGGAGGGACGGCTCTATAATAATCAAAGAACCACATCAACCTTAGAAGATGCTTGGTCTCTAATGCGAGCGGGGACATTTCCCAATCGATCCAGGCAAGGATTCCTTAAATGTGTGCTTTTTTGGTGTAGACTTTTTTTACCCCGGTAGGCTGGGCTCGGCAAGTCATCAACAACGGATACCAACCAAAAGAAAACTTTCCCCATAATCAAAACTCCACTTCACCTGACATTACCCTCTGCTTTCCACACTTACACCACCTGGATGATAGTGGTACAGATGGAATAGATTGCGACCGCAAAGTTTTAAATGGTCGGAATGTCTCTTGGGCCATTAGAACCTTAGTAAATGGTACCAGGAATTTACATGAGAATTGGCGAGTGTCGACGTTTGTGTATGGGAATGTCATATGGTATGGAAAGAGAGGGAAAGATTTTGAGTGAGAGTAGTGCAACTCGAGAACCTGAGAGGGATGCTTGGCTTGCGAATGTTGTTGTTAATAGTCATCTGACCCTACAGCCTGTGCTGCAGGCCCCCATCAACATACCACAATGAAGTGGGGCCGAGCTTTTTGTGAGACTGTCCTGAGAGACAGGATGAGTGGAGGGAGGCTGTTGTATTGAAGTGTAAATTCAATTGCAGCTTAACCTCACGCTGGATATATCCCAGGGGGCTGGTCCCCCTCCGGATTGCATCCGGGTGGGGTGGTCGTGTCATATGCACTTGCAAATGACTGACCCCTCTAGGACTCCTTTTTCCCTCGTTCTGCATGGTGGCTAGAGTCTAAAAATAAAACACAGCCTTGCCTGCCAACGTAATAAAGCTACAGGCACCCGAGAAAGGCGGCAGAGGGGTGGTCAACCCATTACCCGTCTGGAAGGGGTTATTGGGGCAAAACTTATCTTTCCATTAATCGTGTGCCAACACACACCAAGGACGCCTCATTGCTTATAAGGGTTCCAAATCCTCTCTTCTGACACGGTATGCGGTAGCTGGTCAGGTCCTTAAGCCTAGACGAAGGGTTGAGGGAGATGGGGAGAGATGGTACAGAAACGCCGAATGTAGGAGGAGAGGCTAAGGTGGGACCGGGACGGGGTGCTGAGTGCCGTCAGCACTGCGGCCAAGGAAGCATGTCACATCGCCGTGCCCATTACGAGCTCATGTGCAAAAGGTTGATAGAGTGAGGAACGATAGGATAAATGATGTTTGTGGTGTGAATGAGGTTGTGACTGAAAGAGTTCTGATGTGGTACGAGCACATAGGAAGAGTGGATGGAAATAGACTTGGAAAGAGTGGCGGTCAGGTTGTGAAAATGGCTGGGAGACCTCGTAAAAGGAGGTGGTTTGATTATGTGAATGAGTGTTTGGAAGAGAATGGGCTAACCGAGGAGGAAGTGTATTATAGGTGTGCATGGAGGAGACGTATATGCGCTTTCTGCCCAGGCATGAACCTTGACTGGACGAGATGTTACTGCACACAGCAACCCATCGCTATTAAAACCCAATTTAGAGTGGACAAATTTGGGCCAATTTGGTGTGGCATTGAAGTGCGCCAACCCCACTTTGTGGGGTTTGCAGTGATCTCCAGCTAGTTAGATTTAGCGTCAAGATCCCGAAGGTAAGGTTTGTTGCCATTCAATCAAAGAAACTTGACTTGAGAAGAGCAGACTTTGCAAGCCTTCGAGCTGGACTGACTGACGTGAGGCTAGAAGTGTGCGATACTGTTGAAGACTCGTGGAATAGTTTCAAAACCACATTCATGAGTTTTCAATCGCGTTTCATCCCTCTGAAATGCCCCCGTCTGTCTTCTGTTCAACCTAAGTGGTTTAATTGAGAAATCGGCCAACTGCTTAGGGAGAAGAGAACTGTGTACCTGCAATCGAAGATCTCGGGTGACTTTGACGAATACTGGAGGCTAGCCAGGAGAGTGAAGTCCAGCATAAGGGCGGCTAAGCGGTCTGAGGAACTCCGAGTGGCGAGACTCTGTAAAGAGAATCCCAAGGAGTTCTTTGGATATGTAAACAGCCGTAAACCAATCCGTCGAACGATTAGCCCTTGGAGGAACGATGAGGGGACATTAAAGTATTCAGATGCAGAAAATGCTAACCTCCTCAACGACTACTTCTCTTCAGTGTTTACTGAAGAATGTGGTCCCATCCCCCAGATGATGGATTCCTACTCGGGGGGAAAAGCTGGAGGATATGGACTTCACCGAAGTTGAAATCAAAAAGAAGATCAGTGACCTAATGACCAATGTCACCTGGCCTGGATGGGTTTCTACCTAAAGTGTTGAAAGAAGTGCGCGATGAAGTGTCACGACACCTGAGCGGAATCTTCAACATGTCAATCCGGACCAAATGCGTTCCTAGAGACTGGCGTGAGGCGGAGGTGACTCCAATCTTCAAGAAAGGAGATCGTAACCAACCGTCGAACTACCGACCTATCAGTCTGACTTCGATAGTCGGTAAACTCATGGAAAGCATGATGGTGCTGAGTGCCGTCAGCACTGCGGCCATGGAAAGCATGATGGTGGACAAAGTGACGTCGTATTTAGAGTCAAACCTGCTACTGAGTAGTTCCCAGCACGGCTTCCGAAGGCAACGGTCATACCTGACGAACCTTGTAGAATTCTTCCACTTCGTTTTCAGTGAGCACGATCGGGACAAGGCGGTGGATGTGGTCTACTTAGACTTTCAGAAAGCCTTTGATAAGGTACCACACCGCCGCCTTCTCCGGAAAGTGCGAGCGCTTGGCATAGACGGAAAGGTAGCCGGCTGGATCGAGAACTGGCTAAGTGGCAGACGGCAACGGGTGGTGGTGAATGGACAGTCTTCTGAGTGGGTGCCCGTTACTAGCGGGGTGCCTCAAGGTTCTGTCCTGGGACCACTTCTATTCATCATCTACGTCAACGACATGGACGGTGACATGGTTGCCAAGATTTCCAAATTTTCCGACGATACCAAGCTTGGTATGAACGTTGCAAAGGATGGAAATACTGCCCGCCTGCAGGAAGATCTTGGGAAGATTGGGGAGTGGTCGGACACGTGGCAAATGCCTTTTTAACGTGGGGAAATGCAAAGTGATGCATATCGGCCACAGAAACCCCCAATCTCAGTATATCCTTAAGGGCACTGCTATTGAATCCACCGACACTGAGAAGGACTTGGGAGTAACAATCACTAGTGACCTCAAGTTCTCGAAACAGTGCATTGAGTCGGAGAAAAAGGCCCAAAGGATGCTAGGCTATATTAAGCGCCAGTTTGGTTATCGGAACCAGGAGATTGTACTGTGCCTGTACAACTCACTTGTCCGACCGCACCTGGAGTATGCCGTACAATTTTGGAGTCTTTCATTGCGAAAGGACATCGCGAGATTGGAACGCGTACAAGCCAGGGCAACCAAGCTGATTCCCTCTATCCGACATAAAAGTTATGAGGATAGACTAAGGGAATTAGATCTGTTCTCGCTGGAAACCCGTAGACTGCGTGGTCAGCTCATCGAAGTTTTCAAAATACTTCGAGGGTTCGACAATGTTGACTACCGGGATATTTTCACACTGAGTGAGAACAGAACGCGCAATCACGGCTTCAAACTTGAACTGAAGCGTTACAACCGCAATCTGTGTGGAAATTTTTTCACTTACAGTATCTGCGGTATGTGGAACGCACTTCTAGTGGAAGTTGTCAACAGTGAATCTGTTGACCAGTTCAAGTCAAGACTAGACAAGGTCTTGAAAAGTGGCCGTTTATGGACGCAAAACAATTGAGCAGCCATGTGCCCGCTCGATTGCTAGTCCAAAGGTACCCTCCTTGAATGGACCGTAAGGTCTCCTAGGGTACCTTCTTTCCTTGTTGTTACTCCTTCTTGACTCTGGTCAATATTGAAATTTTAATTTCTTCACATGCCCATACCACCTCATAACTCCATCACAACCTCATTCACACCATAAACATCTCTTGCCCATTCGTTCCTCACTCTATCAACCTTTCGCATACCAAACATTCCTCTTCAGGGTCTCCTTTTGCACTGCTTTCACCCAAGATCTTTCCTTTTCCTTTCATACTATAGTACCATTCCCATATACCAACGTTGGCACCAGCACATTTCCATGCAGCTTTGTGGAACATTCCATACTACACCCCTTACTAATCACTAACGCTCTAATTGCCCCCGAGACTTTCCTACCATTTAAAACTTTGTGGTTGCAATCTACGTTATCTGTATCAGTCTTATCTACAATGCACCCTAGATATTTAAAACTTCGCCCTTGTTCAAGGGTGACACCGCGGACTTTGTATCTTACTCCACCCAATCCTCGCCCCAAAATACCGTTACCTAACTCTTTTCTACCTTCGCTTTTACCCCCCTCTTCTCACATGCCCTGTCCAAAGCTTCGATCAACATTTCCAAATCTCTTATCCCTCTCAACCTCCAACACCAGGTCCCAGCATATACCAACATACAACCCATCTCTCACCTCTTTCCCTCATTCACATACGTACTCCTCTGAGTATTTCATTCATAAAAATATATTAAACAGCAATGGCAACATCACGCAACGTTGTCTTACGCCCCATATATGTCAAAGTACTCACTCAGGCTATCATTGGCTCGAACGCACGCCTCACTTCCAACATAATTACTCTACACTATTACTGCATTCTCTCAGTCTACAGGCTATCGCCTTACAACACAACCAGCAAGCTCACCCACAACACATCACGACTACTTTTTAGCATCTCAGCGGACATATAAAATACATCCCGCAGCATATTCTTACTAGTCATAGATCATTCAAGTTCCCCCCTCTCCTTTCTCAATCAATGTGTACTTTTGCACATCCTTGTGCTGAAAGAATGCGTTCGCTACACATGTTTCATTCAGCCCCATAGTCCTTCATGTTCATTCTCTCCGAGTGTACCAAAAGTTATTCCCTCTCTCTCACTCTGCCACTGCTTATGTATGTCTAGCATAGAGCAAGCATCTGCACTCTCCCTGTTTTTAACACTGATTACTACTCCCCTCTTTCCCGTATCGTATACCTCTCACATTCCACACACCCACGAGTATTTCGTTCACACGAGTTTTCACGGTGCGTGTCTTCGCAAGTCAGTTTCCCAGATCAGGGCTTAGTCGCATTTTACGACACGTGTCAAAACGACGGTATGGGTATTCTTCCGGTCCTTCATACAAGGAAATAGCGCAAACATTATATTCGTATCAATATAGAAAAAAAATCCACATTGCCTTAATTTTGACTTGGTAGGAACCATTAGTGGATAATAATAAAAATAATAGAAGTTTCACCACTGATTGGTACTCAATTAAGAGGCCTTCTATTTCTCAGTGGGGGCCTACAGTTTAAGGTGGAGTCGACCTTAGCCAGGGGCAATTTAGGTACGTACAGGGATTTCCCTATTTGCTTCCTAGGTCTATTCTCATCCTTACCCTTTTAATTGATGTCCGCTCTTTCCTTATATGCGCTCTGCCTCCCTGATTTGCACGTTGTCTTCTTTGTAGGCTCGCCCGAAGCGGGGACTGGTCAGTAGTCCCCACCTGGATAATGACCCTAAGCAAAGCAGATTGTCGCATTTCTTTGTCCCCGTCGTCGACAAGAATCCACTCTAGGCTCCCACTGTGCGGCCTAACTGTTACTGATCAAATGCAACCGCTTTCGTCTCTATTAGGCAAAAATCATCTTTGGTAATAAAGACGAAACCGCTTCGGTCTGTTGCTATTTCTTGCGGGTATTTGTACATTATTAATAGTCGAATATTTTTTTTACTCATCCTTGTTCATTTTAATATATTTATATCAATCTTACTTAGATTTTTCGATATTTATAATAAAGAAAAATATCCTGTTTTACCTTACTGTTTGATGACTTGGCAATGGGATCTTGTTCTCAAGGAATAGGGGATGAAACTGTAGACCCGGACATTTGGGTGGGGTCGTATTTTAACGAGGTGAAGGTGTTAAGGTCGACCAAGGATGCAGCGGATCTCGGTCGAATGTTTGTAGGCTCGCATCTGAAGAGCCCCCTGCAAAAGAGTCTAGTTTCTTCGATATTTACTTGTCTTTCGATTTAAACCCCATATCCCTCTGAGAGACATACCATCTCCTATAATTGTGGGGGGATCTGAGTGGGAAGGACTCCTTCCGCAGTGAAGGTTTTCACCCCCCTCCCCTTGAGAGACATGACATCCGCTATAATTGTGAGGGGATCTGAGTGGGAAAGACTCCTTCCGCAGTGAAGGTTTTCACCCCCCTCCCCTTGAGAGACATGACATCCGCTATAATTGTGAGGGGATCTGAGTGGGAAAGACTCCTTCCGCAGTGAAGGTTTTCACCCCCTTCCCTTGAGAGACATGACATCCGCTATAATTGTGAGGGGATCTGAGTGGGAAAGACTCCTTCCGCAGTGAAAGTTTTCACCCCCCTTCCCTTGAGAGACATGACATCCGCTATAATTGTGAGGGGATCTGAGTGGGAAAGACTCCTTCCGCAGTGAAGGTTTTCACCCTTCTTCCCCTGAGAGACATGCCATCCGCTATAATTGTGAGGGCATCTGATTGGGAAAGACTCCTTCCGCAGTGAAGTTTTTCACCCCCCTTCCCTTGAGAGACATGACATCCGCTATAATTGTGAGGGGATCTGAGTGGGAAAGACTCCTTCCGCAGTGAAGGTTTTCACCCCCCTTCCCTTGAGAGACATGACATCCGCTATAATTGTGAGGGGATCTGAGTGGGAAAGACTCCTTCCGCAGTGAAGGTTTTCACCCCCCTCCCCTTGAGAGACATGACATCCGCTATAATTGTGAGGGGATCTGAGTGGGAAAGACTCCTTCCGCAGTGAAGGTTTTCACCCACTTCCCTTGAGAGACATGACATCCGCTATAATTGTGAGGGGATCTGAGTGGGAAAGACTCCTTCCGCAGTGAAGGTTTTCACCCCCCTTCCCCTGAGAGACATACCATCCGCTATAATTGTGAGGGCATCTGATTGGGAAAGACTCCTTCCGCAGTGATGGTTTTCACCCCTCTTTCCTTGAGAGACATGACATCCGCTATAATTGTGAGGGGATCTGAGTGGGAAAGACTCCTTCCGCAGTGAAGGTTTTCACCCCCCTCCCCTTGAGAGACATGACATCCGCTATAATTGTGAGGGGATCCGAGTGGGAAAGACTCCTTCCGCAGTGAAGGTTTTCACCCCCCTTTCCCTGAGAGACATGCCATCCGCTATAATTGTGAGGGCATCTGATTGGGAAAGACTCCTTCCGCAGTGAAGGTTTTCACCCCCCTTCCCTTGAGAGATATGACATCCGCTATAATTGTGAGGGGATCTGAGTGGGAAAGACTCCTTCCGCAGTGAAGGTTTTTACCCCCCTCCCCTTGAGAGACATGACATCCGCTATAATTGTGAGGGGATCCGAGTGGGAAAGACTCCTTCCACAGTGAAGGTTTTCACCCCCCTTTCCCTGAGAGACATGCCATCCGCTATAATTGTGAGGGCATCTGATTGGGAAAGACTCCTTCCGCAGTGAAGGTTTTCACCCCCCTTCCCTTGAGAGACATGACATCAGCTATAATTGTGAGGGGATCTGAGTGGGAAAGACTCCTTCCGCAGTGAAGGTTTTCACCCCCTCCCCTTGAGAGACATGACATCCGCTATAATTGTGAGGGGATCTGAGTGGGAAAGACTCCTTCCGCAGTGAAGGTTTTCACCCCCTTCCCCTGAGAGACATGCCATCCGCTATAATTGTGAGGGCATCTGATTGGGAAAGACTCCTTCCGCAGTGAAGGTTTTCACCCCCTTTCCTTGAGAGACATGACATCCGCTATAATTGTGAGGGGATCTGAGTGGGAAAGACTCCTTCCGCAGCGAAGGTTTTCACCCCCCTTTCCCTGAGAGACGTGCCATCCGCTATAATTGTGAGGGGATCTGAGTGGGAAAGACTCCTTCCGCAGTGAAGGTTTTCACCCCCCTTTCCCTGAGAGACGTGCCATCCGCTATAATTGTGAGGGGATCTGAGTGGGAAAGACTCCTTCCGCAGTGAAGGTTTTCACCCCCCTGCCCTTGAGAGACATGACATCCGCTATGATTGTGAGGGGATCTGAGTGGGAAAGACTCCTTCCGCAGTGAAGGTTTTCACCCCCTTCCCTTGAGAGACATGACATCCGCTATAATTGTGAGGGGATCTGAGTGGGAAAGACTCCTTCCGCAGTGAAGGTTTTCACCCCCTTCCCTTGAGAGACATGACATCCGCTATAATTGTGAGGGGATCTGAGTGGGAAAGACTCCTTCCGCAGTGAAGGTTTTCACCCCCCTTCCCCTGAGAGACATGACATCCGCTATAATTGTGAGGGCATCTGATTGGGAAAGACTCCTTCCGCAGTGAAGGTTTTCACCCCCTTTCCTTGAGAGACATGACATCCGCTATAATTGTGAGGGGATCTGAGTGGGAAAGACTCCTTCCGCAGTGAAGGTTTTCACCCCCCTCCCCTTGAGAGACTTGACATCCGCTATAATTGTGAGGGGATCTGAGTGGGAAAGACTCCTTCCGCAGTGAAGGTTTTCACCCCTCCCTCTGAGTGGGAAGGACTCCTTTCGCAGTGAAGGTTTTCACCCCCTCCTCCTGCCTCCTTTTATCGTTTTGGGGGGTGAAAAAGAAAAAGATTTTAAATGGACGTTTTTTGGTAGATGTTTTTAATTATGGTTTTAAGCTCACATTCACCCTCTCTCTAAAGGACGGTCAGCATTGATATGACCTGGCAATAATGGTCAGTTTTTCTCTTCCTAAACATTACTCCTCCAGCAGGTAAAGTAAGGCTGTGCTTTTGAAGCTAGCCTCCCTGTGGAGAAGTTAAAAATGGAGTTGAAGAGTGGTCAGTCATTTCCAAGTTAATATGGCACGACCACCCCACCTGGTGTGGGAGCACACCACTTGGATATAATCCATGTGAGGTTATGTTGCAATTGAACTCACACTTCTTAACTTGCATGGACCCCTAGCACAGGGGGAAGGGGTTGCAACTGCTTCCCTCCTCTAACCTGGTCCCTCAGGTCAGTCTCACAGAAAGCGAGGCCCCACTTATTTGTGGTAACCTTGATGGGATCCTACAGCTCAGGCTGGAGGATCAAAGGCCTTCTCCCTTAATACCCCAGCGGGGGAAGAGAGAAGAGGTCATCCGCTGCCTGGGAGAAATGCGACAACATTACGCAATTCCTCCTTCCTCACTGGCGGGCCTAGCGAGGGCGGCACTTTTTTAATGAATTCAAGCCAAGTGCGTTTGTCCAATTCATCGAGTAAGTATTTTTTAGTTTCCTTTTTCCAGACAAATATGTTTTTATTATTATCAGCAAAGAAAAGAAACTACGAAACTTTGTGAAAAATCCATAATTTTAAAAATAAATTGTGTATTTCGAGATTCATTATGCAAAAGTGAGGTTGTGCTATTTTTTTTGCTAATAAAGTGAGTTCATTTTCCACTAGTGATTGCCACGCTTGTGAGGAGTGCTTCTATGTATAGATGTGTTAGGCTGTAGTCGCCCAACAAACTATTCCTGTTTGGGAATGTTTCGAAATCTATAGAGCACTGTGCCTTTAATATTTGTTTGCAGGCCATTTTTCACCTTTATTATGCGTCATAATCATTGTCTGACAAGGCTAAACCCCTGACTCCGCTGGAGGAGCTGACGTTCGCTACCATCTCATCCCTCGATTTGTAATTCTGGGAATTTACGTTGCGTAGAGAAGCGGAAAATGCCCACGTCCGTCCCGCGCAGAAGAAACTAGGTACGCCTCTGTTCAGATTGCCCCACCACTCTCGGGTGAGACTGTAAAGTTTGACTTGGCGTTTAACCATCACCAAATATATAAAAAAAAACACTGGTTTTAGGCTATATTGAACCTGAAATTAAAGAATATGAAGTTCCTTTTGTCTGCAAACCATTGCTTATCAACACACGATACAATATGTATACCAAAAGCCGTTCCCCGCCGCCGGGGCTATGTATGCCTCCTTGCTTTCTCTTTTTTATGTGTGAATTTGAAAGTAACCCAATAGTAGGCTGATTTTATTTTTATTATTTTTATTATGGCGACTTGTATCCTTGGTGGCCGTCGCTAGAGGGACACTTTAAAAGAAATATACGAGTATACCAAAAGCAAATATATTTTCATTCAATAGCATTTTATTTCAGGTTCAATATAACCTAATAAAACAATATTTTGTCATAATTATCCCCTATAAACCTGTGTAACATAACTTGTGTAGAAAAAAAGGCTGAATAAACTAAATTTCTTGTAAAGGTGCCCTCTTTGAAAAAAGGAAAGTCATCAATTTCGACAACCTCACCCTAGGTTGCGCACCCTTAAGGTAAAATGCTTGAAAGCTGTTGATCTCTTAAAACTTTTATCCTATACGTCATGGGGTAGTGACAGACAGGCTGTGAATGTTGCATATCGCCTTTATCCAATCTCTCTCAGATGTTCTTTTCGCACATCACTTATCAATAGTCTATGCCGAGAATGGCGTTTTGCCGTGTTCAGCGGACACCAACTACCGCACTTCACTGGTCACTATTTGCCGCCCCATCTGGTGCGCACAATGACAGAATGCCGTCCATGTCTAGGACTCAGAATTGGTGACCACGTCTCCTGTCTAGATTTCTCTGCTGTACTCAATTTTGTTTATGTGCCCACCTTGTTTGGGCCTCCCCTCCCCTTAACATACAGGCTGCGTTGTCCCCCAGACTTCTGTACATTCTTGTTGAATGTCCTAGTCTGGGTGATCTCCGCTACCGCTTGTTCTTTGTAGTGGGGACGGGTTCGTACACACCAACTTTTGGCAGGAAGCTGGCCTCCACTTTATTTAACCTTTTAGATGCGTTTCTTTTTGTAGGTCGCATCTTCCTGCGCCGGGGGGAGGCGGGCCTACCCCCGACGCCGGAGCACGCTTCCTTCTTGCCTTTTTGCTTTTTCTTGTTATATTCTTTCTAGCCTTTGTCCTATTTTATCGTCATGTGTTATTTAGATATCGTTATTTATTTTTTAATATAGCATAGTACTGTGTTGTGTACGGCGACTTATGCCCAAGTAGGCGGTCGCCAGATGATCTACCACAATAAAACAAAAACCCTTAACATATGTACCCGCATGTGGCATCTCCAAAAGAGGTCTTTTGACCCTTCCTACTTAGAGTTCTTTGTTTCTGGTGCATGCCTCCTCCTACGTTTCCTTATGCCCACTATACTGATGGTTATAAGTCTGGCCTCAATGTGGGGTGCGGGCTGTTGACCCTGCTCAGAGTAGCCTCTGTAATTACGGCTGAACTTTCAACTATTCTTCTAGCTTTTCGACTTATTTTAACTTTGCCTTTTATCGTTTTTAGTGATTCTAGAAGTGATAGAGTCCGTCTTTCTGTTTACTCGCCACACCTTTCACTGCAGGAGATTATCATGGTTGATTAGACACAGTTCTAAGCATAACGGTTACCCTTTGTCAGAAGCCTAGTCATATGAGGCCCCATGGGAATGAGTGTGCGGACGGGGAGGTCCTTACGGCTTCCCTGGAAGTTCCTGTCCACTCTGCACCCTTGCCGTATAAGGATTTCTTCCAGTCCGGGAGTATGTGTGGGGTCTCTGGCAGAGGAAACTGGATAGCGGTAGAAATTTCAAATTGTGTAGTATAAAGAAATTCGTTGGCCCTTGGCCATCAAGATATGTTCCGGCCCTTCGAGGTAGCTATTCACGGCCACAGCAGGGTTTTAGGTGGGGACCTGATATGCCCTTCCTCTGGTGGTGGTACCTCATTGCCCTTCTCGCAATTTTTGTTCCCCAAATCTTTCTTCTGTGCCGTACCTTCTCCGTCTGCGCTCAGTTTTAGCTGAGGATTCTTTCCGTGCACGCCTTAATTTTTGTCCCGGTCTGGTCAATTCATTTTTATAGTTTTAACTTTTGGTTCATCACCATTACTCTTTATTTAAGTTGCTACATGTTTTTAGCTTCTTACATTCCTTTTATTGTCACTAACGTTTGTTACTTTAGCCTTGCGTTGCCGAGAGATGTCATTAGTTCATTGCCTCCAGCTGTGTTATCCCTAACTAACTCTGCTTTCGAAATGTTTTAGCCTTTTTTTTCTTCATAGTTTATTTTATTACTTGTTGCCCTTTAAAAAAAAATGCTGCTAGTGAAAATCCGGTGGATTGGGTCACATGAGAGCCTTTATCCCTTTAAATCCTTAATCATCCCAGGTTTTTGATTTTGCATCCAAATGGGTACACCACCGCAATGAACCTAAATTAACTACGGTTTCATCTGTTAAATTGAGAAATGAGCGCCCCAAAACCACTTTTAAATTTGCAATCCTAAATTAAGACTATTTTTCTACCCACGTTTCTGAAAACTCGACACGTGAAAATTGCAGTCTTTCGTTTAGGGAATTGACCTTGCGGCATCTAAATAACTTTGTATCTTCACGATAAGAGCAAAGGTTGTTACCTAAATAACTTTTGAATTTGTGTATTGTGCTTAGAATTCGAAAAATACTACCGACAACCTCTTTATAATTAACCATCTACTCGTCAAATTTAAAAACAAGAAAAAGCGTGACTTATAATAGTTTCCACTTATAAAGCAGGTTTGTTTGTTTTTTACAATTGACGTACCTATTACTTTATCGAATAACTCTCTCATGGCCTTTCCGAGGATCTTGTAAATAGCGGTTCCTATTTAAACAAATTACATACCCAAGCGACATGTCTATCATAAAATTCCAGCCTTTTAACTGCGGTGCTTCCTTTAATAAGAAAATTTACGTATAAATGGAAATAAAATTAGCCTGTTTGGTATGCTAAGCTTTTGATGTTAAAATTCGAGGTGCAGGCGGAACGAAGGATACTCAGGGACTTTGGGGCATCCAAAACGAGAAAGTGACCAAGCGGGAATTAGATGGGTCCTTAAATAATTTTGCAGTGTTAGGTCTCACGGGAGTGCAGGAGAATCCAGCTGGATTGTGAAACTAAGCTTGCAGTTTGTATTAAAAGAACAAAAGGGTGTATTAGTCATTTTCAAAGGATAGCCAGGAATTCAGACTAGTTATAAACGGAGCTCGACTAAAATGGCCGCAACACAATTTACCCCAATCTTCAAAAAGGATCGGGAACGATCCTGAGAGGAGATTCTTTAGTAAAAAAAAAACAACTAATGAATCTACTCTACAAAATCCGCGGAAAAGGCGTCCAATCTGTTTGCTAGGCAGCGGTATAGAAAACATTCGATAGATGGCATGCATAGGGATTGCAAACGGCGCTAGTAACCATAGTCGGCGGAAATTATATTCATAGATTTAACACAACCTCAGAACAGATTACATATTTTTTTAGAGGCTAATATCCAGAATGAAAATTAAGATAAAGAATATTGCCATAATTGCTATTACCCGCCGAATTAAGGCTAGTTTAAGAATGCAATTAAAGGCGATATATACCAGGCTGCCTTAAGAGCGCCTGGCAATGGGGGTTAAATTCTTTTCTTTCCGGGAACAATTTCTAAAAGACTGTATTTAATTGACCCAGTTTGGGAAGGCTCGTCTGGGCCGTTTAATAGATAAATAAGGTACATCGAGGCAATAAACCGAATTTATTTCACGCGAAGAGGCAATTAAATTTGGTAACCAGGGAAACTCCGCCTGGGTATTCGAGAAAGAGATATTTAAAAGGCAAATTAAAATGTATGCACGCAAATGCTCAGTTTAAGGAATAAACTTCCCAAATTTAATGTTTTAATTCATACATAGAAATAAAATAGCGATCACAAAGAACTGGCTAAAAAAAACTATTGAGAATTTAGTATCGAGAGATAAGAAAATCATAAAGAACATGTATTTGCGAAGGGTGTTGGTGGTGTAATTTAATTAAGAGGAGAACTAGACGCAAAGAGGCCATACGTGGTCGGCGATTATATATCATAAATGAAGTGGTGATCGTTTTGTTCGAGTCTGCTAAAAGAATAATTAACTTAGCTATAGTTTATATAGACTTCCAGCTCAAATTGAAAGCGAAGACGTGCGGCTATTTGAGTGCCTCTGTTTCTTTTCAGAAATTGAGAAGCTATAATTGTGGGAATTTCAGTTACCAGGTTAACTATACATCTTAGCACCTTTGATAAAGTAGTGAAAATTTTGTTCAATTTTATTTATGAAAACTTTTTTTTCAAAGTTTTAATAATTCCACGAGGATCAAAACATACTAGATTTAATTCTCACGGAAGAGACCTTGGTAGGGAACGTTCGTGTGGGTAAACCATTGACGACGAAGGACCATAATGTAATTAGGTTCGAAATGAATTCAAGAGTAATTGCAAATGAGCATAGAATTAAAACTACGTCTTGGGAGTGTAATTCCGATGTTTTTCGTGACCGCTAGGGCCGTACAAGATTTGGAGTGGCAAAGCGCGGTGTAGGGAAGCGAAGAAGAATTATGACATAAAAGCTGACACTAAACTCAAAACAGGAGCCGAAACTCTTTTTATAATTACATGATTGGTAGAAAGCCCATAAGGAAGACAGTAGGCCCGATCGAAAGTAATGAGGGCATTATGACCGACAAACCCGAACAAATTGTTAATATATTAAATGAGCACTTCGTAAGTTATTTCTGTGGGGGATTTGTCACAATTATCACCACGAGACGAGGAAAGGAATTTGGGAAATAATAAGTTATATCCGACATGCGAGTAATTAAAGGGAAAATTATCACAAACAAGATGAAACAATCGAAGGCGCCGACGTGGTGTACCAGCCTTATAGAATTTTATAAAATGAATTGGTAAAACCATTCTGTACTATTTTTAAACGGTCGATCGAGGAAGGAATAGTTCTAGTAGAGTTTAAACGTGCTAATGCTATTCTAATATTAAAAAAAAATACGACCCAACAAATTTCCGAAGCGAAAATGAATTGGTAAAACCATTCTGTACTATTTTTAAACGGTCGATCGAGGAAGGAATAGTTCTAGTAGAGTTTAAACGTGCTAATGCTATTCCTATATTAAAAAAAAATACGACCCAACAAATTTCCGCCCTATTTATTAGCCTAACTTTAGTAATTGGGAAGCTCTTTTAAACTAGAATTTGAGATAAGTTTGTGAATCATTTGGAAACTTTGCACCATATTGATTCCGGTGTAGACGTTCGGGCTTAACAAATTTACAAGCTTTTTTTTATAAAAGGATTTCCATCTACGACGAAACCAAAGAGGTGGGCATAATTTACCTAAACTTTCAGAAGGCTTTGATAACGTGTTGCATGAGAGGCTTTTAATGAAAATTTGAGCTCGCAGAGAAAGAGGAAAAGTACTTAAGTGGTTAGAGAACTGGCTCTCAAATCGATCACAGCAGGTTTTGTAAATGGGGCGTGATCAGAGTGGGACCCAGTCACTAGCAAGGTACACCAGGTATCAGTCATGAGCCCACTGTTATTCATTGCTTCTATTAACGACCTAGATAATGGATTGATTAGTAGGATCTCAAAATTTGAAGATGGCACGGAGCTACAAAGCAGAGCCTTCTAGACTTAAAATTATCGGGTGGGCGGATATGTTGCAGGTGAACTTTAACATATGTCATAACTTAAAAGTAGAATATCATTATGAATGGCCAAATTCTCGAATCTGTTAACTTAGAAAGGAACCTGGGGAGTTTAAGGAAGTAACGAGTTGGGCAGTTTCTCAATCCAAGTGGACTGTAAATGGCAGCAGGAACAAATGGGGGCAAATTAATTATAAAAGAGGGAGAAGACCACTGTGAGATAAAAATTGTAAAAATGAAGAATTAAAAGATTCCTCTGCCAGAAGGAAACGAAGATGGGATAGGTGAAAGGGTTGGGACACAGGACGACCAGAAAATGGCGAAATGAGGGCATTCCAGTAAAAGATGGGTGACCGATTGATTCCCACCACAAAAAACGGTAGCAAGGGCTGATTCGAGCGCGAGCCCAAACAAAGTGGCCTTAAGTCTCGCGTGGCAGAGGCGAACGCGGCAAAGGGCCACTTCTAAGCACCATAATCTGAAGGATAGAAGGCCAAGAACGAACAGACTTTTGACATTTTATAATTTAAATTATCAACATCCCTCCCATTTGTCCTGCCACAACTGAAAATATAATCTCTTATAGAAGAAAAGAAATTTCGAAAAAACAATGTAGAGATATCCGGGGACAAAGAATAGGGTGAACGGGACAGCTAATCAGCCCTATCGTCGTCCAGGACTTTTACATGCCCAGGGACCCAACAAAATAGAAGTCAATAACGGGACGCATTATGGACCAACCAGTTGCAGATATCTGTGACTAAGGGATGGGAACCATTAAAAGACCGAATTGACTGTAAAACACTCCTTGAGTCGGAGAAAATGAAGAAATCCTTAAAAGGTAAAATTTGAATGAGTCTAAACGCTAAAAGAATGGCTGCAAGTTCAGCTGTAAAAATAGAAGCTGCCAGCGGCCAAGATAAAGTTAGAAACTCGTGAAAAACTGGCTCCAGCACCCACGCTTCTGTCTGAATTGGAAACATCTATGTACAGGGTCACCCCCAAAAAACGGGCCCCAACTTTCGATAGGCCTCATTTCTTAATTTTCTGCAAGGATTGAATGAAACTAAGGTGATAACTAGTTTATTGTGTTTAAGAACATCATATCAAAACATGAGAGTCTTTGGACTTTTCTTTATTCTATAGCACGTGTTCGAGATCACCTCTATTTAGCTCTGTGCATTTATAGAAGCTCAGCACAAAGTTGTCCATTACGTCCTTACAAACCGACCGACTAATGGCTGTGATCTCCTTCCTGACGGCATCCTTGAGTTCCGTGATGGCCCTGGGTCTCCCTGTATACACTCTATCTTTAAGGTAGCCCCAGAGAAAGAAATCTAGGGTGCTAAGAACTGGGCTGTGAGGTGCCCACTCAAAATCAGTCTTAAGACTGATCACACGGCCACCAAAGTTCTCTTTCACCAATTTCGTGTTCAAGTTAGAATTGTGAGAGTTTGCTCCATCTTGCTGGGACTAGAACTTTCCCATAAGCGACGGGAACAGGGTCTGCAGCTCCCCCTTGATGGTTTTGAGCACCTCAACATACGGCTACTTGGTGACTGTCACTGTCGCGCCAGATTCCTTGATGATGTCTCTGGCTGAGATTACAGCCCATTTTGTGCACTTATAGGAGTGTAGGGGTTTGATGGCCACCTCATATGGTCTAGAGATCCCCCAGAAGATATTTATCTTTGAGTTTACCTTTCCTTCAAGATGGAAGTGAGCTTCATCTGAGGTCCAAAGGAGGTTAAGGAAAGTTGGGGTCTCCTGAATCTTCTCCAGTATTTTGACTGCCATAGCCTTTCTCTGCTTCTTGTCTGAGGCTGTAAGGGTCTGCTTCGTCTGTATTCTGTGTAGGTAGGCCTTTACATCCATTGCTAGCACTCTTCTGCAAGTCTAACTGGATATACCGAGGGACTGGCTTCGCTTGCGCACAGAACGTTTTGGACTATGCTGAACTGACTCTCTCACGCTTTCGACCAGCTCAGCTGTACGCTTCCTGGGGCGTCCTGAATGGCTTAGACGGTCGTCACTGGCTTCAGTGAGGTTCTCCACTGCCCCATAGTTCTCGAAGTGGTCAGCCAGTCCTAAATTCTGCTCTTGGAGGGGGCTTTTTCACATTCGAACTGATGCACGAAAGTGTCCTGCACTTTCTTGAACGAGCCTGTCTTGTAGTAATGTTCGACGTAGTATATTATTTGCTGGAACTCCCATTAAGATCTAGTTGTGTTCGCAGGCGTTGCTTCTGTCATGTCGTGCAAAGTAAAGGGTAATTAGTGAATAAATGAAGGATATATCACAAAAAGTGTGTGCAGGCATGTTTTTGGGGGGATGACCCTGTATATTGGACAGTGTTGTGTATGTGAGGTCGCATCCTAGAGGAAAAGGCACGGGGATCAAGGATCCACGGGCGACTTATCCTGGCTCCACATACTGGTGCAAACTGTAGCAGGTGGAGCACGCCATCTAGGGATCAGTGACGACGGAAGGGCAAAGACTCTTAGAGCACCCACGATGGAGAGATGATCTATCTAGAGGTTCCAGGGGCGGAGTAGAGACGGCTAACTATCGAATACTGCCGTTGACTCGGCAACATAAAGGCATCTGTAAACCTCTAATACAGGGACTTGTTGCACACGAGAGAGGTATCGCATACATATCTGGCATCGATGAAAAGGAAAGGGGAGCACCCCACTCTCAGTAAAGACTGTTCACTGGGTAGGTGCGGAAGTAAATTTAGCACCCATAGTCCAATTTGTATTGGACAGAGGTAGTGTATAATGACCACAGTGTTCGACGATCACTGCCCCACGACGTGTGGGAGAGGACTTTCAAAATATCTAGAGCCCGCAGACAGCCCGTTCGAAGAGGGCGTAGTGTGTATTAAGGGTTACGTCCAGAAACCGAAACTCAGAGAAAAACTTTATATCTACACATTGTAGGAAGATTAATAACCTGAACAAGAGCCCGTCTACCCCGGTGAAAAAACATCGCCTTCGATTTGGTCGTGGAAAAGCGGAATCGTCTAAGTTGTGTGTGCTCTTCTCGAAGCTGCATCGACTGCCAGCTCAAAATGACGGGCCGCTGATGGAAGGCGAGGCAGGTAAAGGGTCAAAAATAGAGTGGCAGTCGCACCAGATTAGGCGGCAAAGTCGCACCTGGAAAAAAATAAAGTCGCGTCCAGCTATGTATATATATTCAAAGGGAAGTATTAAATTCTGAGCGACAAGACTTGGTGAATTTAAAAGGGAGAACGTGAACGAAATAATTTTTTAACGACAGTAATATAATGATCTCAATAACGCAATAATTATTCTATCTGAGCTGCTCCGACTATATATATATATATATATGTATATATATATATATATATATATATATATATATATATATATATATATATATATATATATATGCTTATTTTCTAGAGGGCATGGCCTAGAATCGTCCGTGAGATGAGCTTAAGTTGTCGAGTTCATTGTTCTCCACCCCTAAGGCGGTGTTATCGAAAGCTGTGTATGTCGAATTACTTACATATCCCAAGTTTTATCTATATAACAGAATACGTTTGTGGTAGCTTTGTGATAAAATTTCTTTTGATCAATTGGTGTATTTACGCAGGTGCTTCATAGACTTCCGTCTTTTTATAAATCTATTCTGAAACGCGAATTGTTTGTTTAAGCGTTGTCTTATTGACACAGGTGTCTCTGACCTTTCGCGCGTTCGTAGATTCGTGTGTCTCGCTCGCACTTCCAACGGCCGCTTGCCATAAATATCTATATATATATCTATATATATATATATATATATATATATATATATATATATATATATATATATATATATATATATATATATATATTTTTATATATATATATATATATATATATATATATATATATATATATATATATATATATATATATATATATGGGTAAAAATCATGAGAGGTAACACCTGAATAAGTATAAATATTTTGTTATACCACGTAGGGAAAAATAAAAATTGATTGGTGTTAGTACTTTCGTCTTAACATTTTCAAACTCACAATGGTTTATAAAATAGAGAGACACTGTATTTATGCAAAGCATTGTTTTCCTTATACGGTCAAAATTTTTAGGACCACTCATAAGTTAGATTTGAGAAAGAAAGATAGGACTGGATCTAAGGAAAACAAACTGGGGCTAATATTTACATTTCTCTCCTTTGTGCTGGAGATTAGGAATGATTCCAAGATATTTCTGTTAATAAAATCATTTATATGCATTATGATATATGCTTTTGACCAGTTAATCTGGTGACCCATCTTAAGCCTGTTGACGGCCAAAGCACTATTTGAATATCTCTTAGATACTGCAATTTGATGATGCTTAATTCTTACAGAGATATTTTTAGAAGTTTGACCTGCATAAAATAAATTACAATCGAAACAAGGTATCCGATATATTACATTATTATCGTTCTTTGGACTGTGTTATATTATCATATTTTTTCAATGTATAATTGTATTTGAAAATTACACTTATATTAAGTTGTTTTGACATTGGTACTGTATAAAAGAAATTATCACGGTAAGGTAAAAGTAATAAAAAAATCTGACCTTATAGGGAAAACATTTCTTTGTATAAACACGGTATCTCTCTATTTTATAAACCATTGTGAGTTTGAAAATGTTAAGACAACAAAAGTACTAACTCCAATTCATCTTTTTTTTCCCAACGTGGTATATATATATATATATATATATATATATATATATATATATATATATATATATATATATATATATATATATATATATATATATATATATATATATATATTAGGGATATGAAGACCCAGGAGATTACACCAATCATTTATTAGGGACGTTTCGGACCTTCATTAGCAGCATCTTCAGCGACTGTATCGCCTAATGAGAGGTGGAAGAAATATTAACTATAACAGTTAAAGAGTTAGAAACATGCATTATATAATGGATAAAAAAGCAGGGGAAGGCAAGGCAAATCAATAAAATTGGCAATTATTGAGATGAATGTAAAAACATAAATAACAATATATAGAATTAATTAATACTATCCAGTGTAATTTGGAAAAATAATAGGAAGAAGTGAAGTTTTAACATAAACAGACTTGAGTATCAAAAATTAAAGGTAACTGGAATAAAAAATAAAATAACTTATATATTAAATTATAAACAGAAACAAAAAACCGAAAACAAATGTGAACGAATTAAACAGAGGGACTAAGCTTTATCGTAGGAGTAGTGAAATCAACTAACTAACGATAGAAAAACTACTAACGAGATTTGTTCGGTTGGACGCTTGGCTAGTTAATGTATTGAAGTGTTGGTTGGTTATATAGTGAATAGTCTAATTGGGGAGGAGTAATTATTTAGGTTTGGATTTATTTTATTGGTGGACAGTGACTCTAAGATTTTTCAATCGAGGGAAGCTAAGGCTGAAGATAATATGGTAAATGAATCATAATTAAGAGGATGATGGTGATACTCAGAATGTTGCCTAGTGGAAGAGGCTTCAGGTTTAGGAATGGGAATACCAGTCCTAGGAGACAAACCTAATTACTTTGCGATCTTGCATTTGAGTTGTAAGCCAGTTTGGCCTACATAAGGAATTGGCTCCTTATGATTAAAAACGGAATTCAACAATACCAGGTTGTAATTGATACAAATGAATTGGTATTGGTGGAAATGATTGTTAAGGTTAGAGGAGAAGTTTGTTAAACTTTGATGTCAAATGCTCGAGATGGGGTAGTCTAAGGAAAACCCTACGTGTACGACCTGCCAGTCGTTATGTAGGCCAAACTGGCTTACAATTCAAATGTAGGATGGCAAAACACTTAGGTTTTCTCATAGGACTAGTATTCCCATTTCTAAACCTGAAGCCTCTTCCATCAGGCAACACTCTGAGTATCACCATCATCCTCTTAATTATGATTCATTTACCATATTATCTTCAGCCTTAGCTTCCCTCGATTGAAAAATCTTAGAGTCACTGTACACCAATAGAATAAATGCAAACCTAAATAATTATTCCTCCCCAATTAGACTATTCACTATATAACCAACCAACACTTCAATACATTAACTAGCCAAGCGTCCAACCGAACAAATCTCGTTAGTAGTTTTTCTATCGTTAGTTAGTTGATTTCACAACTCTTACGATAAAGGTTAGTCCCTCTTTTTAATTCATTCACATTTGTGTTCGGATTTTTGTTTATAATTTAATATAATAGGTTATTTTATTGTTTATTCCAGTTACCTTTATTAGTTTTATACTCAAGTTAGTTTATGTTAAAACTTCATTTCTTCTTATTATTTTTCAAAATTACACCGGATAGCATCAAATAATTCTATATATTGTTATTTGTGTTTTTACTTTCATCTCGATAATTGTAAATTTTATTGATTTACTTTGTCTTCATCCGCTTTTAAAGCCATTATACAATGTATGTTTCTAATTGTTTAACTGTTATCGTTAATATTTCTTCTCCTTCTCATTAGTCGATACAATTACTGAAGATGGTCCTAGCGAAGGTGGACGAAACGTCCAGCCAATAAATGATTGGTGCAATCTTCTGGGTCTTCATATTCCTACTACATATCAGATTTCCAAGGAACAAATTAATTACCATTGATATAAAACCATAGCCCTATATTTTAAGAACGAGATTTTTTGAAGGAGTTTGAAGCAGATTTTTGCTTTTAGTTCTGTTGTCACCTAAGGAAAAAAAAGAAAAGAAAGAAATAAAAGAAGAAGAAGAAGAAGAAGAAGAAGAAGAAGAAGAAGAAGAAGAAGAAGAAGAAGAAGAAGAAGAAGAAAAGGGTGTTCAGGGTGTTAAAATTAAGAGTCTATAAAGGGGATTTAAAAAAGCGGTTAAGATTAGCAAATAAGGCCGTAGGCCACACCCCGCAGGGGTGCCTGTGTATCCAAGCTCTTCCTATTAAGGAAGAAAAAGCAGGTTATATATATATATATATATATATATATATATATATATATATATATATATATATATATATATATATATATATATATATATATATATATATATATATGTCGAAGTATTGTTGTGTCCTTCTTTTTGTCAGTCAGAAAATTATATATTTAAGGAATTTAGAGCGCCAGTCTGATACTTCTACTTAGGAAGGGAAACAATTCCTCTATTGACTGAGTGGTCTTATTAACTAATGTATTTATGAGAGTGCCACAGCGTTTAATCCGTCTTAAGGAAAGAGCCAGTAAACATGCAAGGATCCACTGAAACACCAAGAATTAACCAAAACAATATCTTTTTAATTTATCCATTAACTCAAAATATTTACAATAACATATATAAGTTTAATATGGTTTACACGAATTGAGCACGGGCCTATTCCAGACGAGAGTCATGAACAACGCAAGGTAGGCTCCATGTAAATAATCCAATTGCCAGTTAGTTAATTTAGAGAGACCTTTTAGTATAGCGTTTAGCCACAATTTACGTTCCACTAATCTTAACTAACAATATGACAGCAGTCACTAAATATTATCTCTCCTTTAGTTAGCTTGGGTACAGTATTAAAAATCCTACTTAATTACAACAAATATAAATAGTCATTCGGACTTACATGACCTTGAAAGAATCATGGGCTGACGGATGTTGCTAAACTGGATTTTTCACGCTTCTTTGAGTTGCAGCGGCCGACTGGAGTTTTTCCACGAGATGTGTGGGGGGAGGGGTCGACACGATGTCAAATTCTTTTTATAACTTTATCTCCGGTTATACGTTTAAAAGACGGAGAGATGGGTTGTGCTCTCTGGCTCAAAGAGTACTCTTCTGGGTAGCTCTTGAAGTCTTTTAGTATCCTCGTCTTCTTCAAGAGGTTGCCCAACTGGGTTCTGGGATACTAGGTGATTTCGAAAGTACTTAAAAATGGAGCTTCCTCGGGTATTAATTCTTCTTCTCTCTCAATTATTGAGATTGCAATTTGAGAGTCACTCGAGGGTGAACAGATCTTCTTTTCTCTTGCTCCGGAAATTTCTGTTTTGCACTAGGAATTGTGATCTAGCCAGGCTTCTTACTAAGTCTGGGAAGGATAACTCGATATGGCACCGATACGAAAACGTGACGACCTTCTAAGTTTTAGACGTCGATTTAGGAACGAGGTGAGGGACCGATCTCCTTGATCTAGTCCTCTATTGTCTCTCACGGAATAATCTTTTTCTCTTGCTCCAGAAATTCCTGTTTGGCACTAGGAATTGTGAACCAGCCAGACTTCTTACTAAGTCTGTAAAGGATACTCGTAACTCGGTATGGCACCGATACGAAAAGGTGACGATTTTCTAAGTTTTAGAAGTCGATTTCGAAACTGAGTGAGGGAGGGATAACCTTGATCTAGTCCTCTCTCGTCTCTCACAGAATAATCCTTTTCTCTTGCTCCCGAAATTCCTGTTTGGCACTAGGAATTGTGATCTAGCCAGACTTCTTACTAAGTCTGGGAAGGATAACTCGATATGGCACCGATACGAAAACGTGACGATCTTCTAAGTTTTAGAAATCGATTTCGAAACTGGGTGAGGGATGGATCACCTTGATCTAGTCCTCTCTCATCTAGTCCTCGTCCCACCTAAGGGGGACGGGGCGAGGCCACTGAGGGAAGTGCGAGGGGTGCGGTGGAGTTCCACCACGGAGCCCAGGTCTGCTGCTTAATGAGAGGCACCGCCGACCGTCACAATATTGATCCTCGGTGTTCTTTTTGATCTGGCACCGCTTTGGGGGGCGCTTTAACCACGGGCCTCTGGACTTCATAGGTAATCGGATCTTTTGAGAGCTGCTTAATGCCCTTTTGTGGTTACCTTGGTACAGCAGCTCGCCACCGACTACCTATTCGGCCGGGAGATCAAAGCTTCGGCAGTTTGGCTGTTAGTCCGACGACTAACGTTCTTACGCCCCTCCTCTTTTGGGTACGTCGCTCTCACTGTCTCCGACGAGGAACTTTAACATATATGTACGCTTTGCCCTCTGGCTGTAGTTGTGTTATAATTCCTCTACAATATATATTAACAAATATATTTACGAGTACATTCCTTATTTTTTGTATTCAAATTCATAGATGCAAATTAATCTATACATTCTCATTTCCTTATTCCAATTTTAGACATATTATTTTATATGTGTGGAGTATACTAGGATTTAATAAGACCACTGCGCGTCCATTTTGTGGCGGTTTTCGCTGGGCCTATTGAATCCTGCAATTTGGTACCAATAGCCTACCTATTACATAATCCAATCGCTACAAACTCACCGAGGGACAATGGATCGCGGAACTCGTGGATGGAGCATAACTCACTATACGTAAAGTTGATGTTCGTCGTAAAATTGAGAAAATGAGACTCTTCGTTTGATTTATAAGCCAAAAAAGCCTTATTCTAAAGGCTGACACTTCTGAAGCACGGAAATGGTCGGCCAAGGCGTTGCTCGCCACCAGGTTGTCTTTCACTAAGAATCCCTGTAAATTGCGTATGGCTATTATGGCCAACATAACGACCCGAGATCTTGTTAATGCATGAGCTAACTTATAGTTTTTGACGGCTGTCGCACACTCCGAGGTCCACAAGGGTATGGTTGATAATCGACGTGAAGTACGCCACTGTCGCGTCGACACCATTGAAGGTCCCAAGGAGGCACTTATAAAAGACGACTCTCGGAAGCATTCCCAATCAGCATGGCATAAGTCCCACTTGAGAGGCACGGTTGTATGAGGGCTAGGATGAACGGCCGACAAGACAATAGGGAAGTGGTCACGCCCATGGAGGTCATCATGGGTTGACCATCGAAAATCAGTGAGGCAATCCGGGTAACAGAGAGACAGGTCAGCACAACAAAAAGAATCCGTCTGGACATGATAAGAGGAAAATTCGCCCGTTTTTAAAAAGCAAAGAAAGTTAAGAATAAAAGAGACTCTAAAACACTGCCTTTGGCATTCCGAGTGAAGGCATCCCAATATGGGTGATGGGAATTAAAATCTCCGAATAATAAAAACGGGGAGGACAACTGATCTACAAATTCTAAAAGGTTGGGTCTTGACAATGGTAAAGAATGAGGGAATTAAATAGAACAAACACTAAAAAGCCGTGTAAGAAAATCTTCACGGCAACAGCGAAGAGGAAGTGTGAATGGGGAGGGGAGATACATGTTGGGATGACAAAACTATTATTGACTCTCCACCATGAGACTAGTCCCCGACAGGAGCAATAGAGTTGAAAATACGAAAGCCGGGTACCGCTGGACAAGGAGTGGGGGTACCCAGTTTGGTCTCTTGAAGAAAAATAACAGCGGGGTGTAGAGTCGTCAAAAGAACTTTGAGTTTGTCCCAATTGGGAAGAACACCTTGATAGTTTCATTGCAAAATGAAGGATATTATGTGGGAAGGTTAGATTACCACAGTAGATGTCTTTTTCTTCTTTGTGGCTGAGATTAAGTTTGAATTGCATCCCAAAAAACTTATGGGGGGGAGGGGGGCGAAAAGTTAATTTTGAAAAGCCTGCTATAGCAGCCAGGGGATATTTCCGAGGGTTTCAACTAACCGATCGGGGCTCCTGCCTGTAACTGGGACACACAGCCCGGCGGAAACGGAAGGTGACGAAGAGATCCGGATTCATGGCCAGAGGACGCTTTCGATGTCTAAGGGGTTGATCCAAAAACCACGACTGGCGATGTTGGAATATCATCGGATCATGAGTGGGTGAAGCGGGCGATCTGGGCAAAGTACGAGGCACTGTGTGGATTTCTACACCTGTTTTGACCGGTAAGTAGCCTAAGTCCGGTGAAGAGTAGGATTGGTTTGAGGACAAAGAATATTGAGCTGCAGGAGAAGCATCCATTTAAGACTCTCGAGGCTCAGCTGAGTCAGCTCCAGAGGGGTCCCTCTTATTGGTAGCCGATGACCCAGGTGAGGATTCCTTTCTCTTACCACTGGGCTTTGGGTCCCATGGATGGGTAGAAGAACCATCACTAGTCGATATAGAAGATTCTTTCAGATAACGTCTGATGTCGTTAAGTGTCTCATCCTGAGCGGCGGTCCCGGCTATTGCTGCTGGAGAGATGGGGGCAACATTAGGTATTTCGGTATGAGAGCGATGCTTCCACAGTATATCGGAAATACTTCTGACACTAACGCTGCAGGCGTGTCGGAACTCGAACGTGATGGTCGGTTTCGTACACCGGCACGCAAAACATCTGATAAGAGACAGCCAAAAGGCGAGGCTTGTCCTTGCACACCTTGGCGATCCTCTCTCACGTCCAGACACAGTCATCCACCCAAAGTGAGGACCTCCTTTTCATATATGAATATTGGGCAGGTTTACGACGCATCACTATGCACACTACCACAGTTGGCACAACACGGTGTTTTGGAGCATTTAGGGCCATGGTAAGCAGAACTACAATTCATACAGTACCCGGAATGCCGACAGGCACGACCAACACGTCCAAATATATTGCAATTGAAGCGATGTCTGGGTAGTTCGACGTAGGCCTTACCGGGACACAAAGGTACGCAGCTTTAATAAACTGGGGTAGTTCCTGACGTTCGAAGGTTAAAATCAATGTGGCAATTGAGACTAGTGAAGCTACAGTTTTAGTCACTCTGTGTACATGTCGAATGCGTTGAGTACTAAGCTTACTCTGGAGACCTGCGGATCGTAGTTCCTTAATTCGTTTGAAAGGACGACACCTTTGACAAAATTCAGACGTGTATGAGGCGAAATGATTACGGGAACTTCGGCAATCGAAGACAGATTTCGAACAAGATTATGTTGAGAGTGAAATGACACCTTAACCACGATATCCCCTCTACCTCAAGACTACATCAGGCGGGGTTCACTACAGCAGGTCTCAGACGATTCATTGACAACAAACTAATCCAGTTTTTCAAGACTAGAAATCCTGGATAATTTAAATCTGGGTCCACATCGTTGGCGTAGGGATCCAACGAGCGAGACAAGGCTGAAACGGGAACTGAAGAACGTTTGGCACGAAAACTTTAGGTTTATGGCAAGATATTGCAAACATAATTGACTTCACATCTTCCTCGGGACTCCCCACCACGAAAGCATTCGAAGGCCCGGCGCTACTGCAACTCTCGATTCTGTTGAGTCCGGTATGGCCTCTTGGAAAATGGATACGGATCTACAACACCACCTTTATAGGCCAAAGAGGCTGCCCAAGCTCTCCTACGCGCGAAGAAAATGGGCCAATGATGGGTATCTCCTTGGGCATCAGCAAACGAAGGTGATGGAGGCGCTCAACCTTCATGATCGAATTCAGAATCAGTCCGAAAAAAACAAGCAGAAGTCAGATAGCCTTCAGGGTCACTAGATAGGAGAAAGAAGAGTGGGAAATAAAAGGCAGTAGAAAAAAATAATAGGAAGAGAGAGGGGTGTAGTAAAAGTCTGGTACACAGCACTAGGGGGCCCCTAAGGGCCCCATGGCTGATCCCCCCCTTTTCGGCACGAGAAGGCCAGAGCCTCTCTGAGACCATCCTCTGAAAAAAGAAAAGGTCACAGAGGAGGAAGGGGCCTGGGGAGGTTTAATTTCAGAAGACCTCAAAGTTTCGAAGCTTCTAAGAATTCAAACCGAATGCTGGGATATATTGCTCGTAATTTCGCTCTTAAGGCGAAAAATTTTTTTTTTCCTCTATTCAAATCGCTAGTGCAATCTCTCCTCGAATACGCAGTACAACTTTGTCTCCTTACTTTAATAAAGATATAGAGCAGTTAGAAAGAGTGAAACGTAGAGCTACTAAACTAATTTTTGTGCTTAGAAATCGTACAAAGAGAGACTTCTCTCCTTAAACCTATTATTTAAAATCTTTAAAAGGATTTACAATTATTAATTATATATTACTGTTGTAAATGAACCATAGGCCCAACACATGCCCAAACGGTTTCATATTGGTATATGAGCGCTTAAACTCTCCTGTAGCCCAATATTATTTGTTTTAAAATCACATAAACATTAGATAGCCGACCTCATCGCATATGGAAAGCACTTCAGTTAAGTTTACAAACCGACTTTAGAATTTTACTAGTGTAAACATCGCATAGTAAGATGAACACGAAAACGTCCTATATCAGAAAGAGTTGAGGAATATAAGAAGGAATAAGAAATAGGCCAGGATCTTTTAATTGTGTAGCGTGCCGAGAAGTGCAAGCAAGCGGATTAAAAGCTTCGTTCAAAGAAAAGCTTTTTGGAGTTCACGGTGGCGCAGTTGATTCGCTACTCGCTAACTGTGATACGGCGACGCAGGAAGCCGTTCGCAACTCCCATCACGCTACTTTCGTTTATTATTTTTTCATCGACCCTTTTCTACACCCCTCTACACCTGTATAGTAAGTCTACGAATGAGCTTTTCCATTTTCTTTTCTGTCTTTCCTATTCATTTATATTCCTATTTCTTTATATTTATTTCACCGTTACCAAGCGAAGCCTGCGGGGAATGAGAGAGCTGTCGTATGATTGTGCGATTATCTTTGAGGTAAAACGGAACCGCGTCACAAGGGTACACTTGTAGACAACTGTTACCGTAGTAATAGTAGAAAAGAAAGATATTTTTATATACATGTTTTTAATTGTTACACAACGAAATGAATGTGTATTAACTTAGTACCAATATTTGAATTTCCATTTTCCTCCAGGCTATATAACTAATTGGTTAGTTGATCTCATCTTGTCGTAACCGGGTTGGACTTGAGCGGATCCTAGGCTATTTGCTGGTGCTTATTCTGTAGTTCGATCGCCTTTGCCAATATGACGAATGGCGTCTTCAAAATCCATGGAACAGAAACTGTACATCTTAACATCGGCTTTACAGAATGACTAGTGCTCAGGAAACGTGCGGTCGAGTACTGTACGAGTATGTCAAAAAAATAAATAAGAAAAACAAAGAATGTTTGGTTTATGTGTGATGTCAGGGAATAATGGAATAATGTAAAAAAAAAAAAGTTGAAAAATATCATTTACACAAAATGAGAAGGAAATCTTAAAAACTAATTTGGTAGTTTCTTTTAGATGACTCTCGTGGAGGGAAGTGGTGGAGTCTCACTTCAATCCATTCACCACATTTTGTTGTTGGCGGACAAAAATCAAGGACAATTTCCGACTGGAGAATGTCTAAATGTCGAGTACCGCCGTTATTTTAAATAGCCCTAACTTATCGCCACCCTCGGTACTTTTGTGGGTAAAGTTGAAGAACGACTGCTCGGGCATTTTCGGCTATTTGTTCCTGAGGGCGAGCGTGGGGTATGGGGAGGGCGTAGCCGCCCCCATATAGTAACTCATAGACGGCTCGAAACCGGCTTCCAGTAACTAAACACATATACGAATAATCAAACGCATAAACGAATATATATAAACGACCGAGTAGTTGTTCTTCAACTTTACCCTTTTCTGTTACACCTGGTACCCGGAGAAGTGGTAAGCCTCCGCCCCACTGCCCCTGGCACTTTCGAACTAGATTGAGGCTACCCAATCATATTCTACATTTCCATTCTTTCCTCCTTTTTTTCTTCACTTCCTTTACAAGCTGCTTCTCATCTATTTTCTTGGTTGGCGGCTAATATCGCAGGCTAGTCGTCAACCAGCTTTCGACCATACCTTCCGGGGTGGAGAGGGGGGGAGGTCGTTTTGGTTCTCTTACTGTCGCCCCACCTTTCTTTTCATTATCCTTTTATGCATCCGCAAGGTGATGCAGTTGACATCTTTAAGTTTATGTGCCCTCCCGGCCCCAAGGACCCGGTAGGACCGAACATAAGAAAAGAGGGAGTCTGCAAAAGCCTATACGAGGCATATATATATATATATATATATATATATATATATATATATATATATATATATATATATATATATATATATATATATATATATATATATATATATTCCACACATTTTCACTTTATCCATCTTCCTTACTCTATAGACCTCTCTTTACTAACTTTGTGCGTGATATGTCCTCGTTGCTATTGCACTTTAAGCTCAATTGGGGAGGAGGCTGCATTATTTGCTTTACCAAAAAGCTCGTCTATAACAGATTTTCTTCGTGGGTGATATCCTTCTTCCTCCTCTATTCAACGCCACTTCCCCGCAATGGGGTCTGCGCGAATCAACGCCACTAAAAAACAAAACAATCAAGAATGAGTGGACGGTATCCAAGACAGCCTCGCCTATGACCGCCATTGTGTTTCGCGCTCGTAGTAACAAAACCTTTGGTGCGAGGCTTCCTAGGCCAGCACCCCTATCTTGGCTTAGTCGCCTTCATGATACCAAACCTAGGCTACAGCCTAGCCGAGACTAAACACTGCTTTCGAATAAAGTGAAATTAAGCTACATAGGATGTGTCAAGTCGCTGGATATAGCCCGGTTTCGAGTTGCCTACATGGCCGCTGCTGGTCTACACGATTCGGATCACACGTTAATTAGTAGGCCCCAAGTGCGAAATAAAAGACCTCTTAAATGAGTGTAGGTGAAGAATAAATCCCCTGCTATTTGTTCTAACTTAAAATAACCTAACTTAACCTAGCCCCTTTGACCTTAGTTTGTGTTTCTAGTTTTGTCGTAATATTTTAAGCATTTCTCGACATTTTGTTCTTCGGTGTTGGTGCGGTTTGTTGTGTCACTTTTGGGAATCTATTCATTTTTACTCATTTTTCAAACTTCCTGTCTGCCTTAACCCCCATTCTTTCGTCCAAGAAGTAAGCACCCACCTCATTGGATTACAGCGGTTTCAATTTCCTAATTACAGTCACATTTGATCCATGACCTTTTTAAATGCCTGGTGTCTGTTTTTTTCTGTCTGTTCTCATGCACACACATACACACAGGTTTATATGTTAACCTAGCCGAGGAGATACAGAGCTACCCACGGTGAGCATAGTTAATGAACATTGGGTATGGTTACTCCCCGGATGGGGGGAACGATTTGAATCGAATTGACATTGGGGCGACTGACCTACATTGTGACCATTCAGGGTTCGAGCTCCCCTTTAAACTGTTAGGTCAACCGAGATGAGCATCAAACGGTGCGAATCGGTGCATATGAAACGAAATAAATTCAGACACTTTAATTAAATGCCGAGATAGACAGACACTTGAAATGAAAAAAAGCAGTATGGAAGAAAGGACCTTGGGGTGAAGTTGCAGTCGCCCACATCGGAGAATAAGAGGAATATTAATAGACTGCGGTCGAGCCCGGCGCAATGGGTTGTGTGTCTTTAAAACGAGAGAACGAACATTTCATGGGGGCGAGGGCGGGTGGGGTGTTAACTGTTAAGAGGTAAGGGCACGAAGGTTCTGGGAGGTGCAAAGTAGGCGGGGTTTCTTTTTTTAGAACAAAGGAAATCGAATTTTTTAATGCTCATTTGACCTAACTCGACGCAACCACACTTAATTACATACACAGCAATACTTTGCGCATATTACTGTGATGTCTCGGCCTTTGTTGTGAATTTATGATGTTTGTTATTGTTCAGGTTGATTGGTAGCGTGGGAACTGCGGTTCTACGCGCGATCCAAAGGAGACCTTCATAACATTTCCGTGGAATGCTCGGATACCAAAGGCCACCAGGGTAAATCAGGGAGCCAGTTTGAGTAGGGGGATGGGGGAGAGCATCTCTCCGAGGGCTACTTCAATTCAGGGAAATTCAGGAAGAGATAGATTTTAATTAAAAATATGCGATCAAACGAGGGTACTCATTTGGGAAAAGAAAATGTTAACTTAAAATACTTTTTTTAATGGTCAAAGACATGGAGAATCGCTTCAGCCCTAATTACTGGACCTGAAAGGTGCATTGCTCCAGGAATAAGTTCGTGCAAAGAGTACAGACTCCCAGATAAACGACTCGCCCCCTTGCCATTTGGTCCGTGTCTCAGTGAAGAAATCTTCATTTTCAGGAACGCTTCCCTACAAAGCCACTACCCCCTCCCCCCCCTATTTATTACTTATCATGCGCTAAACGACCCATTAAGTTTTCCTCAGTCGATCAAAGCGATGTTTAGGTGCCGTCGCTTCCCGTCCAGCTTTCTCCCTTAATCTCCCCAGCGGTCGAAGGGAGCAGAAATGCCATCTGCTCACTTGGAGCTATAAACAACACCAAGGCCCGAAGGACGACTCCCTCACAAACCTCCTCCATCTACACTATCACCCACTTTCTCCTGGATCAATCTTCCTTCTATCTCTCTCACACACTCATTCTCATAATCAACTTACCTCTTACGCGGTGTTCCACTCCTTCTCACACCCTGACTCTATATTCTATTCACAAGTCGATTTCCATCCCTTCTTCTCGCATGTCCATTCCAACACACCTTCAATCACACGAGATAAATAAAAGTAGAATAAAATTTAAATACCCCCCACCCCCACCCCCACCCCCAAAGAAGAAATAAATGATGGCAGGAGTACCAACATATCCAGGATATCCAGAATAACCTAGATACTGGAGCCAGGAGAGTACAATTCAGAACCACGGAACAAATTTAGAGAAATAGTGCCTGTACCCCGACCCGCTGGGGAATCACCGGTAATTGTGAGGATTGGGTCGATTCTGCTGAATTACGTGCCCTCCCGAGCTGATGCCCCAAGAAGTCTCTTTTGTTGTTTTTTTAGAAAATTCCTGCCATGCACAATTTTTCCCCCCTTTCCTCATCTCTATCAATTGACAAACCATTCGTTGCAACCTTTTTGGTGCAGATGCCCTCGTTAGTTTTTGCAAGGAGAATCTCTCGGATCGCGCAGAATTATTTTCCGAGATCAGAGCTAAAATCGGGCTCCTATTTGCCGATGGAAATTGTGAGTGAGTCATTTGGGCGGACCCAAATTCCGAAGGGAGAACCCAAAACTTATAATGTCAGGGAATGTCGTAGATAATAACTGGGCATAAATCATCCTGTAGGGTTACGATAATAATAATAACATGAAAACGATGCAGTTGAGAGAAACATTTGCGCGGGTTTCTAATCCTAAAGTAATCCTGTATTTATCGGAGTCACCTGTGACTCGGTTATAGGATTCACGAGCACTGATTACCTAGAGATCAATTCGTCGCCTGTGGCCATTTGATTTCTCTTTTCCAGTTCCCCAAGTAGTTTCTTTTCTTGGTTTCTCGGGTTATCTCCTTCCCATCCATTTTCATTTAACCTAACTTCAACGCTTTATTTAGGAATTTTCTAAAAGAATTCCGGCGGAGAATCCCCCAACCCCACCTTCTTTCGCTATCTTATATTAATAGAATATCCCCACACCCCTTCCACCCCACACCCCTTCCACCACACCCCGTCACAAAATGCTCTCATCTACCCATGTGTTTCACTCATTTGTCATTATCTTTTATCTGTTCATCCATTTTCCTCCTTCACTCTTCTTTTATTCTTCTTTCTTACGTCTTCTGTGAAAGAGGTCTTTAAAATAGTTAAAAAATCAATATTTTTTTTAATAAATTCAAAAATGATATTCAAATTATTAACGAAAAATATATACACTATACTTTTATATCAATATAAACACTTTCATATCTATATTTTATTGTAAAACATCAATCGATATAAAATATTCGAATAGCTGATAATCCAACTTTGCAAGTTGCGTAAATCCTATTTACTATAGACACAAATACTGTAATTTACCGAACTAAATAACAAAGATTTCCTCTCCGTGACGGAAATATGAATCAAAATGATTTGGCTGAGATCTTGATTAAGCAAAAGAGTCGCTACTCATCTTAGCCCGAATTCATCCAGCAACATCACTTCAGAGTTCCCCGCAAAGGGGTGCAGCAATGCCCCTACTAAAGAAAGAAAAAAAGACCCGGAGGAGAAATCTGCCCTCCACATCCCATAGTGAAATTGGTGCTCTCTCTCGGGTCGTCTTTTGGCCCCCCCTTTTAAATCTCCCACTCTCTTTTCCACGCCTGGATAGACCCAACAAAAGGTGAAAGAGGGCGTTAAATTTTCTTAAATAAATCATCCCAGATTTCATCTTTCGCCCCTGATTTACTTCCAGAGACCAAAGGGAAGAATAGAGGTCAGTAAAGAACTAAGGGGGGTGGGGAGAATGAACAAATAGTCGTCGACATAGTGGATGGGCAACAAAGGAAGGGGAGTATGGATGGAGAGGGCAAGAACTGTGATAAACAGCCAATGATCAACAATATAAATAGATCCTCCGTGAAGAGATTCGATAAGGGACGTATTCCCCCACCCCCCGGAAATTAGCAATTTATTCGTATGCATTAATGCAATGAGTCGAGAACACGAGGCGATCAGATCTGCTGGTTTTTATTAAAAAAATAATTAAAAAATAGTCGTTAAAAGCTAAAAATTCAATCAAAATACTGGTTAAAAGCTTAAATTTTAATAATAAATACTCGTTAAAAGCTATAAATCAATAAAAATACTCGTTAAAAGCTAAAAATTCAATAAAAATACTCGTTAAAAGCTCAAATTTTAATAAATATACTCGTTAAAAGCTCAAATTTTAATAATAAATACTCGTTAAAAGCTATAAATTCAATAAAAATACTCGTTAAAAGCTAAAAATTCAATAAAAATACTCGTTAAAAGCTCAAATTTTAATAAATATACTCGTTAAAAGCTCAAATTTTAATAATAAATACTCGTTAAAAGCTATACATTTAAATAAAAATAATGGTTAAAAGCCACAAATTTAATAAAAAATACTCGTTAAAAGCTAAATATTGAATAAAATTACTCGTCAAAATCGAGAAGGAAAAATTAAACAATATATATTTGCAAAAAAAGGATATAACCGAATTTCAATACTCGCCTTTTTTTTTATTTCCAAGCCGCTAAATTAACCGAATTATCTATCTTCCCCCATTATCGATTTTCCATCACACCCATTCCTATACTGCCGTCCCTCATCCCCACCTTTCTTTCTCAGTGTGTGTACGTATTGCAGAAGGAAAAACCACTAACCATACATACATATGTAACATTCACTGGGCGTCACCTGTCTGACTCTCCTACACACATACACACCCACTTGTCTCGGTATACAGACTCGCGTACACCTCCATACGCACACGATCGCACGGCCTTAATATTGGCCGAGTGAGCGAAACGCAAGACACATAATAAAATTGAAGATTAAATCCAAAATTAAGACGACGGAGATGGTGCAGCCGAAAATCAAGATGGCCGTCTGGTGGTGCTTGATCCAGTCGAACACTTTCTCGGCGCACCCCTGAGGGAAGGAAGGAGCCGTGGTTAGTGGCACTCATCGACTGGCAAGGAGGAAAAGCGGCCGTCGTGGCACTCAGTGTAGAAAGCCCTGCAGACTCCTCATCCCCTGGCTCCGCTGCGGAACGAAGAAACAAGCCTCGGAGAGCTGCGCGCTCTTACAGAATACTTCGGCTATCTACCCCCACATATTTTTACTCTTCTCAAATTTCGATTCTTTCTAAACGAATCCATCTTCAAACACTTTCGGTAGATATGCCCTCGTCGGTGTTCGCCTATCAAAAAAATATACCTTCTTTTTTTTTCATTCAGTAAAGAAACGTGTGACGAACGAAGGTTTTATTTCCCCTGGCAGTGGGATTTTAAGAGAGCGAAGAAAAACTAATTATGTATGCGTCAGATATTGGGAAAATGGACGATGATGCAACATTCGGCCGAGGGAGTTCAATTATGCGGGGGACGGAGAGAGACGAGAGGTTGCGAGCGGAGATTTCATTCCGAAGGCTTTTCTAGGAAAGCTTCGTTAGGGTTTTTTTTTAACGTTAAGGGCAATAGCAACGAGGGCTTATTGAGGAGAGTTATGTAAAGAAAGTGGTGAAGTGAGGAAAAGTAAATTTGTAGAAGGTATTTAGCCGCAGATCCTTTGGCAGGTATTGGAATCGGGAGGCCCTGAGGGCACAGAAGCCTACATGTTACTTGACATCTCCTTGCGGTTGTTTAAAAGTATAGATAAGGAAAAGAAAATATGGGAAGGGGGCCATAGAGGGTGAAAAGAATGCAGTCATGTTAAAACCTACCACCTTAACTGGAGCTAATAGAGAGGGGTGAACCAGCTAAACCATGGATGAATAGACGAAAGCTGGTTGGCGCGGCCGCCGGCCATGAAAATAAGCGAGAAGTTTGTAAAGAAAGTGTGGAAAAAATGTAAAGTCAAAATGTCTATATGGAATAAAGCAGGGGTAATCTCAATCTAGTTTGAGACTGCTAGGAAGACAGGCTGGGGGGGCTTGCCGCTTGCCCAAGTTCCAGGTGTAACAGTCATCGCGGAGTCCTTCGTCAGGGAATCAGGAACTATCACAGCTCGACAAACTCATATAATTTGAAGAATGAACCTTCCATGAAGAAGTCTTGTTAGCGAAGCATCTGAATGAAGTCTCTGCTCGTGCCACATGCCACAATGACTCGTGTGCGACTAACGATTCAGGGTACCGCTCAAAATCTGGAGCCAAACACACGCTTCATTATCGGTCGTCTGCCCGTTTGCGATTCTCGGAAAAAGTGGAGCATATGATTGAAACTCATTTATCTCATACTTGACTATATAAAAATAAACATTTTTGCTTATATTTTATCAATAATTAATATTTGATGTGTCCTCCTTTTGCTTTTATAACCGCTTTTATGCGCTTTTGCATATTTGAGACTAAGTTGGTACAGGTGGTTGGCTCAAATTTCTGCCACTCTTCGTGAATTTTGGCTGTTAATTCACTTTTTGAGGAACATTTATGCACTCTCACTCTTGCGTTCAAGTGTGACTACAAATGTTCAATGGAATTGAGGTCTGGAGACTGAGGGGGCCATTCCATCAACGTCACCCACCCCTTCTTTTCAAATCAACCCTCTGAGACTCTAGATGTGTTCATAAGCCTGGTCTAACATGCTAGTGTAACTGTTGGAATTCATTCAACCCTCACAAGTAAACAATAATCGTGGACCTGAAGGCGACATGCAGCCCTAAACCATATAACACTGCCACCTCCAAAGTTGACTGATGGACAACACTTCTCGGATCATAAGCTTCCCCGACTCTCCTACGAACAGAAACAGCTCCACGAGTTCCAAAGCTCTGAGGATAAATACAAATTTTATTGATCATATTTGGTATCCAATAAAATTTTTGGTATCCAATAAAAATGTGTACAAGCGTAATAAATTGGTGGAAACTAATGTGGAGAACCTTCCTCAAAGTTGCTTTCATCAGACCAAACAACCTTAGCCCAATCATCATCAGTCCAATCTTCATGCTCTTTTGCCCAAAACACTCGCTTCTTCTTGTTCACTTGAGAGAGCCAGAGTTTCTTTCTAGCCTTACATCATTTGAACTCAGCTTTTAATAACCTGCTTCTTACTGCGCGTCTTGATAGCTCTTTGTTTGTTGGTGCCGAAACTCAGAAACTACATCAGAAGAGGGTTTTTTTCCCATCGGCCAGAGATGTCTTTTGCAGCCTTCTCTCTTCCCTCGGAGTTCTACACCTTTAGCGACCTTGACCATCACGAATTTTGAAAGAATTTGTCTCATTGTACCTTTTAATGGTTGTTTGGACACCGTTTCTCGAGCATTTAAATTTTCTGGCAATTTTGACTTGGGTTTTTCCTTTTCTGGACAATATAATGATTTGAGCTCTTTGAGCCTCAGCAATCTGTTTCTTCGGAGACATTTTTAACAAACAAGGTCTGTTGACCAAAAAGTCGTGTGCTCTCACTTATTTTGATTTATAACCTTACGCCCTTCAATACTTTCAATAATTTCCGGGCTAACCTTGGGAGGACTGGTTTTAAGTAAAATGTGATAGAAGTTGAAATGAATGCAGCCCTGAACTCGTTCTATCACAATCATTCGAAAGAGAATGTAAAACAACACAAGGCTTTCAAATTTCGTTAGAATTGGCCGTATAGATACAATGTTATTACAAAGCAATAAAAAAAAAACGGAAATGAGATGTAGAGTCGCCCGGGATTAGACTCACACGCGACTAAAAATGACCACTTGTAAGTTAACAGTAAGATAATCTCTGAAAAAAATATGAATCAACGTTAACATCGCACATTGATGGCCAATGTTGCCCCAACCACATATGTACACTATACAAAAACACATTAAAGCGGTTATAAAAGCAAAAGGAAAATATATAAAATACTAATTATATATGAGATATACTCGTCTGTTTATTATACTGTTTTAAATTATTACGTGAATGAGCTTCATTTGTTTTCTCTATGTTTTCATACCTGCCCCATAATTTTGGCCAAAGCTGTATATAACGCACGCGGGCGCCATCTAGAGTCAGAACTCGTCCTGCCACGAGCTCTTCAAATTTCCGTGAATCTGTCATTCGATGTCAGTAACAAACTATTCATTATACTCATAACTCTAGAAATAAAGTATAAATGTTCGCCCCGTGTCTTACTCTCTTTAGGCACACCACGTCATTGGTATTCCTGAAGTTACTCGTCTTCTTGTTTATGAGATTTTATGGACTGTCCTCGCGTTGACGAGCTTTCAGAATATTGTACAGTCCAAGAGCTGGTGAGTTCCTTTGACCTTGGATGCATGGAGCGATGCGTGAAAAATATGGACAGGACTATGTAAATGAGTCCAAGATTTTTTAATGTTCTGAGTATCTTTGAACCAAGAAGGAACGAAGTTAGGGGAAAACTCTGAGGGAAGCGGTGCGACCTGCAAGTGGGTTGCTAGCGAGGCGGAGGAACTGAGATCTTATGACTGTCATCTAAAAGAGATACATGACACAGCTAGTGTAAGAGAGAGAGAGAGAGGGAGAGAGAAAAGAGTCGTGTGTGAGAGGATAACCGATGGCGAAATGTGTTTAAATTCTGTACATAGCTTTTGAGAGGTATCTGACTCGCACGTGAGTCAATATAACTTGCTTGACTCGCAAGCACTAGTAATTCTCCGTCCTCATTAGTTAAATGCACCACCCTTCCCTTGTCAATGGCGGACGAGGTTCCCCGATTGGAGAATGAAAATCATGAAGATCAAAATAACAATAGGTGGCAAGCCCAAGGGTATCAGGGGGCTCGTCTTTGTTCAGGATAAACAGGTAGTATTGTGTTTGCCACCAAAAAGCAAAAAGGGAACCCATCATGGCTGAAGAAAGTAATATCCATTCCGTATCAGGGGAGTGTGAATTAAGAAACCCGTTCGGCAAGTACTGGGGCAGAAAACTGATGTGTTGTGTGTGTTTGAAGAGAGGATTGAAGAAGAGAGCTGTGTTGTGAGTGACTGTGTGTAATAACGCTTGTGGGTGGACCTGCATGTATCTACGCGTAAAACTCGATACGACGTCAGGAAGGAGCATAGAAAGGACTGTGAGAGAGTAGCATATCTCCTTATATTGCCCCTATCCTTTACTGAAGACAGTCTTATGAGGTTTTAAAGCAAATCATACGGTTCGGCGATGACTATTTTAGACATAAAACTTCCCATTGCCAATCTGACTCTTTGTTAGGGGATGCTCCTCGAAGGACTAGCGTGAGAGGAAGCCCCCGGGAATACCCCTTTCAGCCCATTCGCTATAAAGCACGTGCTCCTTGGCGTGGGAATTTTAGAATCATCGAGAAGGAAGCAGTCCCGCGCTGAGTCGTTCGACCCAGCTGTATTTGCTTATGCGGGACGCACCTCGCTCTCCCTCCCTCGCGATCACGCCGAATTATCGCCCCCATGCCTCACACGCATGTCCTTTCCCCGCGAGTGCGGGCATACAAATTCAACCCCACCTCCTGAGGAAAACTTCGCTGTCCAATCCAACTCGTTATCTCGAAGTAAGTTCGCATAGACTGACGTCGAGAATCCTCTGGGGACGGCCATGCCCTGCGGATATCTATCGGACCAGCTACCTGGCTATTTAACCCTGCGTCCGCCATTCTTCGAGGAGATTGAGAGTCTCAGTCTCTCCGTTCAGACCGTTTTGACTGTTCCCCCGCGAAGTCTTGCAACCACTGTTCGAGTCGTACATCGTCGTTAAGATCTCACCAGCAGATCGCCCTTCGTGAAACTTTGGCCCCTGTTCAGAGGAAAATTTATCGAGCCACCTTCTTCCCGGAGAACTGAGCGGCCCCCTCTCATCTCGCATCCCGTTCAAGAATCCCGTTCCCCGAGTCTAAGACTCCCTGCCGTGCCGCAGAACCGTCTTTTGTTTGAAATTACATCTCTCTGGAGCATAGAAAATCTCGTTTTTCAACAAGAAGTACGAAAAATCCCTACCTACGAGTCCTCTTCGCCAGGACTCACAGAAGTATCTCCTCGAAGACCTGTGCCGTTGGTCTTCTTCCTCCAAACACCACTAAGCTTCAAGATAAAGCAATTTTGCGTTGTAATCCCTGATTACCCCCCCCCCTCCCCCCGTCAATCGTCACCTGCATCCCCTTTTGAATTGACTTCCCGCTCAAACTTAAATAATATCCATTGGTCGATTAACGATAATTTTCACTCTCCGCTTAGCTCTGTCATATTGTAAACTGTCACGATAATTAACTATCCTTATTGAACAATTTATTTCCCTTTTTGTATATATATATATATATATATATATATATATATATATATATATATATATATATATATATATTAAAATTTTATTTGGGGGTCTTGATCTTTATATATCCTTGAACTGCAACTTTGCAAGCCATTAGATAAATCCCGGTCAATCGTAAACGCACTATAAAAATCAAGGAGGTGGCCTTCCACTCTTTTAATTGCTCCAAAGCATTTAGCAGACGGCCTCAAGTCAGCTATCTTCCCGTGCTTGCGTATGAGCTCTTACTCCGAGCGGGTCTTCACAGGCATACTTTGAAACTCTTCCATTGGTGTAGATAAATATAATCTGCAAAACGGGTTCCGCCGCCAAACCGGTGTAATGCATTAAAATCTAGCCATACTTTGATGTACTGGAATATCATGTGGTTGAAAACACTTAGATTATTGAGATGTTACGGTCAAATTCAATACTTTCATGAGAGCAGATTAATAGGAGCTTCACAAGTAGAATGTAAACGCTGACACCGCCGACCCCTAGAGGATCCCAGCTAGCTATCACCACTAGACAAAGAGAAATTTATACCTCTCTCAAGATTTTGTGGGGCGTCTCAGAAATACTGAAAGCGAAGTTTACCTTACTAAACGCCGATTGCTTGTTGCAAATCTCATTTACGTATTTACAGCAGGAAAAGGGGGCCACATCCCCCTCCCAGTCGTGAAATCCTGTAGCGCCGCAACACTCAGCCTGTCAAGGAAAGGAACTGTTAGGAACCAGTACCTATTCTTAACTCGTCTTTCACATGTGATTTTATATCTGAAACCTAAGTTTTAAGGGGAAGGATAGGAAAGGAAATCTAGCGATGGTTGATGAGTTAGAGCACCGGAGCTAGGAAGAAGTGGGAAAAGAGAAAAAATATTTCTTTGTTGTGTCATCTCATGATCTCAAATTCTGGTGTTAGAAAGATCTGTCTCAGAAACATTTAAAGTTGAAAAGAGCTCAAGGGCTGCTAGTTGAGCGGAAAACTCCGACTCGGGGATAGAAGTTGAAATATCAAATGCAAAGTAAACAAATAGAATCGGTCCCAGGTACACGTTGTCCAATAGAACTCGAAATAATTTTTTTTAAATTGTAAAGATTTAACCGTACAGAAAAATGCGTATATGATTATAAAGAAAAAAAACCCTCTGTCTATATGATTTATGTTTAATTATGCTGTGGCATAAATATGCAGGAAAGATGAATTCCTATACGGTTATACCGCATTGAAAAATTAATTGATCTCCACCATTCAAAATTCGGTCGTGAATATTCTCGGCGTAATGGAGCTCATTTAAAAATAGGGTTTGTAAAAATAAAACTATATTAAAACTCAATTTTCGTTCTTTACTAAAGACATATGTATTTTTGAGTCCGATTATATCTTTGCAAATCGCAGAATTTTCACTTTGGTCTCATATTTAATCTAAAACCTATATTTAGAAATGGGGCTCTCAAACCATGAAGCTTTGAGGCTGTTTCGAGGAGGCCTTGAATAAAGCAAAACTGAAGCCTACCTTTGACTGCATGATGTCGATGGAAGCTGTAACTGTTTCACTCTTGTTGTAAAGATGCAAATAATCCCTCATGGATACCTGGAATCCTTTCTCTATGAGGTTGATGTTCTGGTAGGTCCAAACGCTGACAGCAATTTGGCCTCCCCAAATCACAAACACCATAAATAATGTCTGTTGAAAAGTAAGAACAGGTATGTTATTGGGAGAAGAAAATGGTCACCCTCCAACGGGATTCGATCCAGCGACCTTCCGCTACAGGGACTCTCACCGACATGAACTAGAAGAAAATATCATGAATGTGTTAAGTTATGAGGGGATTACTGGTGCCCCAAGACCACGGCGTTTCATGTACGTATTCATGTACTAACTTTTTCACGCGCGCACATACATAGTGAGGGTTCCTTTGGAAAGAACATTATCAGAATTTATGTGATTAAGGGATTAAGAAATTCGGTCTAAATAAACAAAATGGTCTAGTAAAAAGGCGCCAGCGGCCTATCCCTTCCCCATTTAATCCCCTTTTGCGATCATGTTGGGTCGTTTTGTGGACGACTGAATACAGCACAATGGGGCTACACTCCATTACAGAACTCAAATATCGGAAACAACGACATAGGTGTAACTTATAAACCAAGTAGGAGACGGTAAACAACTGCGCACAAGGATTGAGGAACACCAGAAGGCCACCTAGAGGAACGACCCACTCTCAGTCATCATATTACAACACGACAACGAGCAACATCAGATGAATTGGGATGACACCGAGATTTGTGGACGATCCGCCAATAAGAGAGAGTAGAGAATTCCTCGAAACCTGATTTTATGACCATCATTGCATCAACAGGCACATATACATTTCTGACCGCTACAAAAGCCTTAAGTAACATAACTTCTTCATTTGTATAAACATTTAGGAATATATATTTTGTTTTTGTGTATTTGGTTCGTTTAACTGAAAATATTCCATGTGGGTAATTCCCTCAAATTCTATCTTTCATTTTGTTGAAACTTACCTTGACATTTGCCTTCTTTACCTACCCCATTGTTTGTGGTGAAAGGAGTCTGACTGGAAGCCTACATAACCAGCCGCATTTTGGCTATAAAATAAGCGACATTCACGCTAAAAGTAAAAATTACGTTTAATGTGAATGGTTGGAGTGACAAAAACTAGTTTACAGAAATATAATAAGAAAATATAGAGACATAGTAGTATTGATGAAACGGTTTGAGTGGCAAAAACTAGTTTAAAGAAACATAATAAGAAAAGAAGAGAGAGAGACATAGTAATATTGATGAAACATAGAGTAAGCCTGCAAAGTGCGAACATAAAATTACCTAACTACAAATTACATCTAGACCAGATGTGACAGCATAGCAATAAGGTACGGAAAAGGGCTCGAATTCATTGAAATAATAAACTTGGAAGAATAGTTTATTGCCACTAAAATAAAAATGACGAATAGAGACTTGGCTGTGATTGGCGCCTATCAGCCCCCAAGGCGCAAATATCTTCCCGTTCCGAATTTCATAAAGATATTCTGACGTCCAACATCAACACACTGTTCGGGGCCTTAAACTCAAGGTGCCACGAAATGCCCCCACCGGAACCACTCATACTCTATAAACAATACTAAAAAGGAATATTGTACAAATTGAGTGGCTGGACTTTCCAACTTTCTTCACGGAAAAATGGGCTATACCTCTTTATATAATATTTAGAAATCCCAACTTCAACCTTAACCATCACACCACACCAGGCCCCGATGCCCCTTTAGACCACCTGAATTTTATAACCATTATTTCAACCTCGACCATCCAAATTAAAATACTCCCCCAATACCTGAACAAAACCAATTGGAACCTATACGGAATAAAACTAAGCAGCTGCGAAATCGATAGCCTAGATAACATACAGAAAGAGGAAATAGAGACTCATATTAAACAACTGACTAAGAAAATAATAGAACTTTAGAGCCAATACAGGTCGGTAATAGGATTTAGTGTGTTACCAAGATTGAGATAGGACGAAGAAATAATAGAAAAAATGGAGGAATTTACAGCAACCATAAAAGTAGTAATCGTACTAGAGAACAACATTAAAAGGTACGTAAAAATAAGAAATCTAAGAAGACAAAAGGGAAAGAAAATAAAAATATGGCATATCTTGTGTGGGTCGATCTGATATCGAACCTAGACAGAATGGGGCCAAAAACGTTTCTAGAACATGTACTGGAAGCTTTAAGGGTTTCACCCTAAAGAGAAGATAAAGATACAGATCAGAGAGGGAGAACTTAAACAAGACGAAGAGATGAAAATGCACTTCAGTAGATACTGGAGAAAAGTTTTCTCTATCTCCCATGAAGAAAATCAATCCTTTGACCATGAATACGAAACCCAAATTATCACAACGGCTACAAGAACAAGAGGTCGACCTTACGTGACTTGTATTGGTAGAAGAAGAAGGAAGAGAGTAACTGAGGGAGGGCAGACCATTCACGGAAGAAATATACTCCGCGGCCATGAAATCTTCCAAATAAAAAGCTCCAGGAACAAGCGGGCAAACAAAACTGCATCTCACGAACACATCTAACAACAAACATCACGCGTCCCTAAAAGTTTTGAATGCTTACCTGAACATGCAAGATATCTCACTGACGTTTATAAAGGCGAAGATAATTTTTCTTCAAAAGCCAGGCAAACCAAAACAACAGATCTTGCTGCTGAATGTGAGGGAATCCCCACGTGGAAGATCTTTAGCAGAAAGGAAGTACCATGTGCAGCAGAAGGCCCGGCTAGACCTAAAGTGGTAAGCCTACCCCCCCCCCCTTCCACAAGCGGTAGCCTCGAATCGAGTCTTACCTTTATGCGGGCTAAAATAGCTCTGCAAGAAGATTCGAGGCCCTTCGAGAGTAGAGCTGTTTCCCGCTAACCCCCAACTCCACGAAGAGCCTCGGACATAAATAACACTCGACTCCCCGGAAGAGACACAGAGTCGAGAAGTCTTGCCCAGAACCCAGAAGATTTTCCCATGGTTCCAAGTCAAGTGCTAGCAATAAAGCAAAGTAACAGCTGGACTATTTTGTGTATTTGGAATTAGCCCCAGCCAGGAAGTAATTCCACTGAACGATCTTCCCGAGTGATTTTCCCGACTTCTTTTATCAACTCCTGTCGAAGCCCTCCTCATTTCGGGTAGCCGAAATACTCTCCACTGGACCGGAAGTTACCCCCCCCACCTCCCGCCCTTGCTTTTGGAGAACCGTCATCACTCCAACCTCCCGCTTTGAAGTCCGAGCGACCTCACTTCAAGTGCAGAAGACATTCGTAAGCCAACCCCTCTCCCCCTTTTAGTAACCCAATTGAGTTAATCCCCCCCCCCCATTTGAATAGTCTCCTCCGGGAATACCTTAAGTTCTAACTTCATAGCCTGATTTATAACTACAATTGCCCCTTTCATTTACTGATGTGATTTTGCCCGTTAATTCTCTGAGGTAATTTTACCCGTCAATTCTCTCATTATTTTTGTGTAAATAAAATTATATTTTTGTAAATGTCTCTTTAAATAACCTTGAGCTTTGCCACTGTCCATAATTTACCTGACCTCGTTGCACTCTCTCACGCCACTCAGCCCGTCTAAACTCGTGGTTTTCCGTCCCTTTTGTCGGTTCACTTTCAAGTTATTGGTCCCTCCCTCATAGATATAATATGGTATTGATATGATGTAATGTCATGCCACGACACTCGAGTTTCTCGACAAATTATTCGAGAAGTTTCTAAATAACAAGCTGAGAACGCATTTGAAGTACAATACCCGCTGGCTGCACAACAGAATGGTTCCAGATGAGGCCGTGCAACGGAAACAGAGATGGCAATAGTGACGGAAAAGCCAGCTACTGAGATGGCAAGAGGTAGAAGAGTAGATGCAATACTCCGTGAGGTTACCAAAGACTTCGATAAAGTTTGGATCTCAGGCTTGAAGTTAAAATTGGCACAATTAAACATGGATCAGAACATCTCAAAGATCCTTAGCAATTATTTGGAAGATAAAGTGCCACGGCATACAGGGGTAGAACTCAAAATGGAAGCTGGTGTTGCCCAAGTATGCCCTTGTCTTACCTTCTACACAGTGTATGTATACCAGGGACCTTCCTCAGCCAACACACGGATGCGAAACATATGTACAGCTTGCGGATGATGTCGCTCAGATTGTCTCGAGCAACAGCAAAAACCAGATAAACATAGCCCAAAGATTGGTTAGAGAAATTAAGAACACTAATGATTACAACAAACAAAACAAAATATAGATAAACCAAACTGAATTGGGCGGTCCAAAACTGGACGACTTGACTCATAACCAACAGAACAAGGAACGACAGAATACCGTAAACTGAACTGCATCAAAAGTCAAGCCTGAAAGCATTAATGAAATAATGCACGAACGCGTGATATAAATATGGGAAAAAATCACGCAACTACTAACGGAAGATGAAATAGAAAAAAGAAACTAACATATGAAAAGACACGAATAATAAGACACAAGGAGAGATTTGAATGAAGCAGGATCAGGACGCAGCAAAATATCGAACTGATATTCAGCTAAGAACTGACAATAATAATAAAAAGAATCATAAAACAAGAAAAAAGCAAAATGAATGACAAGATTAAGTAAACCATTTAAATGATACAGTTAATGAATGAGCTCAAATGAGCAATTATGAATACAAAGGCTCGATTGCTAAATTTAAAAAATAAAGGCAACTTGGCACACATACATACATACATACACTTCTCATACTCACATTGATCTCCATTCCTCGCCTATATTCATTATCATACACAACACCGCTATACCCTTCTACTATTTCTATCTAGTATCTTCTCTCATGGGCCTTTCACCACTTATGCTCTCACTACCTACTCCCAGAGGGTACTCTCGGTTTGGACTCACAACTTTAACTTATCTAAGTCCGAAAGCTTAGAAAGAAAGTCCGTTAAGCTCAGTTGTGCTTTGTTTGCCTACAACACTTGTCCGGAGTTGCAAGTATTCCACGACATACACCGTTGGCCCAAAGTAGAAAGATCCCTACAGAATCATTCATATAATGTAATTAGACATTTGTGGAAAATGAATTCATTATTTTTAATTATTTTAATACTTAGTTCGCTCCCTTTTGCTTTAATTACAGCCATAGGATCTTGTAAAAATGAAGCATCCCAAGTTTTTTTCGAACCTAATATAACCTAACATAACCTATCCTAACCTAAATTAACCTAGCCCATTACAGATTAGATTGGTTATGCTAGGTTAGGTTAGGTTATATTAAGGTCAGGGGTGGGTGGATTCCGGATGAGGCAAAAGACTGGTGGGGGGGACCAACCAGTACCGACGGGGTCCCTCCTTTTTCTATCCTTGTTACTTTATTTGTTATTTATCGTCGTTATTGTATATAGTTTGTCTACTTATTTAGTATTTATAAATATATATATTTGTTGTTACACTTATAAGCAATGGTAAATATGTGTTATTGTTCCAAATAAATTAATAATAATAAATACAAAATAATAGTTGCTCCCGACTGTTTTGGGGGAGGCCCAAACAGTTCAAGAGGGGCGCTAGAGGAGTATTTCGCCCAGGGCAACCATAACTGCCAGAACCTCTCGTGATTAAAGCCGAAATAAACTTGGGATGCCTCATCTTCACAAGACCCCAGCTATAATTCTTCCTGGCTGGATTTCACCAAATTTTTACAAATTTATCTTTCCCTACTCAGCTGGCAATTTTTCCCTACAGTTCTGTTTTATTTTATATTTGTGGCACTTCTTATTGCTTTTTTAAGCAGGCTGGCCACTACAGCCAACTTGCGTCCGTCAAGGAGGCTGCCACTACCAACGGCCGAGCCTACAAGTCTCTGATTACATATGTGTGTTACAGTGTGTGCCGTTCAAGGTGTTTAGTGTATTTTGGGTGGTTTCAGCGTTGGCAGTGTTGCTTGTCTGCTTGATTTATGAGGTGTTTGTTTCTTTGTAGGAAAAATTGTTCTTTTGCTATGTCTAGGGAGGTGGTTGTAGCATGTGGTTATTTGGGAGGTTCCATATGTGACGGCTGATTATTTAAGTGTGGATGTGATTGGTTTCTTTTTGTTGCGGTGTCCAAGGGAGCAGTGCGATGTAGATTATGTCATTGTGTACTGAAGGCGTTTCTTTGTTAATCTTTGCGGGGCGTGGGCTTGTCTTGGTATTGACATGGATGTGATGGAGCGCATATCTTGGTGTAGAACTGTGCCTATCATGTTTAATAAGTGTATTTTATGGGGAGAATTTTAGTTTCTGAGTACATGTGGCTTATGTGGGTGGTTTGTGTCCAGCCAGTAATTAGCTAAAATGCCTTGCTGTGTGCTTTTACGAGTTTGTGTTTGTTAGCTTTAGTAGTAGCAGAGTGCCAAGTTGGTAATGCGTATTTGTCGCACAGATAAATGATTTGTCTAGGTTGTCAAGTGTTTCTTTTTGTTGGTCAAATGTGGGGCATGTTAGAGTGGGTAAAGCAGCGAGTCTTTTGTTAGTTCTACTGCATATGTTTTTGTACATACATGACCTTATGTAAAGGTCATGTATGAATCGTAGATGAGGCCTAATATTGTAGGCGTTTTATTTAATGGATGCGGTGAGCTTATAGTGTGGTGTTTGGATGGTGGTTTGATTAGTGCCATTGCATTTGAATAATGTTACTGTGGTTTTTGTGGGGACACTGTCATTCTGTTGTTTTAGAACCAGAGTTCTAAATGTGATATATGCCTGTATGTTTTTCTTAGGTAGGGGCGGGAGAATGAACCCCTGTGGGACACCAATGTATGTATAGTGGTATGTATCGGGGTCTGTGTCATATGCTTTGTTTATATCTATCTTTATCAGAATGGTTCCTTGTGTTGTTATTTTGGGTTCAAACCTTCTAGTATGTGTTGTGGTAGATTTGTGATTGTGTTATTGTGGAGGGGGTTTTATGGAGACCGTACTGTAAGGGGTCGAGTGAGATTAGTATAGATAATTCGTCTGTATTAGATTCTCTAATGTTTCGAATAGTGTTGGGATTCGTCTGTATTAGATTCTCTAATGTTTTGAATAGTGTATAGACTCTCTTTATTAGATTCTCTAATGTTTTGAATAGTGTTGGGATACGTCTGTATTAGATTCTCTAACGTTTTGAAATAGTGTTGGGATTCGTCTGCATTAGATTCTCTAATGTTTTGAATAGTGTAGAGATTGTCTTTATTAGATTCTCTAATGTTTTGAATAGTGTTGGGATTTGTCTCTATTAGATTCTCTAATGTTTGGAATAGTGTAGAAATTCGTTTGTATTAGATTCTCGAATGTTTTGAATAGTGTTGAGATTCGTCCTTATTAGATTCTCTAATGTTTTGAATAGTGTTGAGATTCGTCTGTATTAGATTCTAGAATGATTTGAATAGTGTAGAGATTCGTCCTTATTAGATTCTCGAATGTTTTAAATAGTATTGAGATTCGTCTGTATTATATTCTCTAATGTTTTGAATAGTGTTGAGATTGGTCTGTATTATATTCTCTAATGTTTCGAATAGTGTAGAGATTCGTCTGTTTTAGATTATCTAATGTTTTGAATAGTGTAGAGATTCTTGTGTATTAAATTCTCTAATGTTTTGAATAGTGTAGAGATTTGTCTGTATTAGATTCTCTAATGTTTGAATAATGTTGAGATTCGTCTGTATTAGATTCTCTAATGTTTTGAATAGTTTAGCGATTCGTCTGTATTAGATTCTCTAAAGTTTTGAATAGTGTAAGGTTCGTCTGTAGTAGATTCTCTAGTGTTTTGAATAGTGTAGAGATTCGTGTGTATTAGATTCTCTAGTGTTTTGAATAGTGTTGAGATTCGTCTGTATTAGATTCTCTAATGTTCTGAATAGTATTGAGATTCGTCTGTATTAGATTCTTTAATGTTTTGAATAGTGTAGAGATTCGTCTGTATTAGATTCTCTAATGTTTTGAATAGTGTTGAGAGAAGAGATATTGGTCAGTAGGATGATGGTTCGTTAGATTGTTTCTTGGGTTTAATGGTGGGTACAATGTTAGTTTTTTTTCACGAGGCAGAGATAGAGTTTTGTGGCCAGGAGTAGTTAAAAATGTTGGTTAAGGCTTGGATAGCTTAGGGCCTAAGTGTTTTAGGTGATTGTACGATATTTGGTTTGAGGCTGTGGCTGCTGAATTTCAGGTTTGGATGGTGGTTTGTAAGGTTTTGTAAATTTAGAAAAATCTTGTGACATTCCTAATTAACATGTTTCTATTTATAAAGGTTGTGTTTACCATTGTTTAACCACTCCGACCCATTATAATTACCCCTTGCGTTTCCGTCGTGCTTTATCTTTCATTCGAAATAATGCTTCATTACACATTACTAAAGCAGATAAATCTGGTGCAGTCGTTATTATGGATAAAGTGTCGTAGATTGGTAAAATGAATCTATTACATAATGACCAATCTACCTATGTCCCCCTAGATAAAGATCCTACGATTCAAGTTAATAGTGATTTCCACAAAAAAAAGTGCGTTCCCTTCTTAAACATTTTCCAGATTTAAATGCTAAATTTAAATCTAGTAATGCCTCTCTGCCATATTTATATGGTCTTGTAAAGATACATAAGCACCCTATTATTAGTTCTGTTGGCTCAGTTTCATATTCTTTATCTAAATGGCTTAGTTCATCCTTCACTCCCCATGTTAGTACAATTTCTAAATCTCATATTAAAAATAGTTACGACCTTATTGAAAAACTTAATTCCATCCCTTACTCCAATAACTTCTCCCTTGTTAGTATCGATGTTTGTTCTCTTTTTACTTAAGTACCCGTAAATGACCTTTTTCCCTTCTTGAGGGATAAATTGCGTAACTTTGACATGCTCTTGCCTGTTAATATTTTAACTGAACTTATCTCAATGTTTACTAAAAACTGTAAGTTTTCTTTTAATGGTAAAATTTTACCTCCAAAAGTTTGGTTTAACTATGGGAAATTGCTTATCTCCTGTTCTTTCTAATATATATATGGAATTTTTTTTAAACTACCTTACTTCCCACTATTATCGATTTTACCCTTGTTTGGTTCCAATATATAGACGATATTATTTGTCTGTGGCCTTCTTCTAAGGATTTTAATGGTTTTCTTACTGAACTTAATTCTCTGGTTCCCTCTATTAAATTTACCCTTGAACTCGAACAAATTAGTGTCTTCCCGTTCTTAGATCTACTTATTCATAGGACTCCAACTGGATTTAAATTTTCCGTCTATCGTGAGCACACCAACGCCGGTCCTTATATTCATTTTTACTCAGATCATAATGATAAGGTCAAACGGTCCGTATTTATTTCAATGTTTCTCCGGGGGGTGCGGGTCGCCGGCGGAATTCTTGGATCTTGAATTTTCTAAGATCTTTGAAATGGGTAACAATCTTTGCTACTCTCAAAAATTTCTTGCAGGATGCCAAGATTTTTAAAAAAAACAAACTTTTACAGAACTGAAATCCCTCCCGCATAGAATTTTAAGAACTCCCTTGTTTTACCGTTTTCTGAGTCCTTTTCATTGCTTCCCCGCCTCTTGAATAAGTTAAATATTTCTGCCATATTCAAGGATTAGTCTACCATGTACAAAATGTTGTCGATTGTTCAGTTTGCCCTAAGCAATACTTTGGGCAAGCCGGTAAATCATTAAGTGTACGCTTGACGCAACATAAATACAATATTATGAGGGTCGAAATTAACAGTGGTTTCTTTGTCCATTTATCGGAAAATAGTCACCCTATCAATTGGAATTCGGCTAAATCTCTTTAGAAATCTGATGACTTTATTAAAAGAAATATTGTTGAATGCTCCTTCATTAATTCATCGCCTAATTTTAATATATCCCTCGGTCTCTTTAAACTGGCCCCTGTTATTAAAAGGCTTATTTATAACAAAATTGTCCATTTTAAATCTTAGCCCTTTGATTTATTAATTTAGTTATGTTTCTCTTGTTTATTTTTATATATTCACAATTATGTGTGTACGTACTTATTTTTGTGACCTAAATGTCTACATTCTTTGCTCACAGTTGGAATTTCCGGAAGTAGACTTTATCTATTTGGTTTTATACTTCATATCCGTCTTTGATAATATTTTTATATTTTGTGTCCTTTCGTTGTACATGGGCGGGGCATTACTTTGTTGTTTCTCATATATATATACCACCTTTTTAAAATTATTCGTTATTCCATGAGAATGAACTGAACAAGTTCGAAAGTACTTGGAATCCGCGCCTTTCATAATCCCTGTTGAATTTTTTGCATATATATATATATATATATATATATATATATATATATATATATATATATATATATATATATATATATATATATATATATATATATATATGAGGAATTAAACCACATTCTCCGAAGACAATTTAATTCAGAACAGTTTCGGTGTATCTCACACCCTTTTTCAACTGACACTGGTCAGAAAATATATAAGAGAAAAGCATAACACAAGATCCCCTCTTTTTTTCCCCAATCCCCTACTTGTGGCTAATCTGGAGGGGGAGGGGGGTTAGGCCTAAACATATTGAAGGGCTGACACTTTACTATTTTATTTATTTGCGATCTTATTACAAGATTAAAAGAAAATTGACCCTCAGAGAGATTTAAATTAGGAACTGACGATATCAAGCTCGATTCTACGATTCTTCTCTTAACATAGTTGGCCGATTTAAATAACATTTTACTTCCATTGAAATCAATCGTATGATTCTTGTCTCTAACATGGCAAAAAATTCCACTACTTTCGCTGCCCACTCTAATATCTCTTTTGTGTTCGTACAATCTCCTGTCTAGATTTCTCCCCGTTTCCCCTATTTAAACTTTATGGCAATCGTTGCATGGTATTGCATATACTCCTATGTTATGATGTTCTTTGGGTTTCCTGGCCATCATCAATTGGTTTAAGGAATTATTATATTTAAAGGCTAGATTAATACCCGCTTTTCCAAATATGTCCTTTAAACTATTTAATTTATTATTAAATGGCAATGTTATACATTTGTTGAAGTCGTTAGTGCGGGAAGGCTTATTACCATAGAATGTTTTCCTAGCTGCAAAATGGGCAGACGATATGAACCAATCGGGGTAATACAAATTAGAAAAAATGGTCCTGATAATCACAATTTCTTCATCTAAATAGGAAGGATGACATATTTTGTATGCTCTAAAGAAAAGGTTAGAAATTACCGATTTTTTAACAGTATTATCGTGAAACGAAAAATAATGTATATAGGCATTCGAGTGGGTTGGTTTCCTATACACGTCAAGTTTTAATTCATGGTGATCTTTATTAATGAGGACCGATTTTAAATGTGAGTTAAGTTTAAGCGTCTGATGATTTTTTTTTCTTTTCAGATTTAACAACTTCAGTCTTTGGCAATTTCAACCATGGAAAGATTAACAATCGAACAACGTGTTAAAAATCATCATCGGCTTATCTTTGCTCGTGCACCCAATTGACGAATGTACGGCACTTCAAATGGTCAACAGTCTTCAGTTATTGTATCAATTGAATTTTGTAAGCGTGTACAGACAAATCTTTTGTCAAAATTCGATGTGACGTTGTTGTGGAGAGGTTCAATTCCTGCGCGCGATGACGAATACAGATGTCTGGATCTTCGACCACATTCTCGCGCACTGCAGCAATGTTTTCAGCTGAACGGCGTAAACGAGCACGCAATGGCGTTTTCATATCTGCCACCAGCCCGGTTTGTTTGAATTTACGAACAATTTTCCTATTTGCACTCTCGGTTGGTCGATTATGTTCACCAAAAAAATCACCACGTGCCCGAAATGCGTTTCTGTTTGAACGTCCATTTTCGGAATAGGCTTCGATAACTTTAACACGTTGTTCGATTGTTAATCTTTCTATGGTTGCAATTGCCAAAGACTGAAGTTGTTAAATCTGAAAGAAAAAGAAAAAAATCATTAGACGCTTAAACTTAACTCACATTTAAAATCGGTCCAAGTTATTGGAACATCCTTTATATATATATATATATATATATATATATATATATATATATATATATATATATATATATATATATATATATATATATATATTTATATATATATATACATACACTTACCTTTTTAACTAGATTTACCCTATAATTCCATGTGAAAGAAGAAATAAACAGGAATAAGGATAGAAGAATAAAAATGGAGAGAGAAAGAACCGATATAAGAAAGGAAGACCCCTGCGCCCCATCATGTTTAGTCAACCTTGAAGAAACTAGTGATCACCAGGTTTATCTTTTTTTGATTACCCATAACTTGTAAGTAATCATCATTAATATGATAGTTATCGCAGCAAAAAGACCCCTCCATGTGTACGACCGCGAATTTGGTGTAAGTAAAATCATATGCGCGCATACATGAATACGTACACCAAAAAACGCCCTGAACTTGTAGCACCACAACTGAAGGGAAACATGAAAAATGCAATGTCCACAGCTCTCTAAAGTGGTTCCACGTCAACACTATGGTAATAAATAATTACTATTTTAAATAAAAAAACAGAACTCCGCTCGCAACTTAACACGCTGAGGCTATATTTCTTTTCAAGTCCCCACAGTTCACTAATATCGCCCAGTCTTCTCATGCAAGAGGTCGCCCGATCAATCCTGGTGGAATCAGGGGATTTTTCATCTTTGGAGAGGGGCGAGAGAAAAGATTAGCATTCAAAATGGCACTAAATATTGGTTCTTCCTGGTCGTTGGAAGGGTGTGGGTATGAGGGAAGGGTTTGCAACTTCTCATACATCATCGGAGTGAATGTTCACAAAAGTGTGAAGAATTAGAAAGAACCTGCACATACCGATCTTAGGCGCTCCCGATTTTATGCATTCGCCCACTAGAGGAAGCAAATGGTTACTGACCGATTGACCTATCTTCAAGTTCACCATATATCTGCGGTGTAGAGATACTGTCCTTTAGGAAGACAGCCCCGCTGGCAACCTACATTCGTTGCGATAGCAGGTGTAGGAGAGTTGTTCGCCCTCTCATTTCCTAAACCAACAAGTTGTCGAATGGGACCAGGTACGTTCCAAAGATTCTCATTTCTCTTAACTTCACCCATTTCTATGTGAGCCTCCACTACAAAACTTGCTCGCATTGTTTGTTTTGTATTTGAAAGTTAAGGCAATAATAAAGTAGTGATATATTTGGAAGCCTTTCACTATTTTGCCCATTGGGTAAACAAGGTGAACGGAGTCCAGGTTACTGAGTCCAAAGTGTGGGCACACAAGAACATGTGAGTCAGTTCTGAGGGTGATAAATAGGAGTGAGGGAGAGGCTAAACTGATGAGAGTGAAAGAACGCTTGTTCAAGTTTGAGAGATTATGAGAGAACGCAGAAAATACGTTACCATTCCCAGCATGCACTGGGATTCTCTTAGGGATCCACAGAACCCCAGGAGCCCAATAAAGGTCATAAGTGTTCCCAGGCCGAGGAAAAAATAAATGACGTAGCAGATGGCGGAGTGGACTTGGGACACGGCCGACACATCCAAGTAGATCCATAGAAACAGGCCTAAAATTAATAGGCCTAAAAACTGAAAAGGAGAAAATAGGGCATTATTATTTACTTTAATGATAAGACAAAGTCATTTTATTAGTAGTAAAGATAAGATAAAGACATAGTCAAGTATTCGGATGACTCGACCTTATAAGGAAGTTCAAATGCATGCTTTTGAGCACTGTCGATGAGTTGCGTTCTTTGATTTGTTGGTGTTGTAGTACATAGTTCCTCAGACTGGCTGGCCGAGCAGCCTCGAGACCTTGAAGAAGGATACGGTCTGTACCAGGTTTTCCCACATAGCCCGCAGTGTGTTGTTGGTGTGTGTGGATTGCAATCTGCTCTAATGTATTAATTCTGTGAGGGCAGCGTTGCATTCTGGACAGGCATCCGGGATGCTCACATCCAGCCTTTTTTGGTGGCTCAAAAGGGCTGGGTGATGACAGAGCAGCCTGGCCAGGCTTACTCTGTCCTCTTGATGAAGAGAGCATGCGCAGGGGTGAATGTCAGGGGGTTGTGCATGCAGCAGGGTGTTTTTTCGTCAGTGATTGAATAGTGGTGAGTGAAATGAGTATGGATATGTTTCTGGAATTTGGTTTAGAATGGGCGAGGTGAGATGACAGTTTATCTTTAATGTAGAATAAAATGTGTGTAGAGATTATATGCAATTATTGAAAATAGCCCTAACTCTTTTAAAACAGCTGCATTATTGTTTGTTATTCATGGAGTTAAGGCAATCATTAACAGAAAATGTAATGTAAATATATGTAATCTAAATGCCATATGAAAGGAAATTAAGACCAATTATTGTTGGATTGACTAATTTAATGTCAAGAAATCATTTACAGATTTTTAAATAGTAAGGATACAAAATTATATATATATATATATATATATATATATATATATATATATATATATATATATATATATATATGAGGAATTAAACCATACTTCCTGAAGACATATTTATTCCAGAACAGTTTCGGTGTATCACACACCCTTGTCAACTGGCAACTGAGTAGAAAATTACAGAGAACTCCATATACATCTCTGACCTGATAGACAAAGATCATGTTACCTGACCCACTCCCATGCTGGGGCTAATCTCAGGGGGAACATAATTTACTACTTGATTAAGGCTGGGCAGTTTTACAATTTTGTTTATCTGTAAGTGTTTATCAACAAGAGTGACTCTTGATTCGTCAGTGAAGATCAATTTGCTAAAGTCAGTTTTCATATATTCCTGGGCTCACAATTCTCAGATTGATTCTTTGTTTTGTTTTTGGTTATAAACGGCTTTTTGGTTTTATTCCTAACGGCAGAAAATTTCCTGAGAACTTTCCTTTACCTAATTCATTCACGATATAATTCTTCCTTTCTTGGCAAAGTCCCTTTTTCCTCGACATTTTATCAGAAAATGCTTCTTACAAAAGATTTCGGAACGGTCGTTGTCATCGATTTTCAGCAAATCGACTATATACTATGGAATACCCGAAATAAATAGTGTTGTATCTATTAAATTGTGTTTATTACATTCCTAAACGTACATAACTGAAACAAAACCTTCATAAACCTTTTCTGGAAAATAATGTGATGCTACAGTTATTGCATATGATCTCTAGACACACTGTATATTGGGTATTACTGAAATTTTGAATACATTCCCATAGCCATAACATCTAAAGTATAAAAGATAGCTAGTGTAATCCTTGATCACCTTCAGTGTTAGGTCTAACGATTAGTGCGGGCTCTACATAGCTTTAGTACACAAGATCTACCAATGCTTTTTATAGAGAATCCCTTGACTATTACACAATTAACACTGCTGCATGCATAAGTACGGTAAGTTTGAGCCTAACATTATCTGTTTTGAGAGTTTGTCTAGAGAGATGTTTGGAATGTTTGGACTCATCCCTTTCAATCGCATTTGAACTATGTTGCTGGAAAACGGGAAAATCACTTGATATTTCTATCATTTTCCTTTCTAAAAATAAACTTATTCAAGTTCAATTTTGTTTAGCCAACTGATAGTATATAAATGTAGACTCGCTGGCAGACACACTAAAGAGTAATGTCGCTGATAGACCTCAGACTAAAGCAAGCACCCTTTCGCTTTTCTTCCATCATTTCATGACCTTCATGGGTGAGTATGCATATATAAACAAAAAAATAAAAAGTACTATAAACGATCAGTCATAACACTTCCTTTATCGCGCGATGTTTTCAAGTATTTTTATTGTTCGAATCAGGCGCCTCCAAGTAAAAAGAAATAATTATGACTGACACACGTGATTAAGTGGAATTAAATCCACAACTTTCCCTTCTCGCGATTTCTTGGAATTGGAGAGAATTGTGAGAGAATTGATCCAACAAGGGAGAACACTCACTAGGCTGACTATGATGTCATCCATTTGTGCGTATTCCAAGTCATTATAATTATTATTAATACAACTAAATTCTGTCTCCGAGTGGCACTTAAAACAACTTCTGAAAGGACATAATCGACGGGGTGCGGGGGAGGTGTTCTGCACCCTATAATTTCAAAATCTTAGATAAATTACTTTTTCATTTTCCTTCTAGTTTCTGAAGATGTTAAGAGCCGGAGGCCACCATCTTTATTACGTCATATGATCACACGTCACGATTCAGATGTCGGTAAACAGGATGTTTAGGACGACTGTCCATCCACTAGGCTTAATGCCTCTCTCTAGACTAAGCATGGATCAGGACTGTTACTCGATCGATAATTATAATAAAATGATTGAAAAAAAGGAGAAATATATTACAAAAAGACTCATATGGAACAAAAACTTCTGCAATAAGAATTTTCATTTTGAGACTTAATTAAATTTCAGTAGTGGCCGCTGGGACTGGCTTAAATCCTTTACAGTAAAATCAAGAAAAAATACAAAGAATGAAAATTAAGACAGCCCCAAATGAAGTAACGTTCCTCTGGATCAGACGGAAACTCAATTTCCTATCAGGATTAATGTATGTCATCTTCATATCCTAATGGATATAATCTTAGAAACGTCGCTTATTAATTAATGTTCACCAATCATCGCTATCATTTTCATGGTGATAAAAGGCCTAGTGTATTTTCAATGTAAGTACTTGCGACTAACTTTTATACTCTTATTAAAGGTTGTTGATGAAACGACCTTGTCACTCTATCCTCTTTATATTTTCAGAGTTTAATTGTTTATTTCAACCGCATTCGGATCTATCCAAACACGAACAGGAAAGAGAGAAAAAAAAGAGGCGTGGAGGAGAGGATTGAAAAAGGAAAGAGCGACCAAAAAACATTAGGGGTCAAACTGAATGCGGTTGTTTCCTGCATCAACCCAAATGGCGGAGAGAAGGAGGGAGGCATTAAAAACGTCAAAGATTAGTTATGAGAAGCATAAATCTAAATCCCCCAAATTTGAAAGCCCTAGTGGAAATTCCGGAGTTCAAGTTTGTATTTTAGAATTTTCTAGAGGCTTGAAATATCTCCTGAACCACATTATATAGGATAGGGAAGTTTCTTATACCAGTTCTTTGCAACCTTTGCACCTTAGGTTCCATTCTACTAAGAAGTAACCTTAAATCTCCTCTTCTTGTGATTTGCAGGTGGTTTCTTTGTTTTGTGAGAAGTCGAGTAACTGTACTAAACTGCGTTCAGCTATATATGAAGATGGGAAAGCTATGGAATATAGTTCAATGGTTTCCCACAGCTTTGAATGCTTTTTAGGAATTTCTTTTTGTAACCAAAATTCTTGGTATGATTGCTTGAATAGTGGTTTCCATTCGAAGTCATTTTTTAAACCAATTAACTCTTCTTGCATTGCAAGATTAGTTTCATTTGTATAAGCATCTGTAAATGGGTTTATTATCCAGTCAGGTATTTCCATATCTATGACATCTTGATATCTAAGGCTCATGGCCTCGTGTAACGTTTTCAGATGTTCGTAATAAATCAAGAGGTCATCATCCAGTATGGAATTATTAGTCTCATCATATTCCCGTTTATTTTTAGATTTGGAAACAGAGACAGATTCTTACGACCAATATTATTCTTGAAGAAGGAAAGCTTATTCAAGAATGTGCAAATTTTAGATTTTGCTTTGATAAGAGTTATATCACAATTGAAAATTCATATCGTTGAATATGCTAAAGATATCTCTTAAATAGGCAATGTCCTTCTTAGAATCTAAGAGTTCATCACTCAAATGACCACATTTATTCTCTCGGAAATATTTTTATGCTGTTGAAAAGTGAATAAAATCGCTTTAAACAGTTTCCTTTCGATAACTACCTCACTTCGGTATGTAAAAGGAGGCGAGCAAATTCTTCATCATTGTTATCACAGAGCTGTCAAAATAGTCGGAAATTAAGGGGATGGCATTTTATTTTATTTACTGATGTAATAACAACGTTAAGAGACTTATGAAGCCGATCACTCAAGTTCCTGGCACTCAGATGTTGTCGATGAATATCGCAACATCGGGCACAACTTTCTTCAAAAATGCAAATACAACCTTTATATCCACCTGTTAATGCTGGAGCTTCGTCAGTCACGCAAGCACTAATATCGCTCATTGGGATATATTTTTCTTTGAAAAATTCAACTACAGTAAAAATAGATTCACTTTTAGTGTTTGTTTCAACTTATTTTGCAAAGAGCAGCTCTTGCTCAATTTTGTTATCTTTAATATAGCGAACAAATCCTAAAAGTAGTGCTATAATAATTGAGTAATATTTAAACTTGATATGGTTAACATTGAATAAATGCCGAACGGCACCAATGTGCATTCAACGCCCCCTAAGTGAAGCAACATCTTACAACAACCCCTTGTACCTCAACAACGCCCACAAGGGGGCGTTAGCGCCCACGTTGAGAATCACTGGGCTAAATTCACCAACAATTGTAAGGAGATAACGTGACGATTTGGGGGAACCTGGAAGCGGCCGCTTGAAATCAATTGAAAGACGTTGGAAAGGCGAAGTCGCCCGGTTCAAAGAAGTATATTCTGATTTAAAAGGACGCGTTTTAATTTTAGCACATACCTGACAACCAAGCAGCAGGAATACGGCGGATTTCATCGATGGTGTAAGTAAGGTTTTTAACATGAACATAATGTAGCATTCGCTGGAAGCCAAGATGATTGAGACTCTCGTGAAGCGATTTCAAGCTTGTAATATCCGAAGTGGCGTTACAATACGCTTTCGTGACCCAGACGATGATGAATATCGAAGGAAAATGGAAGTAATTCCATACGCCAGCGCATGATCTTATCATTATTGATTTTAACTTTTACATTGGTACCAAACATGAAGGACACACCTCTTTGATCAGTTGCTACGTCAAAATGTCTACCAGCCAAAAACGGTTTCCATTTACGTATGCTCTCTACCACCACATACGCTTCTTTTTCGACGATGTGGTATCTCTTTTATGATCTGTTAAATGAGTGTGAGAAGAAAGCCACTGGTCGTCCGCACTGTGATAAGGTGGTACCGATTTCACTATCTGATGCATCCGTTTCTATGGAAAAGGGAGCGTCTTCATCAATAACTTTCACTTAAGATTTAGCAATGTCATTCTTTAAAGTTTCAAATGCTTGAAAAGCCTGAAGAGATAAAGGAAATCTGCAGCAATCTACAAGAGGCCGTACTTTCTCTGAATAGTTGCTAACCCACTTAGCGTAGTCTGCAAATAACCCCAAACAACGCTGCAAGGATTTTTTACTCTAAGGTATGGGTAATTCTAACAAAGGTCTCATTCGTTCAGCATCGGGTTTCAAATTGCCGTCAGAAAATTGGCAACCCAGAATCTCAATGCAGGTTAGAGAAAATTTAGATTTCTCAGAATTCAAGGAGAGATTGTATTTAGAAGCAGCTTCCGTGAAACGCTTTAGATTGATATCATGTTCTTCTTTCGTTTTTCCGCAGACTGTTTTGTCGTCAAGATAAGCATAAGTGTTATATAGTTTGTTATCAGTTATAAACTGATTCATAAAGCGTTTAATTGCGGAAACCCCATTCGTAACAGCCAAAGGTATATATCTGAATTGATAAAGACTGTTATAGGTCTGAAAAGCAGTGTAAGGTTGGTCCTCTGAACATATTTCTATCTAGCGATATGCATTGGATAGATCAGTAATGGTGAAATAGTGATTCTTAGAGATATTGTAACTACGAGTAGTGGTCAATAAGTTTTGCGAATCGGTAAGGCAAAACAGAGGAAGGAGGATGGCTGTTTGTGGGGGTGTTAGGACAAGTTATGACAAGTCAGGACCTGCAGCCGCACGCTCCTGCCTCGTCTATTTAAGAAGCAGTAGCTGATCACAGATCGTCAGTCACAAATTTTTTAACAATGGAGAAGGTTGAGCACCGCGCAGTGATCAAACTTTTGACCAAGGAAGGCAAGAATGCAAAAGAGATCCATGAACGCATGGTTTCAGTGTACAACGACACCGCCCCTTCCTATGCAACCATTGCTCGCTGGAATAGGGAGTTCCGCCATGGGCGTGAGTCCTTTGAAAATAACCCCCGTCCAGGACGCCCGTCAGACGTGACCAACGAGCACAATGTGGCCCTTGTGGAGAGGATGATCCTCGAAAATCGACGGGTGAAGGTCGAAGAAATCGAGCGACAACTTGGAATATCAGATGGAAGTGCTATCAACATCATCCACGACAATTTGGACATGACCAAGGTCTCTGTCCGTTGGGTGCCTAGAAACCTCACGAAACTTCACGCCCCATGATCAACTTCAACGTCGTCAAAGTCCACAAGGCCAGAGTTGCACAAGCTGCCCTGCGCGAGTGCGGATTCGAGGAGCTCAACCATCCCCCCTACAGTCCAGATCTGGCCCCTAGCGACTACTTTTTATTCCGCCAGTTCAAGGCTGCACTGCGTAGACGCCGATTTGGGGACGATGAAGATGCCCAGCTCGCCGTCCAGGAGTGGATTGAGCAGCAGTCGGGAGATTTCTGGTTGTCGGGAATTCGAAGCCTTAGGGACAAGTGGCGCAAGCTCATTGAAGTCGAGGGTAGTTATATTGAAAAATAATAAAACACTTTTCCTCATATCTCGTTTCCTTAGATCCGAATTGCAAAACTTATTGACCGCCCCTCGTATATCCCCCATCCTGGGTAGGGGGTAAGCGTCCAAAGGGGTATATTTATTTATCGTTCTAGAAAAGTTTACCACCATTCGTTTTTTCTTATTTACGTTTGATGTCACCACCACTCGTGCACGCCAAGTAGAATTACTATGTTCAATAATCCCCTCACGAAGTAGACGCTTAACATCATTTTCGACGAAATCAGTATCTTCGGAGATTTAATAGCGAGACTTGGTACCAATTGGAGTGCGATGTAAGGATAAGTTTCTAAACAGTTTAACTAGGGACTCTTTAGCTTAGACAGTCCACACACAGTTAAGGATGATTCTGTGCCCCCATAATTTAAGCTAACGCTTTTATGCACTCTTAAAAATGGTAAGCAAAGAATAATATCAGTACAAGCATTTGTAAGTACAGTAGCTTCGACATTTTCATAAGTGCGACCATTCATCAAAACGTTAACAATATAGTAACCTTTAAGATTTACTGACAAAGAAGAAGATGCCATCGAACAACAGGCGATCGTTCATGAAGTGGGAGATGCATAACTTGTACTACAGCCTCATTTATAAAATTCTCCTAACTTCCACTGTCAATCAGGCCTTGAGATAACTGAAGATCTTTCTTTAGTTGAACAGGAACAGTAGGCAACAGCAAGCGGCTGCTAGCGCAAGTAAAAGCAAGCGTGGCACAAGATAGTGAAACAGGACGTTTTTATTTTGACTTACAAACCTTTGCAAAATGCCCAAGCTTCCCACATTTACAACAAATTACATCGCGATCTGGACAAAGTGTTCAGTCATCCTCAGGACGGCAACGACCACCACAATTGTAGTAAGTTTGCTTCATTTTTTAAGTATTTCTTTGAAACAGCTGTTGTAAGTGGAAGGACATCTTCTTCACATTATTATTCATTAAAAGGTCATATATGTACCAGGAACAGCCACCACACTAGCACGTACATGACCGGGAGTAACTAAGTATGATTAAGATCTCCGCAATGCTTGCTCTGATGCTCGAGCATGTTGATTAGCATCGCTTAATGTAAGCTTTTGATTCTCAAATAGTCGTGCACGAATGTTCAAAGATTTTAAACCTAGTATGAAGAAATCCATGATACTCTCATCTCGGTAGACTGCAGCAGTAACATCCGAAAGTTGCAATTCATAGCAAGACAATTGAGATCTTGAAGGTACTGGTTAATCAATTCTTCTGGAAGTTGAATGTGAGTAGAAAGCAAATGTCTGGCATGAATTTCACTTGGAGCCTTAATATAAGCAGTTCGCTACAATTCGATAGCCTTCGAATAATCAGCACATCCCTCTTTTACATCCATGACATGAGGACCAATGTACAAGTAGACCACTTCTAAATTGTCTGGAGAATGATCAGATATTGTAGAAAGGAAATTGCAGAAATTTCTATACCAAAGCTTCCATAATTTGCCATTGTCAGGATCCAAAGTATGTACATGAAACTTCTCAAGTCGTATGACTTTATCTATAGTAATTGATTTAATAGAAATGATAGTTATGAGTAGTAGAGAACATAGCTGCCTTACAAGCTTTTATTGTAAAGATGCTAATGAGTAGTAAGCTATATTTAAACTGCCCCTTTTTATAGGGTTTAATCACCTATATTCATAATGCATCTAGAAAAGAAACAAAGCAAAATATTAGTAACATGAATACATATGAACAAATATAAATAAATAAGAGCAGCATATAACACTCATTATAATGATTAAAAAATATACAGTTTCATTTTTTGTTATATCGAATTTTTTTTACAATTTATTGCCTAAAATTTGTAAAATGTTTTTAAGGAAAGTTTTTGATGTAGTTTAATTTTTTTTTACTAGGAGATTTGTTTACTTATTACTAGGAGAGGTACCTGTATTTATTGAAGTTTTCAAGATTTGTATTTAGAATTTGTTATGAATATAACGGAATTGTTTCATTGTTAGTTTTTACTAACCTACAAACAAATATTTGATCTCGAAAATTTACATATGCATATATGGGGTCCACAGATGATAAGTTAGCTCTCAGGGGGTCCACAAGCAAAATAAGGTTGGTAACCCCTGGTCTAGCTTTAGCCTAACTTTAACCTCACGATAGCACCGAACGCCCAATTCACTGTTCCGAAAAAGACCCAGAAAAAAAACACTTTTTTGGCTGTGTCAACCAAAAACTAATCTCCCCCCCCAAAAGAAAATATCTAAGGGATCCTTATATTTACAAATCAAATGATACCGTTATCGATCAAACTGGTTTGTCAACTATCCACCGGAGTTTCTAAATTCTTTGCAACCTCCAGGATTGCCTTCGTACCAACTATAACTTAAAGTCGGGGCTTCTGAAATGTTTCTCCTGTACTTTAGATCAGCCTAAGATTGACATTGGTAACATATTAATAATAAAGGCATTGCAGCATCATTCTAATGAAGTAAACATTCAAAATGGTTACGGCAGAGGTGTATATAGTTTATTCCTAGAAAATAACATCAGAGTGCCTTTTCAGTTTAGGCGCTTCCAATTTCCACTAAAATTACGTTTATCGATCAACTCATCGCAGGGACAAACAGCCCAAGCTGCAATTATAAGAAAACTGCTTCTCTCAAAGTCAATTGTATGTGTGTAAACTCTTTTTGGAAAAAGATGCAATGGTGTATATAAAAAGTATTGTGAACTCGAATTCCAATTTTCAGATGTGTCATTAAACGCATGTTTATTTCTCCCTTCAATGCTTTGGTGTATCTAGTAAATATATATTTTTTTTATGTCACTTTCCTCCCACGGAACATCTGGTAAGTCAGCTAGTTTACGATAAATTGCACTAGTAGTTCATTATCGTGTATTTAGTCCCTTAACCTTTGCCTTGAAGTCCCGTATAACAATATTGGAGTAGTGATTCTTTTGTGTATGTGCATTCATTACTGTTTCATAAAACCTCCACTTCCTCTGAATGTGCAGTTGTAGGTAAAAAGGCTTGGATTATTTGTAGGGAATAGTCATTTAAAAAGCTTAATTAATATTTTAATTAATCCATTGGAAATATATTCTAATTATCTCTTTATTGGGAAGCATTTAAAAATTTATAGATTCTTATCATTTTTTTTTACCTTAATCGAGCAATTGTGTAAATATAAAACAAATAAACACTTGTTTTGCTTGAACATAGCCTTTATTTCTTCATATTTAAAGCAACAACTGATAACACTAGGTTACAAAAAAATGTTGTTAATTTTTTAAAAATCCGATCTTATAACTAAATCGATTACCTACTTGTTTGTGATATTTTCGGTTGATTTTATTAATATTTCTTATCCGAAATAGGTTTATAAGATAAAAAAAACATCGTCTTATAACACAATTTATTAATTAAATGTGACAAATATTGATTAGTGTACATTGAATAGTAAACATTGATAAAGGTAACTACATGTAAATTTGATATTAGGAATTCTTAGAATGCTCAGCGGTAGGGATGTCTCTCTTCAGAGTCCAACAGTAATCAGCCATCATGACTGCACCTCAGCGTCCTTGACACCTGGTATCTATCTCTTTCATGTCCTGATGAAATTTCTACCCTGCTCGTCGCTCATTCATCCCAGATTCTCAGAAAACCAATCCGAATGTGAAAAAAAGCAATGCATTTTGATGCTCATGTTGCATCCGAGGTTTTTGACAGCAATCATCATATTGGTTACACGTTCTATGTAGTTCCTGACATTCTTGTTGACAAGAAAGTTCTTTACGACCAGAAAAAAAGCACTCAAACGCTTCCAGTTCTAGTTCGTTCATTGAATTTTCAAACTCTTGGATCTCTGATGATCCGACAAAGCTGAGGGCCGTCAAAGATGCCAGTTTTCAACTTCGCCATGACCAATCCTGGAAAAGCGTGGCACAAGTAAGCGAACCAGCCACCATCCTTATCAAGAGCTTTGGCGAACTGTTTGATCAAGCAGAGTTCGATGTGCGGCAGTGGGAAGATTATCCTGTCTCTGTCCACTAGAGGGTTGTTTATGACGTTTCTTGATCTACAAGGCAACAAATCCTCTCGTACTGGCCAGACCTTATTCGTGTAATGCTGAGTTCGGTGCCGACTAACCCACATGCAAAGAATGCACGGGTCGTTGCTTAACTCGAACTGTTGTTCCAATAAAATTTCACCATCTTCAGGTTAACCCAAATCAATCAATCATGCTGATCATAACGAATATTTTCCAGCACACACTTCACCGCTTCATGCTTCTCCATTAGTGTAGTAAAGTGAGGAAGGGGTACAGAGGCAAACTACTTGCCGTTGTGCAGCATAACACACTTCAGCGATCGCTTTCTGCTGTCAATGAACACTCTCCAATCTTCGGGTTGGTACTGTAGCGCTCCAAACTTGTGCAGAACCTGCGCAATATCTGTACAGTAAACCAAGTCCTTCTCTTCGGGGGGAAAAACCCGTAGGTACTCTTCATGTATGTTGCGATAGAAAGTAATGTTAGCACTGTAAGAGAGGAGTTTTTTTCCTTTAATCTCGATGCCAACAGTTCGGCCGAGGATTTGAACAAGTTGAAATCGCGAGCTAGATAATTTAGCTCCTTTTGCGCGTCAAAAACCACTTCTTCATTTTCTTCAACACTGGAGAAATCTTCGTCACTAATGTCAGGAAGTTATCCCAAGACTAGCGTCACAATGAGCTACAGGACGACGTGTTGATTGAAGATCAGGATACATGAGGATGTTCCGGTTCGTTCTGTTCATCCCACTCAAATCTTCTGGCAGAATCCATTTCATTCACCTTTAAAAGAAATATACCAGTTAGTCAAAATTGCCGAATGTAAAAGTTTCATAATTCATTTAATTAATTAAATAAGAAAGATTTTTGCATCATATAAATAGGAAATACCAGTACATGTAAAAAACATCATGTGGCGATGAATTAAAAAGTTGAAGTCATTGAGCAAAAGCAATGTAATTTTTCGATTTAACATATAAATCTTGCCCCATTGCAATAATTAAAGTTCCTTCCCGTATTTATGAATATATATATATATATATATATATATATATATATATATATATATATATATATATATATATATATATATATATATATATATATATAAACTGTGTATCACGCTTTATTGCAGGTCAAATATTTGGCTGATATTTTGAATATTTAACATTGTACAAACGTGGAACTTGGTCCACTGAAATATCCTAGGCAGTTCCCGAGTCCACCCTTGTGCAAGGTCCTCCTCAGACGGCTCGAGTCTCCAAGACCTTACAGGGAGAGGAGGGATAGTTACGTACGCAGTTAACATTTCAATCGTATTGATAAGATACATACAAAGTTATGTTGAGTTATATTTTTTGATATGCTTTCAACTGTGTCACGTTTTATTGCAGGTGTACGAAAATGCTCTTGAAACGATGTTTAACAGCTACAGAGAAGACGCGGATTGTTGTAGGTCTCGCACAAGGCTTATCTGTTGAAGAATTAGCCCAAGAGCTTGGTCGGGATACAAGAACATTGAAGGCGTATGTGGAAAACTCCATCACTAAACCAAGGCAAGATAAAGGTACGAGAAGAAGTGTATCCCAGCGTGACATCCGAAAAATAGGTAGACAAGTAAGAAAAGACCTCGGTAGCACAAGTGCTGCCAGAAGCACCCAGTGTAGTATTCTTAAGGAGACCACCAGAAGTGTTAAGTGCATCGAGAGACCCATCCTGAGCAAGAATCACAGAGAGAAGCGTATTGATTGGGCACGGAAGTACATGAAGATCAATTTCCAAGATGTCCTCTTCACAGATGAGGCCAGAGCTACTCTGGATGGCCCCGACGGATGGGCCAAAGTTTGGGTACCTCTTGGAAATTCTCGCCCGCATCGCATTCGGCGTCAACAAGGAGGTGGTGGTGTCATGTTCTGGGTGAGAATCATAGGAAAGGAAGTTGTCGGGCCTTTTCGAGTTCCAGAAGATGTCAAACTCACCAGCAACTCCCACACCACGTTTCTGGAGGAGCATTTTGCAGTATGGTTATATGATATGCCACTCTCACGTCGACAGCGATTGATTTTTGTGCATGATAATGCTCCTTCGCATTCATCCAAGGCTACAATTTCGTACCTCGCAACTTTGGGAATCACTTATAACCTGGCCTCCTTGTTCTCCTGACCTAAACCCTATCGAACAGTTTTGGTCGATCATGAAGAGGAAAGTGTATGAAGGAGGTATCTAGTTTTCATGGAAAGATGCCCTGTGGGAAAAGATCAAAACAGTTGCTGGTACCATAACATCTTCCCAGATTAGTCAGCTAACAGCTTCTGCGGACAAAAGACTGTTTGATGTCATTTCTAAACAAGAAGGTACAGCACTAACAATTTAATTGTGTTTGTTTCATATCTTTTGCTGTTATTCTTCGGTAGCGTGCTTCATTATTACAATAAAATGGTAATATAACGATAATACTTTGTTTCATTACCTTAAATTGGCATTTTCGTACACCTGCAATAAAGCGTGACACAGTTGAAAGCACATCAAAATACATAATTGAACATAACTTTGTATGTATCTTATCAATACGATTGAAATGTTAACTGCGTACGTACCTACCTAGGATATTTCAGTGGACCAAGTTTAACGTTTGTACAATGTTTAATATTCAAAATATTAGCCAAATATTTGACCTGCAATAAAGCGTGATACATAGTTATATATATATATATATATATATATATATATATATATATATATATATATATATATATATATATATATGATTCATCTGTTGTTCCATACTTCTGGTTTAATTGCTCTCAAAACAAACTACCTACTTTTTTAGCCCTCTATCTGTACCCATATAATCTGTATCCTAGGGTAATTGATACTTTTACTGTCTGTGCAGTATTCTAAAACTTGTAACTATCATTTATATTATTTTACTTTTGTTACCTTACTATTTAACTTCCAATTTGTTGTCAATTTTAATGCATAAGTAAATTTCTTGTTCAAGACCTGAAGATGGACAAGATGGCTGGAACGTAGTTATTAAAAAATAAGAGATATGAATATTGGTTTATTTTTGGCCTTGGGATTCATTTAAAGCTTAGAATAAATATAAATAGTCAGAGATATGAAATTTGGTCTTATATACATATAATTTTGAAAATTGCTAATATGAATAATCGCTGCTAATCCCAATAATACGCAGAATAAGGTAGAACGGATATTAGAATAGGAATTTTATGGTAGAACACATATTGAAAAAGCAACAATGTGATTTACTTGCATTTGATACAGATTCCTTAACTATCATGAAAAAAAATTGGGTAATCATTTACATTAGAGACTCGGGGATTTTTTCCTGTTATCCCATAATGATTCTTCCTTTGTTCCAAAATATTTCGTTTATTTACTTGTTCCTGAGGGCGAGAGAAACGAGCGGCGAGGTATGAGCGGGCGAAGGCCCCTCCATATAGTAACCCCTAGTACGGCTCGAAACCATCTTCCAGTAACCAAAAACATATTTGAATAACCAAATACATATATCGGCTTCTAATACCCAAACACATACACGCATAACCAAATACATAACGAACGATGAAACACACCGATATCGTTCAATTTGGAACGAAAACAACAGCCAAAAACTTCCGCGTCGCTAATGGGAAAGATTACCAAAATTTTAGCTTGTAAGATCCTGGAAATTTTACTATAGGAATTAAAGTAGTGATATAAAAAAGTTAGACTAGAATGGCATGCGTTAGTGGTCCACAAAAACATTTTATGGACTAGTACTTTTCGTTTAATTATATAGACTGCTGCAGGTTCCCACGCTAAACAATTTCATGCACATGCTTCTCTTGACTCCTAAAGTGGACTACTACATAAGTCTTGTGGCGACTGGTGCGAAACGATGGGAACAGAATCATCATTTCTGGAAGTTTCTAGTTTCAGTCGGCACGTCAGCGGTGGGCATGATTATTCATTCGCTAGTCTCTTGGAGAAGGAATATGGGAGTCTTTCTGCAGTGGTGCCAATGACTGAGCAGCCCTATTTAGCATCTGCTCTGCTCACCTCGAATAGGGAAGGGTCTAGAAAAGGTGCCCTAAAGTGACCTAAACATAGGCCGCCCCATAGTCAGCCCGCCCGAATAACTACGTTTGAGGGGCCTCACCACTTTGCGGTCGAAAACCGAACAAATTTATACGTATCGGTACGTGGAACTTTCGCACCCTACGAAGCAACGATCTGAACAGACCTAAACGAAGAACTGCTTTTGTAACACGAGAGTTAAAGAGGTATCTGATGGATATGTAGCGCTTGCTGAGACCAGGATTTCTGATGAAGGTCAGTTACGTAAAGAGAGCAGAGGATACACCTCTTTCTGGAAAGGCAACAGAGTGGACCAGCCCCAACACCTTGTTGTTGGCTTCGCCATCAAAAATGGCATCGTAAGCATGCTGACGGAATTATCAGTTGGAGTGGATGAAAGGTTGATATCGATGCGGCTCTCAGTCCGCTCTAACCGCTTGGAAACTTTTATTAGGGCATATGACCCAAAACATGATGAAGACGAAGTGCCTATAGAGAACCTCTACGCTGAACTTTACGCGCTTCTTTATAACCTCCTATTCAGTGATAAGCTTTTAACGCGAGAGTTGGCGAGGAAGTGAACCTCTGGAATGGATCATCGGACGTCAAGGCATGGAAAAGATGAGCACAAACGGGCTCTTACTCCTGTCTAAATGCTCGGAGCACAATCTTTTCATTACCATCACGATCTTTTGCTTGAAAGACAGATTCAAGACCTCCTGGATGCATCCTCGTTCCAAACACTGGCATCTTCTGGACTACGTCATCATTAAATCCCGAGATCGAAAGGAAGTGCTAATAATCGGAGTGGCTGTGGGTTCCGACGAATGCTAGACTGATCATCTCTTGGTGTTTTCAGAAATCTGTTTGCGAATAAAGTTTAGAAGACGCGACACAGAAGGTGTCAAACGCACAAAATATAAGACAGAACTTCTGAAAGATGCAGAAGTTTTAGAAAATTTCCAACTCGCTCTTTCTGCCAAGCTTCCTTCTGTACATCCAACGTCATTTCCAGAACATTGACAAGACTGAAATCTGCAATTATTACTACTTGCGAAGAAACGCTTGGCGTTAGAACAATCAAACATCAGGACTGATTCGATGAAAATGATGCCGAGGTTCTGGGATTGACCGAAGATTGCAGAGGAGCTCTTAGAACTTAATTACATGATCCTCAAAATGAAATGAAGAAAAGGCGACACCGGGAACAAAAGGTGCATATTCATCAGAAAACACGTGATATGAAAGATCGCTGGTATGTAAACAAAGCTAGAGAAATCCAATCTCTGGCTGTCAAAAATGATATGAGAGATTTCTTTCGAGAAACAAAAGCTTTGTATAGTCCAAGTCGTCGAGGTCTAACTCCTCTTCGCACTAAAGATGGAACAAGGCTCCTGAAAAATAACGAGGAAATAATTGGGCGATGGAAAGATCACTTTCAAGATCTCCTAAACAGAGACTGTAATTATGATGAAGGTGCCATCGATGAAATTCATGCTCATCCACTGGTTCCAGAGCTAGATTAAGTTCTTAAACTCGAAGAAGTACGCTCCCAAATTTATCGACTTAAGAATAACAAGGCTAGTGGCCCCAACAAAATACCGTCAGAAGTCTACAAGTGTAGCAGGCCTCATCTTGAAACCCAAGTACATGAACTTGTCGTCAATATCTGACTGGGAGAAGTATTCCCCTTCGAATTGAAGGGCGGTATCATTTGCACGATTTTCAAGAAAAAAGGTGAACATACGGACTGCGGAAACTACCCCGGTATAACGTTACCTCCAATCTCTGGCAAAATTGTGACTCAAATATTCAATTCAAGACTAAGGCCCATTGCGGAAAGCGTCTTCCCTGAATCGCAAAACGGATTCAGACCGGCAAGAGGAACAATGGACATGATTTTCTCTGCCCGTTAACTGCAGGAGAAGTGTAGGGAACAAAACCAACCCCTGTACATATATAGCTTTCATTGATTTGACGAAAGCGTTTGACTCGGTCAACTGTGAGATTCTATGGAAGATCCTAGCTAAGAATGGATATCCAGAAGAAAAATAATCCGAATTGTTGGGCTCTTCCACGACGACCTGAATGCCACTGTCACGGCGAATGGGTTCACAACCGAACCTATCTCAATAAGATCTAGGATAAAACAAGTATATGTGAGCGCGCCAACCCTTTTCTCCCTCTTCATTGCTTCATTTCTACACTTAGCCAAAGACACATTACCGCCGGGTATCCAAATAATATATCGGATGGACGGCAGAATATTCAATTTAAATCGCCTAAAAGCTAGAACCAAAATTACCTTGACAGTAATTGTAGAGCTTCAATATGCAGACGACAACACTATCGTTGCCCAAAGCGAAGATTAACTACAAACTTCTGTCACAGCCTTTCAGGAAGCCTACAGTAAACTAGGTTTAACCATCAATGTCCGTAAAACACGTGTTTTACCAACCTTCACCGAACTATCATCCCCCAAACCAGCCGGTGATCGAAATCCAGGGTGAAGCCTTAGAGTGTGCACACCAATTTGCATATCTCGGTAGTCATCTTTCGAAGAAAAGGAATAATAACAGACATACCTAAATTTAAATATATATTCCTAACTTGACCATTTGTAATTCTTTTTGTTTTAAAAATTTAAAAACATTCGATGCTCATATTTGTTTCTGATCTTCACCATTTTGTTTTTCCAAACTCTAAAGTAACTCTTTAAAATAAATTTGATAAAAACTCAAAATATAACTAGGTCACAACCGAACTAGGAAAAAAATCTATTATTATTTAACCCCTCCAAAAAAATCCCGTTCTTAAAATATAGTATTATTGATGATGATGCTGATCTGATGATTGATGATGATGGTGATTAATTTTCTGAATATAATCAAAATTTACGGAAAAAGGGAAATAAGTGAACAAGTAACTAATGGAGAAAACAAAATGAAACCTTACATCGATCTAAGGAATTTTCCTAATGCTGAGTTAACTCGCTAATGAAATTTTATATAGGAAAGTGTAGAGTAGTCAACATTGGATGTTAAAAGGAGTAATCTATGGCGCTTTTTTAGGGAGCACAAAGCCAAAATGGCTGGTGACGTCACTAGCCAGAAAAGTCGACTGGCCACTGTGACTCCATAATAATATTCTGTGAAATTGCTTCGCTTGGACTTGTTCAGCAAATTTATGAAGATATAAGAAATTTCTATCGTTTAAAATAATAAATCTTTGCTGCTACTTCACTTTTCATTTTCACTAATATCAAAACACGGATTTGGTTCAGCAAATTTATAAAGACACCAGGCAATGGCTTCGCCATGCTTGCGCTTCACTACTAAGATTAAAATTTAAAATCTAAAAAAAAGCAGCCATGGTTAAATTTTTATAAATTTTCGGAACTTCGCCAATTATAATAATTTTAAAAAGAAACTAAATTTCCCCCCCCTTCAAAATATCACGTTGCTAAAATATAGAATTATAGAAGATATATAAAAGTAAATTTTCTTAACTTCACCATTTGTAATTCCATGGGTTTTAAAAATTTCACAAAATTTCGATACTTATATTTATTTCTGAACTTCACCATTTTGTTTTTTGATATTATAAAATAATTTTTAGAAATAACTTTGATAAAAAAAAACATAAGTCATTTGTCCACTAAGGAAAAAAAGTTTATTAATTTTTCACCCATCTTCAAAAAACCCGTTATACAATAAAGTTAGTGATAAGAAATTTCTATCGTTTAAAATAATAAATCTTTGCTGCTACTTCACTTTTCATTTTCACTAAATAAGGTTCAATTGTCCCATTACATTTATTTTTTTTAGGTTAAGGTTAGGTTAGGTTATATAACCAAAAAAGTACCAAAATCGGAAGTTTTCTCTTTATAAGAAAGACACGTTTTTAAGCTATTCGTTCACACTCGTGGATCACATGCCTGTTTCACAGGCAGCCACCCTGGTGACGTCACGAGCCATTTTTGGTTTGTATCCTCTTAACAAAAAAGCACCGAATTTATTGTTATTATATTTGAATCGGTATTGCAAATAGTTGTGAAAAATAAAGATCTTTCTGTCACGATAAGCTGTGATTTAAAATTTAGCCAGCGAAGTAAAATACATTAAAGAAACAAAAGGAGGGGAGGAAGGAAGCTAAGATTTATTCACCGATATAAACCAAATGCACTATCATTCATCTGGTTTCCTGAAGAATGGAATAACGCTGGAAAAGTTTCAATATCCTACCCCCATTCTGATACCCATTTCGAAACAAATCTTACAAAGAAAGAGTGAAGGAACTGAACTTGGTGGGAGAAAAACGATTGTGAAGGAAACGAAATTCAAGTTTTTAAAATCTTGACCTATTTGACAATATTAAAACCAAAAACTTATTTGGACACCGCTGCCGGAATAATAAAAAAAAAGACAAAAAAACCGCTGTAAACTATGTGTACTGAGATTTTAAAAACCGGTGTGAACTCTTTGAATAGTGAACTTGAAGCTCAGTCTGAAAGAATTAGTATGGTTTCTGAAACCATTTTGAAGATACCAGTGATGCACTGCATAACGAAAAATCTCCAAACTTCACAACTAGTATTGCGTTATCGCTCGAAACTTCTGAGACATTTGAATGTTCCTGAAAATTATGCAGAAATGGAAAAAACTGTGGGAAAAACGCAAATGAATTTGTTCATGATAAATATTAAGTGTTGCCTATTCATATATTTTTTTCTATTTTTGTCCTGTATTTCGTTAGTTTAGAATATTAACTGACATTAAGCCTGGAAAAGTGCTAACATGTATTCGTAACTAAATTTATGCTAACCTTATGAACTATGAGAAAGTTAGCTGATGTTTGTGAAAGAGCTTTTGCTCCTCTTTGAAAAGAGTAAAGTTTTCAGAATTTGATGGATGAGAAGACACACACATACAGTGGCATAATGAGGAATCTCAATGTTCAGTTTCTTCTAAAGAACTTGAGCAGGCAGTATAGTAGCTACAAAATTGATAGGGGAAAACGATCTTCTTCAGTTTGGGAAAAATCATGAATCAATGTTTCCATTGTTAAACTCCTGGATCTAAATATTCCCGCATCTAACGAAAGGAATTTTAGTATGACCGAGAATTAACTTGAATGAAAAAGAATGTTGACGATCATAATTTGCAATGTTAAAACCTCCATTAATTTAGTAAATATAAAATTTACTAATTCTACGTTCTAGTTCATTTTCATGGGCATATTTATTTTTAAAGAAGTACCCAAGTAATTATTAACAAAATTTTACTTGTCTATATGTTAAATAGAAAGGTAAGTTTATGAACTGGGTAAGGACGAGTCATAAAACATTAAGAAAAATGACGAGCCTTGTACGGGGGAGTGGGGATATACAAAGCTTAGGTACGGTGTCGAGTGGGTGCGTGCGCAGAATGTTTACTTGTGCAAGACTTTACGTCTTCCATCATCGCAACACCATGTCCCATTAGACGCGCCATCTTCTGAGCAGGAAATTGAATAAATCTTCCTACAAATGAACCCTAGTTACCCCATATTCCGTTATCAAAATCCATGAAAATTATCTTTATACTCACCATAATGATGAAATTTAACATAGCCACTGAAAATTTCAAACAACGATAGCAGTTTTTCATCTTGTTCAAACTTTACTTGAAATTTGGCACTCAAAATTTCTAGGACACAAAACAAAAGTAAGAACACAAAACCAACGCTGCGCGATAATCGTGATCTTTGACGGATCCTAAGCATATAATCGGTGTAGCCAGCGGAAATCTACGACTGATATGAAGAACTGGTGAAGACCATATGGCAACCCAATTTCCGGACAGACGAACCGTGGTCAATGGATATGATTAATCACAATGGCTGACTGCGTTCGCAATAGTTGGAAGGGGTAGATACTCGCCCATTAAGTGGAAGCAAAGTATTTATTTACAAAAAGAACAAACACACGAAAGGAATAATTCTGCAAACAAAAAATACCGAAAATGTGAAAAGACCTGAAAATGACAACGTAGACCGTTACAGCAACAGCAAAAAGGTTTTCAGACCATAGGAGACTGTAGGCGATTGGAAACTCCCTCTCATCGTGTATGTCCGAATACTTCTTTCCTCCTATATAAAGTTAAAAGTCCAATGCCAAGGTTAACTGAGTGATTATTTTCCCCTGCCAGTGGCGGAAAGACCATTAATTTCCTATCCTTCAGAGGTCACTCGCTTAGAAAAGAGGCAACAAAAAAGATAATTGGGCTCAAGAGGAAGCAAAAGATGATGATTAAGTGACCTGCAATATAGTAATAGTAAATGATTTCAGGAGAATTGGACTTTAACAACAAGCCCTATTAATTTACAGTAGACCCATCGCATTCACTGGATTACTGTATTTTGCCATTTTAGATGATGAGTCCACTACAAATCCTAAATGCAAAGGCTGAGAAGGATCTTGCATGAATCTTCGAAAGTTCCTATTTTTCTGGATTTGGAAATCCCTTCCTGGATGTAGACGTAAAACAGAACGGCGACGGAAAATACTCTTATATCATCACCGTCTATCATAAAGGAAGAGACGGCGGTCGATGCCTTAACGCCAAAAGTGAGTGTACCGAGAAATATAAAAAAATCGGTAATGAGCTTATACATAAAAAGAACTATCGAGAACTGCTCAACGTGGAACGCACATGATGATGAATTTTGACGATGCAAACAAATCCTAATAAACAATGGCTACCCTAATAGAGAATTTTACAAATTACAGAAGAAAATTCTCAACTCAATTTTTTGGTACAGGGGGAAAAAGAAAAAGAAGAAAAAATAATACCCCTCTACTACAAGAACCAAATGACGGATGCATACAAAGCAGACAAACGAATACTAGAAAACATTATAAAAAGTAACACTATCCAAGAAAAAGACAATAAGTTATCTCTACGAATATATTATAAAAACAAAAAAGTCAGCAACCTACTAATGAAAAACAACCTCCGTGAAAAAGAATCTATCCTAAAGGCTACAAATGTGGTATACAAATTTACATGCCCCCATGAGGACTGCAAGCCTCATACAAACAACCAATATATAGGTATGACCACTACTACCCTCAGCCGATGTCTAACAATGCACTTGCAAGAAGGAGAAGTCAAAACACACTACAATGAACAAAACAATGAACAAATTACAAGAAAGATCCTTGTTGAAAACATTACCATCCTCAGAAAAAAAAATCAGATTTCCGCCGCCTGAAGATTCTGAAGATTCTTCTCATCAATGAGATGGGCCCGAACCTGGACACAGCAAACCAGCTCGGAGCGAGTATTGCACCTTTTCTGCTAAAAGAAAAGTGAACCGTACTCTGACTCCGACCTATAAAAGCCATCAAAGAACGAAGACGAAATTCATCCAGCGACTATGCCCCGAGTACCCAACCTTTGTGACTGGGACCACAGCCACCAAGACGGATATCTGCCTAAGCAATAATCATCCCTCTTTTAACTATTATTTGAGGCCGGAAGATACACTCAGTACAGACCACACTACAATTCTTATCACCATTAAGCAAAGAGCGATACAAATCCCAGGAAAGGTAAGAAAAGTCTTCCATTGAGCAGACTGGGAAAGCTACGAGTATAAGAGGGAACAAAATTCATACGAACCAGAATCATTAAAAGGAGCAACATTAGAAGAGATAGATTCTGTATTAGAGAATATAAGGAGCTCGATGCAAGCAGCAGACGGGATAGCCATTACCCAAAACCGCTACATGACAATCAAAACATTCACATGAAAACACCCAAAATGGTGCAGAAGCCCAGACGACTAAAAGAAATCTCATAGGAAATAATAAGGAACGGACAACGAGGGAGTTACACACCGAAATGAGAAGGATAAAGAGAAAACTGAATACGAAGATAATAAAAAAAACAAAAGTAACAGTGCAATGAAACAATCCAGAAAATTAACAATGATGCACCCATAAAGGAATTTTGGAAGAAGGTAAACCAAATGAAAGGCAAAGAAGGAGCAAGGGAAATGGCAATAAAAGACAACTAAGGAAACAACATAGAAGCGAGGCCATGATAGGAAGGATAATCAGGGACCACTAGAAGATGATATTTAACATAAGCAAAGAAGACAATGAAGAAGTTGACATCAATTTTTAACGCACATTCATTGAAGCACTCAACGAAGAAGCATATAAAACACACCCTTCCTCACCCATCTGTGGATGCAGAGAGAGATACCTTCGACGGTACCGACGCAAATATCATCGTGCAAGAAGTCAAAACCACAATTTCTTAGTTCTAACAAAAGGCACTAGGAAGATCAGGACTCACTAAGAAGCACTACGAAGAAGCGCCCCAAAAAATACTGCAGGGAATTACATCTGTATTAAACGCTAGACTGAACACTGGCTACTTCCCGAATGAACTAAAGGCCGCAAAGATGATCTTTATCCCCAAAGTGGAAAAACCACTAAAAAAGGAAGTAGGGAGTTACAGACCAATCTCTCTACTTGACTTCATCGGGAAGGTGTTTGAGAAAATAATAAACCATGGGCTAAGTGAGCACTTGATGGAAAACAATGTCGTAAACAAATTTCAATTTTTATTTAGAATAAAAAAGGAGCACGGAAATGGCCCTCACGGTCATTACCGAAAAATTAGCCAAAGCAAAGAAGGAAAAGGCTAGCGTTGACAGCGTCTGCAGGGACGTTTCAAAAGCATTCGAAAGAGTTTTTTGGTAAGGGGAATGCAATTTAAAATACTACAATTTCCTATGAACAAGAAAATGGAAAGACTAATCTGCGACTACGTGACGGGACGACGTGCATTCATCTAGATAGGAAACCATCGAGGAGAAGAATTCAAGATGGAGGCTGGCCTTCCGCAAGGAGGATGCCTGAGTCTTTCACTATACTCAGTATATACCTCAGACATTCCACCACCATTTATGGATGGGTTCCTTTGTACAGGAGCCCTGATATGCAGGCAACAACAGGGAAAATAAGAAGGAATGATGTACATATACAAAAGACAATGGAAAATAAGTGCAAACAGAAATAAGTTTAAAATCGTACCAATCTACAATAGGAAACTCAGAGACATACTTATCGAAGAAGAGAGATATGACTACACAAATGGAACTAAAGTACTAGGACTAACGATTACCAGGACAAGATACTCCAAGCACGTTAAAGAACGAGTTGAAAAAAGCAAGAAGGGGAGTGGGTCTACTATACAGGCTTAAATTCCTTAACCGGAGAAACAAGAAGAAAATTTAACAAGCGATCATCCAGTCAGCAATGGTATATCCAGTGACCATAACACAAGAAGATGAGACAGAAGTTGACAACGAGACTTATATAGAGAAGTGAAGATGAAACCACTCAACAAGATAATATAGAAAAGAGCCAAGAAACTGATTTAGAAAATGCAACAGGAAATAGGAGAGGAAATCACGGATTTGATAACCCAAAGAGAGGTCGGGAGAGCACATCGCCTCTTCCCCACATATACAACAAATATTGACCAAGATGAGGAAGAAATTTTCACATGATAATTTGGAAAGTTGAGAGAGAGTAAGTAGCAAATTAATTACCTTTTATCAGACTCATAAAAAAACGAAAAATAGGAGAAAACTTTTACCAGTAGTATAAAAGAACAACAACATTAACAGTTTGAACGCCTCATACCAGAAAAACAATATAAAAAAAATCACAAAACAACAAAAATAGATAAGCCTGAGACTCAGGAAATTACTAAATTAAACCATCGAATTTTAAAAATAAAATATTACTAAAACGAAAGAGATTAGCAAGACCTCCATGAACCATAACATTTAATTGCAACCCTACTACTTCTTTCCACCTCTCCCTACACTTTTCTCCTATCCTTCACATCTAAAGGGCTAAACACTGCATACGTGGGATAGAGGCACTTTAGAAAGAATGAATAGTAAAAGGATATATTGCAAACTGTGGTTCGGAGCCCACGTAAAGCTGTAGGTCCACTGACAAAGCGGGGAAGTTGCACGAAAGAAGCGTCCTCGGTGGATAAGAGAACTCGGGCTGCAGACTGTTGAACCAGTTGGAAGGAGTCGAAGAGCGGAAGCCTGTGTCTGATCCAGCGACGATGAGGGAGTAACAGTAATCATGGAAAGAAGTGACGAAGGCGTGAATGGCAGTCTCAAAGTTGTTTTGGTCAAAGTGCGAACGGATGCGGCTGAGATTACGGATGAATCGGAGAGAGGATTTCCAAACCTTAGTAACAGTAGTTTTGAGAGATAACTGACTATCAAGGGTGACGCCCATATTTGTTTAACTGTATTTTTTTTAAAATAAGAAGGGGGGGGGGCGGCGGTTAAGGTTGAGATATGTAGAGAATAGTTTTGCATTTAGCCACCTCTGCAGGAGTGTCTACCAGCATTACTTACATAGGTTTTGTCATGGTTGAGTTTCAGGAGTTGTCCATGAGCTATTCAGTGATGGTGTTTGTAAAGTATATCGTGGAACCCGGTTCACACGGCCCAAAGGAAATACACACATAAAATTTATAGAACACCAGGGATCTAAAGGCCTCCTAGAAATTCACCAGAATTTATCAGGACGGTGATAAATTACGAGGTATCCGCAAGGGGTTAAATAAATACACACATAAAAAGTATTTACAGTATTATTTACATCAAAATTAAAATGAAATAAATTAACTGTTAACAAATTATACGGGGGTCATCAAACAATAAGAAAAGTCACAAATGCTTATCACCGTCAAACGACCACAAGTCGTTTTAACCCCAAAGATATTCGCGCATACAAAATTGGGTTCTATGAATAAGTTGTTTAAAGCCGAAGCGACATGCGCCGTTGAAGATGAAAATAGGCTTCGCTATTTTAGTGACAATTGTTCCCGGAATAACCTCCCTGTCTTACGTCTCTTACCCGAAGGCCCAAAGTTACTTTTAAAGGGGACGTAAGAAGAAAGAGATACTCCAAAATACCTGATACCAGAGCAGTGAAGCAATAACCCACGTCGGGAACCCAGGCGAAAGAGGCTCGGCGACGATGAGTGAATTCGACCCAAGTCGACAGGGGTGAATGCGATGGTGGTCTTCGGTGAGGAGAAACCCACAGACAGCGATATCGTGGCGAAAGGCATCGAGGCAACCGGGAATGATGATTCGAAGGCCCAACGATCCGAGAGAAGGAATTCGAGATGACAGAATTCCCCAAAGAGGAGATGGCGAGGTGACTAGGGGAGAACTTTCACGTGCCCAATGTGAACGGCTTCCCAAGGAGAACACTTGCAAACATAACTGGAAGAGCACAATTCGATGCAGCCGACAGAGGGGCAGTGACAATGCTGGCAGGAATCAATGGCAGAAAATCCTCGCTGCACGAAGGAATCCAGTACGAATCTCCAAAAATGAATAACGTCAAGGTAAGTGACGAACAACGATTCAGCGGAGCAATCAGGCCCAATTTATATCCTTCAGTCCGAAGGGGGGAAAGGGAAGTAGGGCACAAGGGACGGGGGGGGGAATGAGTCGCTTCCCCTACGCAAATTGGACTGATAAGTTGCAGAAGTTTAGGCCAAAAATCTTAGCCTCGAAGCGGGTTGACCTGCGATTAACACCATAAACTATGAAGAGAAAGGAAAAGCATGGGAATCCGAGGGCCTACCCTTTACACCGTTATAAGCGGAAAATAAGATTCTAATAATTTCTGCAAACAAAGTTGAGGAAGAAGAGAGATATATTTGCGTGTCATCATCATAGAAATGAAATAACAGGCCAAGAAGACTCATAAGAATACCAAGATGAAGAAGGTAGATACGCATTAAAAGCAGACCAAGAAAGTAACCTTGCGGAAAACCTAAACGCACCTAAGCCAGCTGAGATATATCAGTACCAATATGAATAGATTAAACATGAGATTAAAGATACGAACGCGACCAGATAAGGGCAGTTCCAGAGAGAGCTAAGAATTTCCTGAGGCAGTGAAGAAGAACAGTGTGGCCAAAAGTGTAACATGTTGCCAAGAGATCCAGAAGTACCAGCATAGAAGGCTGACCAACTTGGTTACACGCCAAATACGGTTCGTTACATGTAAGAGCTTATTTAGTGGTGTGTACTACTTTAAAACAAGACGAAAATATCGCATCGGTTTTGGTCAAGGGTGGATAATGTAGAATCGGAGACGATACGAGCCTTTCAAAGAATTTTGACAGGCATGAGAGTTGAGAAATTGGTCATTAGCTTGCGAGGTTGTTTTGATTCAGGTTCTGTTTCTGTATGATAGGGCAAACAGCAGCGTGCTTAAAGTCATTTGGTACTATTCTCAATAAGAGCTCTGTGTTAAAATATCAGTGAGGTAAGCTAGGAGAACAGGCATGTACTGCGAGTAAAGACAAGGAGGGAATGAGTTTAAAGGCGAACAGGTCATTTCGATAAGAGCAGGAGGGAAACTAATTCCTCAGTAAGCAGTGGGACAAGAGAATTACGTGTGACTTACTCAGTGGCGACGAATAGAAACAGGAGGTATGCCAAAGCAAATATACATATCATTGAAGATAAAAAGGCAGAGAATTTAGCAGAGGAGATCACGGGAGGAGATGTTGATTTATGAACGACAGAAAGATCAGCAAGAAGCTTCTAGATAATGTGTGGCTTGGTTTTGTTTTCTGCAAAGGTAAAGCTACCTCTTGCATCGCGGACAGACTTAGTAGGGCAGTATAGGAGTGAGTAGTGAAAGATGATAGGCTACGGGGGCTTTTGCTTTCTCTGCACCATCAGCAGAAGTAGCCGAGGTCGTTTCTCGCATGCCCATCTGTTTTTCTTGGCATTCGAAATAGTGGCTAATGACCACCGGACAAGATGCTGGTGAGTGAAGGTGGGAAAAATAGGGCATGAATGTTCAGGCAGGAGGAGAGGATTCCAAATAAACAGCGGTAGGCTGCGTCGAAATCAATGGAGGTAAGGACAGAGTTTACCGAAAGAAGGAATGAGGTAAGTTTCCCTCTCATCTCTTCTTGGTTAATGGCAGAGAACCGACGAGGATGACGCTCGGTGACAGGGTGTGCGTGAGGGTTGGATGAGAAAGGAAGATATAACCAAAACTAGATGACGAGGAGGTTAGAAATAGCCTTGTAATGGTTATTTATGGTTAGGCTACGACTTGAGAAGGAGGAAACGACTAGGTCGTGTATTTCCGAGTGAGTGTGGAATGAGACAGATTGAGAAAGAGTAAAGTTTAAATATGTAAAGACGTCGCAGATAGTAGGGAGTATGCGTATTAGAATATATTACAATTTAAAGGGTTAAAAGGTTAAATTGAAAATAGTGTAATTTATTATTAATTTATTTTAGTTTTAATTCACACAAGAAATATCCTGGCATAAAAAATACTTTAGAATAACTGCGACCTACATCAAAGTGGAATTTTAGATATACAGTGACTTGACACCAAAATTTGCACACTTAAACGATCAATATTTTAAATATTTCGTGCTTTCGTCTGGTTTTAAAACTAACAGGAAACTGAGTAAACATATATTTAACAGAAGAAATACACATAAAATATATTTTCTTTGTATATAACAGCAACCACTCCGAACCTGCGATGATATTGTTATTAAACAATAGAAATCATATTCATTCGATGAAAATGGTAAGAATGAGGATTCGGAAATTTCTATAAATGAAACTGATGTAAACTGCCAAATATTAGCACCGTCATGCATTGATAAAAATACATAGAAGAAGACGTTTGTTTTGAGCAATCACAAAGGTCAAAGAAGTTCCTCAAGCTACTCAACACCAAATAATTAAAGTTCATTGTGACTGATTATCCTATAGGACTATTTCTGAGCGAGTTGAAGTGCCTTATCGAACTGTAGATTCTATAATTCGATAGTATCACTAGTATGGAATCGCCTCCAACTTGCCAAGAGCCGCTGCTTCCCGTAAGATTAACGACCGGTCTCAAAGTACATACTTCGAAAGCTAAAACATAATTTAATGATTACTATGAAAGTTCTATGAAGCGATCTGGAATGGTTAGGGACTAAAGTTTGTAAAAGAACTATAGGTAGAGAGCTCCATCCTAATGATCTGCATTCTTTCACTCTCCGCAAAACTCCATTTCTTAATAAAAAGCATGTAACACGATATCCTTCATTTCCTTTTGTGTTATTAATAGCTGCAATTGAAACAAAAGGTAATTGGGCCCATCCATCCAAAATGAATTGAGCTTCACGTTAAACCAGTGAGGAAGATAAACACCAATACTGAATTCAACAACTAACTTCAAATTATGCATCAATTTGCTTTTTAATTCGTGTTTGGAAATCCAAATCCTCGAGAAACGAAGAGCTGTAGTTAACTAACAGCTGTGACTGACAGGTTTAATCTCCAAGAGAGCCAATGATTGAGGCACTTCTGATCTAATGGTTTGAACGATACGATAAACATATAACCAATCTGTGCTGAGGTCTTTGCAGACTCCTTCAGAGAACACCGAAAGTGGAGGAGCAACTTCATTCAACCTTTGGAAAGATTGTATTTATTTTTAATTGTAGTGCATCATCCATCATGTTACCCAGGGAACCTGACCACTTGTTGTTCTTTGTAGAACCATCAAGCTCATTGATGAGTTAGTGAATAGGTAGCTTGCTTGTATGTAAATTACATATAATCCCCCAAAATTCTTCTTCCAAAGTTTTTCTGTAAATTCGTCATTACACCCTATCTTCCATCTAGTGTTCACTGAAAACAGTGGTTTGTTGCCAAGTCCTCTTTCCTGAAGCCGACATAATATATAATCATCAATGATATCTTCATGTTTTTCCTTTCTACTTTAGTTTCAGGAGGAAATTGAAACAAGCACTGATCACCAGGCTTAGAGCAGAGTAGCGTTCTTCTTTGATGAGACCTGGGAATATTCTGTTCGAACTTTCTGTTCTTATAGCATAACTTTTGTGTCCTCTATTCTTCCATCAATTAAATGACAGGAAAGCTCTTCCTCTCTTATGCTATCAGGCTGATCAGCTATTTCCGTCATTATTTTTTGTTGTGCTCTTCTTATTTTATTTTGATCTATCACCAAGGATGAATCCTCTCGACTAATGAGTTCTGCATCTACTCAAGCGGCAGTTACAATTTCTGCAGCCTCACGAAGTCCAGTGTGGTGGCGGATACTATCTAAAGCAGGGTTTGACATGTCCCTTGTGTTGTATTTCATTTTTTTGGTGAAAGTTCATGTGGCTCTTTGGATCTCTCAAAGAAGTGATAAACATCTTGTCAGAGCTCTTCTTCTCATTGAATGACCTTTTCACTCTTCATTTCTTTCTTCTTTGCAGTATCAATCAGCTTCTTTGTTTCTAAATAATAGAATGAACCCATTTGCACGATTCCTTGGCCATCTACGTTTGTCCGCTGTGCCTTTATAGATTCTTGCTCTAAAACAAGGATCTTATCACGCGGATAGCAACATTATTTGTGGATATAATTCTCCTCTTTACTGAGTGAGAAAAATTGGCTTCAGATTCCAATTTTATGTACAGAAATTTGGTTTCCTGACCAACTTTCAATTACCAAGTGATGTTTCAACTCTTGTTCGTCACAATCTGGTTAGTTTTAGCTGAATTATTCGAAAATGATTTATCATAGGTGGTTTGAATAGCGCATTAGCGCTTATCAATTGATACAGAAGAAGGGTTATCATGACATGTATAAGTTCTTTATCGGTGTAGGTCCTTCTGCACTTTTCCATTTTTTGTCGAAAAAGTATCTCTAATCTTAGCATATGTTTCACTGTTGTAAGTTCTGATACGGGAGACTCCTTTCCTTTACAAACTAGCTTGATCAAATGGGATAATAGTTGATTTCTCTTCTTCAGCTTATACACCTTCAGAATATGTGAAAAAATAGAAAGCTATTTTAATAGTTCACAATGCAATTATTATGAGTGCTATCGGGCTAATATCCCACCCCCTAGGGGCCTGATTTGTTGGTGAGTACCAACTCACCCAAGATATATATATATATATATATATATATATATATATATATATATATATATATATATATATATATATATATATATATATATATATATATGTGTGTGTGTGTGTATGTGTGTGTGTGTGTGAATCCAGGAAACCGCAAGAAACAGTAAAACAAGAAAATCTTTCTTCGGAAATGTTATTTCTTAATTCGCAAAAATTCCGTACAGGGGTGGGATCAGGCCCGTAGCAACACGGAGCTATGAGGGGGTTAAGCCCCCCTAATTTTCAGTCTAAAATAATAATATGATTTCAGTTAAACACAAGAGAGAAGTTCTCCCTTGTGTGAAGTATTACACAGCAAGCGTGTACATTTACTCACAGATATATCTTCTGGAAGAGGTTATTTTGTCTGCGCCTCCAGCTTCATATTACCACTTTGGTTTTGTGAACTGTCTGGTTGGCTTACTAGTTGGAAGAACTGACTACACAGTAAAGCTCTGTAATTGTATTTTGCACCTAGCCATTCCATAAGTTAATATACATTAAAACTTTCTAAGAATTCATCGCCAATTCTGGAAGTCCATTCCAATAATTTTGTAGCAAACACCATCTTCACAATCCTCAAATCACGGTAACCCATTTGCAATTCTATTTCCCAAACTGATTCTATTAAATATCATTTTATATATCAATTTTATGATAAAAATACAAGCGTTTGTATGTATTATCATAACAAAATCCTAGAATCTCAACTCCAAAACTACAACAATAATGTTACTTATGAACTCTGAACTTTTCAAGTTTTGTTCGTTTGGTAGTCGCAGTAGATAATAACGAACTGGCTGGTAAGTGGCTTTTTCTTATCACTCCATTCCCAACGTTAGATATATGTAAATATGTAATTACAGCGAACCGAAAACTTAAATATCAAGATGGTATTTGTAAAAAAAATATGTAAAAAATTAGCCCCCCCAAAAAATCACGGCCTGGCTACGGGCCTGGGTGGGATTCGAATCGTGCACACTAAGGCAGCGAGCAACCGCTTTAATCTCAATTTACCTGTCCCTTAGACCACTCAGCTACGTAGAAAATAAAAATTCTTCCGAATAAACAAGTTTTTAAGGTGGTTTCGCGTTCATGAAAGATTTATATATACTATATATATATATATATATATATATATATATATATATATATATGGTCCCCTTCTCCTGCATTGGGACGGGAAAATGCTGCACGATGATGGGAGGAAGACAATAGAGAGGGTTGCGATTCTGGCAACTGGTCAAGGATTCGAGAAGTTGCTAGGCATTCCAAGTGCTGCTTGAAGTACTGGAGAAGTTCAAGCCACAGCGTGTCTCCAATTACTCGACTATTGGAAGATTCGTGACGAAGTAGTCGGATTGATCTTCGATACAACTGCAAGCAACACTGGCCTTCCCAATGGCGCGTGCGTACGGATCAAGGAAGTTTTTAGAAGAGAGTTAGCGATGTTAGCCTGCCACCATCATGTGTTTGGAGATTGTTCTCTCTGACGTCTCTGGAGTCGTCTTTGGGCACACTGGAGGTCCGGAAGTTACCCTTTTCAAGTTTTTCTAGAAGGAGTGGCTGACCATCAACCAACAAAAGTACACAGTGGCTGAGGATACCCTCTTGAAAGGACATCTGAAGCAGCTCCGCTCCCAGATGAAGGATTACCTGGCATTTTCCAGGATTAATCCAACAGTGTCCGCGTGATGACTACTTTGAGTTTCTGCAGCTCGCAGCCCTGTTTCCATCCACCATGCGAGGTGGAGGTCAAAGGAAATCTACTGCCTTAAGATGTTCATGTTCCGACACCTGTTCAAAACAACGAAACGAGAGGAGCGGAATGTAACTGGCATGGAACTGTTCATTGCCCCGAACTCCAGAATTAAACGAACCAGATGAACGCCGCTGCAACCGCGAGCAATGCCCTCCAACGGCATCTCTGGTATTTGGTGGAAGACTTAGTCGGCCTTTTTCTGTTGGACGACTGGGTTCCAGACAAGATTAAGGCCGACTGCGTGACTCGGATGAAGACGGAAAATCCGATCGAATATCACCCACACCGGGCAAAAATCGAAGATAAGCGGGACATCCGCCTTGATGCCTTCTTCGCCAAAAGGTCGCATCATGTTTTGGACGGCTTGAAGAAATGCGGACCCCATGAAGCAAATCAGGGCTTCCTGCAAATGGATCCTTTGGCTTGGAAAGGCGACAAGCTGTACGAGGACTTTCAGGCCAGAGCCAAAAGCCTGAGAGTGGTGAACCGATGCAGCTGAACCAGGAGTGACCCTGGCAGAGGCGTATAATGCGACACTGACGAAGGGTGAGGATCAGAAGCAATTCATCTTCCATCTCATTCAAGAACACCGAATGGCCATCCCGATACCCTCAACGACAACCTGTCGAATAAAAAGTGAAAAGTGGAGCGACCTCTAAATGATGAGATAGAGAGACGAAATTTTACATGTAATTCCTTTTCGTGAAGTGTAATAAAATTAGCTCTGTGGATATAAAGAAATATAATTGTTAGTTATTAGGGAAAGTAACAATAATAATGAAATATATAAATTAACTACAGATGGCAATATGAATTATTGATAAACAATTAATAATCAAATTTGCACGATGTGATAAAGAAGAATCGCTACATATGAAAAAAAATACGAAATGATCGGAGAAATTAGCAAATGATAATATTAACAAATGCAGAGTTATGCATATGATCGATCCTCACAGGTTGATTACATTACGGGAGATCATAAGCTACCTTTAGTAAACCATTAACGTGAGCAAACCAGACACTTAGATTCATAGCAAGAAAGTTTGCATTACGCTAAAAGATATGATTAAGCTCAATATACAAAAACACTAATTAGACAACAATGCTATTTAGTTTGGGGTTAGGACTTTCGCACAAAATTAGGCAATTCTTGAAAGGATTCAGCGCCGAGTGACAAAGCTAATTACTGAACTTTGAACGAAACAATGAACAAACAATCCCAACTGAAATCCCCATTAAAAATAGGTGATTACGCGCCTCATTGAGATTTATAAAATACTGAAAAGTTTCGCAAAAGATTGACTTTCAATTCATATTGAATTTATTAAGCTTTTAGTCAAGCAATTTAACACGCACATAATATAAAACCCTTGATAATATGAAGTTTGGAATAACTTTCGGTATCACATGATTGACATTCTGTAAATATGTTTGAAAAGGGTATTATTAGTTATAAGTATAACCTGATATTAAGAGAGCTCATGCTAGCCGAGTGGATAATGCGTTGGTCTCCCAACGTCGCGGTACTGGGTTCGATTCCGAATCCCGGCAGGAGCGGACATAAACGTCAGCGCACGGAGAGATCCGGCTACCGATTGGTGGACGTGCTGTGCTCACCCTGTTTTCGGGTGGGTAGATCTTACACCTCACACATAGCTAATCAAAACACTGCTTTCTTTCCTCTCCCGTCTCCACAGTACAACACCACAAATGCACTCTGTTCGAAGGAATCCTGCTGATAGATATCTATATCCACAAACCTCTGACGCGGAACAGATCCCTCTGCCCCGGGGCGACGAAGGTTCCACCTGAACGCCATTTGGTGTCAAAACATAAATACTTCCTGGCACTTTTCCACGAAGAGGACCGGCTCCTGGTGCCCTCAGGCCGACCAGCGATTGTCATACTGACCTTTATGTAGATTTCATTATCCAGTCAGGGATCCTCCTGGATCAAGGAGGATTGGTGTCTACTACTACTACCTAATATTAAATATATTTAAAAATATTGGATCAAGGGAAAGATAGCAATCCCCCCCCAAAAAAAGAGTACTTTTATTTGGTTAAATTTAGGCGTGATCATTCGTAGTACTTATCTTTACTAGTGACTGAAGAGGCTTCTTAGGTTAGGTTAAGTAAAGGAAAAATAATTCATAGAACCTAACTTCTTGAATAATCATATTTACGGAGTACTTATCTATACTTGGTCATTTTGGCGAGTGCTCGTCTTGCTAGTGGTCGTTGGGAGTACTCGTCTTGACTAGTGGTTGTTGGAAGTGCTTATGCTTACTAGTGGTCGTTTGGGGAGCTCGTCTTCATTATCATTTCATGTATTCTCCTGCCACTGGTGACCGAAACCTTAGTTCAATTTGTGTGATCTTTCCGTATGCAACTGTTTTCTTGAAATTTCGCCAAATGTCTAATCCTGTTCCATTCTAAGTTCTTACAATCAAAGTTCTTCATTGTTTCTATCTCTGGGTTTGGTTTGTTCACGTATTCAGACATTTCGTTTTCTTCTGTCACGCCAGATTAATAATTCACTTTCATTTAATCAAGTCGTTCCCTGCAATTTCTCGACCTCAGAGTCATTGGATGTATTCATCGAAGGAGTAGGCAAAGAACATGTCGCCAACCCAGTACCACAAGGATGCAGGGAAAGTTGCGGTCTACGACGAGCAACTGACTGACGGTGGTGGTAACTCGCTCGCCATAGGGAGAAACAGCTGAAGTTAGGATCTAAAAGTGCGACTATGATTTTCTTGTTTCTGGTAAAAAGACAAAAGAAATTTTCTTCATACTTCGAGTGATTAAATATTTCTAGTTAATCGGTAAAGATGTCTGTTGGTGGAAGATAAGGTATGACTTTTCCCCCTCCATGTTGCGATGTGACCCCTTTGCGCCGATCATAAACTTAGCAAAACCATCACCTGTTGCTTCAACAATGGTTTAAGACTACTCTTTTTTAAAACAGTATCAGTTTTAAACGCAATCCCAAACGGGTCTTTTTTTATTATTTCGGGAGTAAAACAAATAGAATCATTTTAAACAAGACGCATTCTTTGTTTGCATTCTTCGGAACGAGGGTTAGAATACATGATGATTATTTGAGCATCCGTATATTCTCTCTCTCTCTCTCTCTCTCTCTCTCTCTATATATATATATATATATATATATATATATATATATATATATATATATATATATATATATCTCGCAAATGGGCTACCACCAAAAATCTCTCTCGCAGATGGGCTACCACCAAAAAGTCTCTCTCTCTCTCTCGGGTCGACTACCGGTGGTTGACATGCGCTAAAGACACCCGTGGCTCGGATCCCACGTTAAACTGGGAAATAAAAAGCCTATAAACAAATGCAGATCGGTGCTAAAACCTCAACCAAATTATTTGTCATTAAAAGTTGTAGATTAGATAGTCATTGTAACTTGTATAATGATGACAATAATAATAGTGCACTTATTTTCTCAAGCTGTGCTCGAGTTCCAAGTAGGTGTGTAGTAGGCTTCGTTGAACTCACCTCAGTCTGATGTAGGCGTATTAGGTGTCTCGTCTGCTTATTGTTCGTGTTACGCCAGATCGGCCGCCTCCATCCTCCATCTACTCAGGTGTATCGAAGTTTGCAGCCAGTGGAATTTTTACATTGTTTTCAATGATGGTTTTCCGGGGCGTTGTTATAATTGCAGTTTTTCTCATTCTTTTCCAATCTTTCTTGGCTGTAGATTCTCGAAGCAGGTTCAGTGATCCTTCGGGTTTCTAGTGTCCCAATAAGTCGACTTGAGCTAAATAGCTACCGGATACTTACTATGTTCACTCAACTTTCTGGTGTGAATGTCCTCCTTCGTTTAATCTCACTTTATTATTTGCTTTCTAATAAGAAATTTATCATTTCGATGAATGTTGAATGAAGATTACGGTCGGAACCGAAAATTATTCTGACAGCATTTGGACAATGTGAAAAACCAAGAGATGCGTAAATATTAATTATTTTTTTAAATATATTTGAGACGAAAACCAACAGGACAGAGGATGGGAAGCAACGACCTTTTCGGCCATAAGTGTGGCCCTATGAATGTATTCAAATTTTGCAAATCAAATAAATTCATTACTTTCCCATCAAAAGTACTCGTAAATAAAAAATCATCAGAACGTTAATTAACTTTAGATTGATGTTTTTTTATTTTTTTTAAATTCTTACTTAGTCATATACAAAATAATATACAACTTACAGGATACCTATTAAAAGTGTTAGGAATGCGGCCTTCAACACAGGAAAAGTTCCCCACCCTTGAACTAGGACATCTCCCACGGAAAGAAAGTGAAAGTGGTGAAGATAGAAGAGATGAATGTGGAATATATATATATATATATATATATATATATATATATATATATATATATATATATATATATACCGGGTGTCCCCCAAAAGGTATACACATTTTAAATAATTGTAATGTAAATAATTTTAAATTTTAAAAATGAAATGTATTTTAATAAACACCTACTTTACAATTATTTAAAGTGTGTATACATTTCTGGGGACACCCTGTATATATATATATATATATATATATATATATATATATATATATATATATATATATATATATATATATATATATATATATCTGCAGTTCCCCTGTGGGCATTGGGGCCATGAAGGAAACATCACAGGTAAGCGATATATTGTACTTGCAGGCAAAGAGGAGGTTACAAGTAAATGGCGAGAGTTGTATTATGTGGGTATGGAAGATGAAGCGAGGGGGAAAACAGGGTCCAGTGAAAGATCTGAAAAATGGTAAGACACCGGGGTAATAAAGTGGAGGAGATGCTAAAAAGTGGTAGTGAATGTAATATATGATTGGTCTGATGATTATTTGGAAGCCTATGAAATTCGAACAGCGGTTGAGTGGTGTGTTTGTGCCATTTACACGAGGAAAAGGAAAAAGATGACTGCGTCGGCTAAGTGTCATAGCAAAGATTTGTGGGAAAATTAATGATTGATCCTCTAAGAAGTATGGATGACTGAGTGCTTTGTTAGGGGATGAGTAACGTGTGTTTAGAGCGGCTAGTCTGTATGTGTGTTTGTGTAGATCGAGTATTTACATTTAGACAAGCTGCGTAAAGAAGGGATAAGATAAGCCACCTGTATGATGGGTGTTGGCAGATGTGGCAAGTTCCAGGAATTTATACAGTAGGTGATAAACTATTGAAGGCCATGTGGAGTATCTTTGTTGGATGTAGGCCCCATAAGGAGTGCACCGAGTAGACTGTTACCTGAAGGATCGATATACCTTCTGGTGCCTCCTGTAGACTCAAACTAGATTGAAACTACCTGGGATATATTTCTTCTAGGCACTTGTAGTTTGCCATTTTTGTTACTGTCTCTCAAGCCCCTTTTTCTTTTCTCTCTCTCTCTCTTTCTTTGTCTGTCTGTCTGTCGCTCTCTCTCTCTCTCTCTCTCTCTCTCTCTCTCTCTCTCTCTCTTTCTTTCTTAGGGTTTAGTAGGAAGACAGTTACACTTCAAGCACCCATGTCGAAAAATCAGAGATCCAGTTCACTGGGGTCTCTCGTGCTGCTCAGTTGGGAGCTGCCGCACAATTGGGGACGTCCAGCCCAGGGGAGACCTTAGGGTTGGTGTGCTTGGTCAAAAGGTTTCTGTTCGCCGAACGACCGAAAACCTCCTGGAAATCGGCGGATGTGATCGGTGCGAGAGAAAATCACACACAAAAAAACCTTTTTTAATGCGTATGGTCACAGAGTTTTCAAGATGGCGAAGAAGAATGGTCCTCCGTTCCGCAAGATAACCGGCAAAGTTTATAGATGGAGTGAAGAATTCAGGGGCAGGAGTTGCAAGGAGCTCATAGATGTTGTTAGTGTCTGTGACTTCTGCGAACTAGAGAAGCACCTGGGAGAGAGCATCGCTCAACTGAGAGAGGAGAACTCCTTCCTCAAAAGGGAGGTTCAACTCTTAAAAACAGAGAGGTGCAGATGCTCAGGCGAGAAGGCTTCCGACGTCCAAAAGCAGGATTCTTCTGCTGCAGGACTGGCTCAACGAGCCAAAAAGAAGAAAAGAAAGAAGAAAGAAGAGAAAGTAGAAAGAGAAGAAAAGAAAGTGGAAACAGAGGAGGAGAATTTAGAAGCAGAAGAAGAGAAACGAGAAATAGAAGAAGAGAAAACAAAGAAAGACAAGAAAAATAAGAAGAAGAAGAAGAAGAAGAAGAAGATAAATGCAGAGAAAGAAGAGGAAACTGGCAAGTCGCTTCCGAAAGGAAAGACTCGGTCGTCTGCAGAAAAATGTGCAAGGGTCGCTCTTATTGGTGATTCTAAAGCACGGGCCTACAGCCCCTGCTAGCGGCTCGCCTTCGCACTAGTGTGAAAGTAAGCTGCCTGCCAGGACGGGGTAACCACCACATCAGAGTAGAGGCGGAGAAATCTCAGATTTCTGAGAGTTCAGTCGTTGCTCTGATGGTAAGTGGCAACGACCCCTACCTTAGAGGAGGTAGGGTAGGCCCTACGGATAAAGGGCACCACACGGTCATGGGCGCCGTGGACGACTTTGGGCTGAAAACTAGCATGCGTGTTGTGGTCGGGATGCTCCCAAGGAGAGGTCCAACACGGACCGCTCACTCGATGAACCTCTCTTTGAACCGGCGCCTGGCAGATTTGTGTACGGCAGAGGGTTTTTTTGTGGACCCGTACCGCACCTTTTATGGTAGGAATCATATCTACCAAAGGGACGGAGTACATCTTTACTTTAAAGGAAAGGCCTTTCTGTCGAACATGATCCAGGATGTCGTAGAGACGACCCAAAGAGGTCGCAAAGGGGGGTGCCTCCTCACCAACAAATAAGCCAGGAAACGGAAGAGCGTAGGGAGTCCCTGAAAGTTCTACTGTTTAATGCGAGGTCGATCAGAAACAAGTTTCTTGAACTTCATGCCTTCGTAGCGACGGAAGAACGTGAAATGGTAGCCATAACAGAGTCGTGGGTAAAAACCTCCACCCGAGATTTTGAAGGTGAATTCACGATTCCCGGTTACCAACTCTTCCAAAAAGATAGGCCAGTCAGAGAGGGTGGCGGTGTGATGTTGTATGTCAAGGATACACTCATATCGACGAACTGCAACATTGTATCCAACCACGAGCTACTAGAGGTTGACCTATATATCTGTCCTGCCAAATACAAGACTCTGGTGTTTTACAGACCCCATGCCCAACTCGTTGAAAAGGATAGGTGTTTGTACTAGCAACTGAATGGACTTGTTCAAGACAGTGCGTGTATCGCCATGGGTGATTTCAATGTCCAAGTTGAATGGGAAACGAGAGAACCCTATGGAGAGAACGCACTACTCCTAGAGTTTGCGAACAACGAGTTGCTGACTCAATGGGTGAGAGAGCTGACGAGAGGCAATAATATCCTCGACTTGGTTTTCACCTCTGAGGATGACATCGTTGAGGATCTCTCTATATGCGAAGAGCTCCGTGGCTGTGATCACCGACTAGTCAGATTTATAGTCAAGGTCCCTAAGGTAGAGTTTGCCACTAGTAAATCGAGGAAACTTGATTTGAGAAGAGCAGACTTTGTAGGTCTTCGTGCTGGATTTACTGATGTGAGGCTGGAAGTGTGCGAGGATGTTGAAGATTTGTGGAATAGATTCAAAACTACCTTCATGAGTCTTCAATCGCGATTCATCCCTTTGAAAAGCCTTCGTCGGTCTTCCGTTTAACCAAGGTGGTTTAATCGAAAAAGCCTTTGATAAGATACGACATTGCCGCTTCCTCTGGAAAGTGCGTGCGCTAGGCATAGACGGAAAGGTAGAAGGTTGGATAGAGAACTGGCTAAGCTGCAGACAGCAACGGGTAGTGCTGAATGAACAGGCTTCGAAGTGGATACCCGTCACCAGCAGTGTACCCCAAGGTTCTGTCCTGGAACCACTACTTTTCATCATCTATGTTAACGACATGGATGGTGACATGTTTGCGAAGATTTCTAAATTTCCCGATGATACCAAGCTTGGTATGCACGCTGCAAAAGAAGGAAACACTGCCCGCCTACAAGAAGATCTCCGGCAGATTGGAGAGTGGTCGGACACGTGGCAAATGCCTTTTGACGTGAACAAATGCAAAGTGATGCATATCGGCCAACGAATCCCCCAATCACGATATATACTTAAGGGCACTGCTATTGAACGCACTGATGCGTTCAAGTTCTCGAAACAGTGAATAGAGGCGGAAGAAAAGGCCCAAAGGATGTTAGGATATATAAAGCGACAGTTTGGATATCGAAACAAGGAAATAGTACTCTGTTTGTACAATTCACTTGTCCGACCGCACCTGGAGTATGCCGTACAATTTTGGAGTCCTTCGTTTCGAAAGGATATCGCGAGATTGGAACGTGTGCAAGTCAGGGCAACCAAACTAATTCCCTCTATCAAACACAAAAGTTACGATTATAGATTAAGGGAACTAGATCTGTTCTCGTTGGAGATCCGGAGACTGCTTGGTCAGCTTATCGTAGTGTTTAAAATACCTCGAGGCTTCGACAATGTAGACTACACGGATGTCTTCCAACTTAGTGAGGGCAAAACTTGAAATCACGGCTACAACCTTGAACTGAAGCGTTACAACAGCGATGTGTGTGGGATATTTTTCCCATACAGTATCTGTGGTAGCTGTAATGCACTTCCAGTGGAAGTTGTTAACAGCAATTCTGTTGATCAGTTCAAGTCAAGACTGGACAAAGTCTTGAAAAGTGGCTTTTTGGGCACTTAAGTCGTTGTGCAGAACTGTGCCTGCTCAACTGTTAGCCCAAAGCTACACTCTTTGAATGAACCGTAAGGTCTCCTAGAGTACTTCTTTTCCCTGTAGCTCTCTCTTGCTGGTCACCAGATCAGCAAAAAATCTCGGATAAAGTTTTGGGGACTTAGTTTTGGAGACGTCCGGCCCATGGGAGACCTTAGAGTTGGTGTGCTTGGTCAAAAGGGTTCCTGTTGGCCGAACGACCGTAAACCTCCTGGAAATAGGCGGATGTGACTTGTGCGAGAGAAAATCACAAAAAATACCTCTTATGCATATGGTCAGATGTTAAATTAATTAAAATAGCGAAGAAGAATGGTCCTCCGTTTCGCAAGTTAACCTGCAGAAAATGTAAAGTCTAGAGATGGAGTGAAGACTTCGGGGGCAGGAGTTGCAAGGAGATCACAGATGCTGTTAGTGTCTGCAACTTCGGCGAATTCAAAAAACATCTGGGCGAGCGCAGTTCTCAGTTGAGAGAGAACTTCCTCTTCAAAAGGGAGGTTCACCTCTTGAGATCAGAGAGGTGTAAGTGTCTGGATGACCCTGAAGGGAAGAAGTCTTCCAACGTGTCAGAGCTAGAGCCAGCTGCTGCTGGACTGGCTCAACGAGCCAAAAAGAAGTAAAGAAAGAGGAAGAAGGAAAAGGAGAAAGAAGAAAAGAAAGTAGAAACAGAAGAAGAGAAAATCGAAACAAAAGAAGAGAAGCCAAAGGAAGATAGGAAAAAGGAAGAAGAAGAAGAAAAAAAAAAAGAAGAGAAATATGGAGAAGAAAGAGGAAAGAGACAAGTTGCTTCCGAAAGGGAAGACTCTGTCCTCTGCAGCCAAATGTGCGAGGGTCAACCTTATTGGTGATTCTCAAGCACGGGATCTGCAACCCTTGCTAGTGGCCCGCCTTCGCACCAGTGTGAGGGTAAGCTGCCTGCCAGGACGGGGTTACCACCAAATTAGAGTAAAGGAAGAGAAATCTCAGATTTCTGAGAGCTCATTCGTTGCCCTGAAGGTAAGTGGCAACGACCTCTACATCAGATGAGGTAGGGTAGTCCCTACAGGTAAGATTCTCCACACGTTTATGGGAGATGTGGATGACTGTGGGTTGAAAACCAGCAGACGTGTAGTGGTCGGGATGCTCCCGAGAAGAGGTCCAACCTGGACCGCTCACTCGAGGAACGTCTCTTTGAACCGATTCCTGGCAGATTCGTGTACGGCGGAGGAGGTCTTTTTTGTAGACCCTTAAAGCACTTTTGATGGTAGGAACTATCTCTCCTAAAGGGATTGAGTGCCATTTTCCTTTAAATGAAAGGTTGTACTCTGTAACATGATCCAGGATGTCGTTGAGCAGACCCAAAGGAGGGTTTGGCCCAGAGTGAAGGCGGACGTGCGCCAGTACGCCCGTATCACTTCTGGAACGACCTCCTTGGACGTAGCTAGAAAGGGTGCCACCACAACACCAAGAGGGTAGGCAGAGACTAATAAGACGGGAAACGAAAGAGCGTATGGTGTCCTATATTCGGGGGCTCCTTGGAAGTTCTTTTGTTTAATGCAAGGTCAATCAGGAACAAGTTTCTTGAACTTTGTGGCCTCGTAGGGACCGAAGAACCTGAAATAGTGGCCATAACAGAGTCGTGGGTAAAAACCTCAAAACGAGATTTTGAGGGTGAATTCACGATTCCCGGTTACCAACTCTTCCTAAAATATAGGCTAGACGGAGAGTTGGCGGTGTAATGTTGTATATTAGTGATACATTGAAAACGACGAACTGCAACATTGTATCCGACATGAGCTTCTAGGTGTAGACCAGGAGATAGGTCCTGCCAGATACAGGACCTTACTGCTTTATAGACCTCCTGCCCAACTCTTTAAGAAGGACAGAGATCTATACCGGCTGCTGGGTTAACTTGTTAAAGACAGAGTGAGTATTGTCATGGGAGACTTCAACACCCAAGTTGACTGGAAAACGAGAGAACTCTGTGTCGAGAACGCACTACTCCTGGAGTTGCGAACAATGAGTTCATGACCTATGAGTGAGAGAACCTACGAGAAGCAATAATAATCTGAACTTGGTTTTTACCTCTAAGGATGACATCGTTGAGGGCTCTCTGTAGGCTAGGAGCTCGGTGGCAGTGACGACCGGCTAGTTAGATTTATTGTCAAAGTCCCCAAGGTGGGTCTGCGACTCGTGAATCGAGGAAACTTAATTTGAGAAAAGCAGACTTTGCAGGTCTTCATGCTGGATTGGCTGATGTGAGGCTGGAAGGGCGTGAGAATGATGAAGATATGTGGAATAGTTTGAGAATTACGTTGATGAGTTTTCAATCACGATTTATCCCTGTGAGAAGCTTGCGTCGGTCTTTTGTTCAACCAAGGTGGTTTAATCGAGAAAATTGGTCAACTTCTGAAGAAGAAGAGAACTGTGTACCGACAGTCAAAGATTTCTGGTGACTTCGATGAGTACCGTAGGCTAGCTAGGAGAGTGAGGTCCAGCATAAGGGCAGCAAAGTGTGGCGAGGAGCTCCGAGGGGCGAGACTTTTCAAAGGGAATCCCAAGGAGTTCTTTGGTTATGTAAACATCCGTAAACCAATCCGTCGCGCGATTGGCTCTTTGGTGAATGAGGAGGGGGCATTAAAGCACTCAAGTGCAGAAAATGCAAAACTCCTGAACGACTAATTCTCTCTAGTGTTTACTGAAGAGTGTGGTCCCATCTCACAGACCACGGATTCTTACTTGGGGGGAAAGCTGGAGGAAATGGACTTCACCGAAGGAGAAATAGAAAAAAGATCACTGATTTAAAGACGAATAGGTCCTCCGGCCTGGACGGGTTTCTACCTAAAGTGTTGAAATAAGTGCGCAATGAAGTGTCATTACATCTGAGTACAATCTTCAACATGTCAATCCTGACCGGATGCGTTCCTAGAGACTGGCGCGAGGTGGAGGTGACTCCTAACCTCAAGAAAGGAGAGCCTAGCCAGCCGTCGAACTACCGACCAATTAGCTTAACCTCAATAGTCGGTAAACACATGGAAAGCATCATGGTGGACAAAATGACGTCATATTTAGAGTCCAACTTGCGATTGAGGAGTTCCCAGCACGGGTTCCGAAGGCAACGGTTATGCCTAACGAATCTTGTAGAATTCTTCCACTTCGTTTTCAGTGCTGTTACTCGTTGTTGTTACAGACACACACACACACACACACACACACATACTCTCTCTCTCTCTCTCCCTCTCTCTTTCTCTCTCTCTCTCTTTTTTTACTCCCCCCAGTGCCGAGAATGCGCTGCTCCTGGAGTTCGCGAAAAACGAATTCCTGACTCAATGGGTGAGAGAGCCGACGAGAGGCGAAAATGTTTTCGACTTGGTTTCACCTCTGAGGATGCCATTGTTGAGGATCTCTCTGTAGGCGAGGAACTCGGTGTTAGTTACCACCCACTAGTTAGATTTATAGGCAAAGTTCCCAAGGTAGAGTCTGCGACTAGTGAATCGAGGAAACTTGATTTGAGAAGAGCAGACTTTGTACGTCTCCGTGCATGATTGACTGATGTGAGGTTGGGAGGTTGTAATAATGTTGAAGATTTGTGGAATAGTTTCAAAACCACGTTCTTCAGTCTTCAAACTCAATTTATCCCTGTCAAAAACTTATGTCGGTCTTCCATTCAACCTAGGTGGTTTAATCGAGAAATTGATCAACTGCTGATGGAGAAGAGAACTGTGTACCGGCAGTCAAAGACTTCTGGTAACTTTGATGAGTACCGGAGGCTAGCTAGGCGAGTGAAGTCCAGCATATGGGTGGCCAAACATGCCGAGGAGCTTCGAGTGGCGAGACTCTGCAAAGAGAATCCCAATGAGTTCTTTTGATATGTAAATAGCTGTAAACTAATCCATCGAACGATTAGCCCTTTGATGAATGAGGAGGGGGCATTAAAGCACTCAGATGCAGAAAACGCAAACTTCTTGAACGACTATTTATCATCAGTGCTCACTAAAGAGTGTGGTCCCATCCCCGAGCCCACGGACTCTTACTTGTGTGAGAAGCTGGAGGAAATGGGCTTCACCCAAATCGAAGTAGAGAAAAAAATCATCGCCCTAAAGACGAAAAAGCCCACTGGCCCGGACATGTTTCTACCTAAAGTGTTGAAAGAAGAGAATGATGAGGTGTCACGGTATCTGGGCACGGTTTCCGAAGGCACTGGTCATGCCTAACGAACATTATGGAATTCTTCCACTTCGTTTTCAGTGAACACGACCAGGATAAAGTGGTGGATGTTATCTACTTAGACTTTCAAAAAGCCTTCGATAAGGTACCACACCGCTGCCTCTCCCGGAAAGTGCGTGCGCTGGACATAGACGAAAATGTAGCAGGTTGGATAGAGAACTGGCTAAGTGGCAACGGGTGGTGTTGAATGGGCAGGCTTCTAAGTGGATGCCCGTTACTAGCGGTGTTACCCAAGGTTCTGTCCTGGGACGACTACTTTTCATCATCTACGTCAACGACATGGACGGTGACATGGTTGCGAAGATTTCTAAATTTGCCGATGATACCAAACTTGGTATGAACGTCGCAATGGAAAGAAATACTGCCCGCCTTCAGAATGATCTTCGGAAGATTGGGGAGTGGTCGAAAACGTGGCGAATGCCTTTTAACGTAAAAAAATGCAAACGGAAATGAAAAAGAAATATTGACGGAGAATCATCTCAAACCTTCAACCTGCTGCCGTTTCGTTGACGATATATATCTTGTAATTAAAGATAAAAATCAACTGAAAAGACTTTAAACAAGAATGGAAGAGCACTCTGTACTAAAATTTACGTATGAACTCAATTCTAACGGAAAATTACCGTTCCTTGATATTGAAGTGACAACAAGTGAAAATAAATACACAACCCAGGTATATACTAAACCAACGAATTCTGGGAATTGTCTCAATGGAGATGGCGAATATCCAGAAAGATATTAAAAAGTGTCATAAGAACATACATTAGACGCGCATACAAATGCAGTTCGTCATGGGCATTGTTCCATAACGAACTTCAAAGAATAAAGCAAGTCCTGATCAATAATGGTTTCTCCAACACTATGGTGGACAAAGAAACAAATAATTCCTAAAAAACTTACATGAAAATAACAATAATAAAAATGAAGACAATAAGAAACACCCAATAAATATCTTTTATATGAACCAAATGAGTGAATCGTATAAAATTTACGAAAGAACAATCAAGAATATTATACACCAAAATACAAAATGCGCGAATCCAGAAGAAACGCTACAAGTCACAATATATTATAAAACCAAAAAAATAGGTAATCACCTCATTATCAACGACACAAGTACTAAAAAAGAATTGGAAACTTCCAATGTAATTTATGAATTCACCTTTCCGCATGAAGATTGCAAGCTTCATAATTCAAATAAATACATGGGAATGACAACCACATCCCCATCTCGCAGAATCACCATGCATCTGCAAAACGGTGCCATCAAGAACCACTACATGCAACATGGAATTCAACTAGCACCAGAAATTTTAGCACAAAACACCATTATCAAATAGAGAAGTGACCGCCCAAGCCGGCCTATCCTGAAAGCGATCCTAATCCACGAAGAAAAACCCAAGATTAATGCCCAATTGACCGCCACCCAGCGAACCTTAAAACTCTTTACGGATTTACGGTCAATAATGACCGAAATCCCATTCCCAAATGTACCTTTTCTAACTACTTCTGTCAAACACATTCCCCCTTCTTTTTATTATCTAAATTATCTTTAGTATATAAATGTAATTCCTTTAAATGTTTAACCAGTGTAAAATTAATTCGCTCCAAAAATGGTCAAAGGTGACCGAAAGCTCAGCTAGCTAAAATAAACCAGGAATATCGGAACAATTATCTATAACCTTTCGCAAGATGAAAAAAGAATAATAAGAAAATTAGAAAAGCAAAGAAAGAAGCTAATCAAGACTCAACTAGAGCTGGTCTTTAATAAAACATGCATATATATATATATATATATATATATATATATATATATATATATATATATATATATATATATATATATATATATGTGTGTGTGTGTGTGTGTGTATATATTGATAAGTATATATGTATATTATACTCGAGCAAGGACTTTACTGTCTATCAGTAACGTGTTTCACGCAAAATGGATGAGAGACGAAAATAGGATTTTCATGATCCTTTTCTCCCATCCGTACCAATTAGTCTGCATGGCCCTTCATGCCGCCGATATAAATATGAACTTGCAGTACACCAAGCGGCCTTTGGTTAATTGGTTGATGAATTACGTTTTTGTATATGCTAATTTCTCCCCGCGAAGCCAAATAACGTTGCAGCAAAATGTTGCAGAGGACGTCAGCCCGAGTGTAACGATGAATAAAGTTAAGGAGAGATGTTCAAAATTAGACTATGGTCGGAGAGTTCGAGAGAAGGAAGCTAATGGTTCAGTACCATGCTATCACGCCGGACCCACCATGGATTATCTAACTCCCACGGCAGCCCCAGTCCCAAAAGACCCCACACGTGACAAAATTTCAGCGCTCAAACTACTAGCTATTAATCATTTCCTCCCAAAATAATAGTATTAATAATAATAATAGGTATTTATAATGCGCCCTGAAGGGCAAGGATCTGCAAAGGATCTAGTTGTAAGTGGGAAAGGGAGCAATGTAAACTGTTCAGCCTTGTTAGACACCGCAGCTTATACGACTTTAGTAAAGAAGGAATTCGTGGAGGAATTGAAACACCTCACGAAGAACTTTCACAGAGTTACGCTGCCCCGATTTCAGTTAGTGGGCATAACCGGTCAAAAGTTTAAATCCTTTAAGAAGATAGGGTATAGTTCTATTTAGAAATGGGCAGTGCGGTCTATCTCGCCTAGTGTTCCATTGTCGAAAATGAGATGAGGTTTTCGGCTAATTTACTTCTAGATTTAGATTTCTTTCAAAGTAAAGCGTGGGTAATTGACCCAGCAGGAAAGACACACTTCACTGCAAAGGGTCTGTACAAAATCTTGTGGACCTTGTGAATGTTACACTGCCTGGTCAAAGTAGACAGAATAAAACCAATAATATCCGTGGTGCGGATGCAAGGAAAATGTTGATTTAAATTAAGGGAGGACTCAAGGAGTGTCATTCATAAAAAGACGGGTAAAGGTGGGAACCAGACGCAGGTGTCTCAAGTGAGTTTTAGTTAGGGTAGAGAACCCGACGCAAAGGTCTGAAGTGAGTTTAAGTTAAGGTTGAGAACTCGATGCAAGTTTCTCCAATAAGTTTTTGTTAAAGTTAAGAACCCGATATAGGTTTCTCCAGAGTTTTAGTTAAGGTTAAGAACCCGATGCAGGACTCTCCAATGAGTTTTAGTTAAGGTTGAGAACCCGATGCAGGTTGCTCCAATGAGTTCTAGTTAAGCTCGAGAACACGATGCAGGTTGCTCCAATGATTTCAAGTTAAGGTCGAGAACCCGACGCAAATGTCACAAATGACTTTTAGTTAAGGTCGAAAACCCATGCAGGTTGCTCAAATGAGTTTTAGTTAAATTCAAGAACCCGATGTAGGTTGCTCAAATGAGCCTTAGTTAAGGTCAAGACCCGACGCAGATGTCTCAAATGAGTTTTAGTTAAGGTTGAGACCCCGAAGTAGGTTTCTCCAATGAGTTTTAATTATGGTTGAGATCCAGATGCAGGTTGCTACAATTAGTTTTAGGTAAGGTCGAGAACCCGCTGCAGGTTGCTCCAATGAGATTTAGTTAAGGTTGTGAACCGGAGGCAGCTGGCTCCAATGAGTTCTAGTTAAGGTCGAGAATCCAACCTAGATTACTCAAATAAGTTTTAGTTAAGGTCTATAACAACATGCAGTTGCTCCAATGAGTTTTAGATAAGGTCGCGAACTAAATGCAGGTTTCTCTAATGAGTTTAAGTAAAGGTTGAGAACCCGATACAAGTTTCTCTAATGAGTTTTAGTTAAGGTGGAGAATCAGATGTGGCATGCTAAAAGACTTTTAGTTAAGTTCGAGAACCCGATGCAAGAGGCTCCACTGAGTTTTAGTTAAGGTTGAGAACCAGATGCAGGCTTCTCCACTGAGCTTTAGATAAGGTCGAGAACCCGATGCAAATGTCTCAATTGAGTTTAGTTAAGGTCGAGAAGCCGATGCAAGTTGCTCCAATGAGTTTTAGTTAAGGTAGAGAACCCGATGCAGGATTCTCCACTCAGTTTTACTTGAGTTCGAGAAACCGATGCAGATGTCTCAAATAAGTTTTAGTTAAGTTTGAGAACTCGATGCAGGTTGCTCCAATGTGTCGTATTTAAGTTCTAGAACCCGACGCAGAATTCTCAAATGAGTTTTAGTTAAGGTCGGGAACCCGATGCAGGTACTCCAATGAGTTTTATTTAAGGTTGAGAACCCAATGCAGGTTTCTCATGTGAGTTTTGTTTAAGGTTTAGGACCAGATGCAGGTTGCTTCATTGAGTTTCTGTTATGGTCGAGAATCCGATGCAGGTTGCTCTAGTGAGTTTGAGTTAAGGTTGAGAACCCTATGCAGGTTGCTCCAATAAGTTATAGTTAAGTTCGAGAACCCAATGCAGGATGCTCCAATCAGTTTTAGTGAAGGTTGAGAACCCGATGCAGTTTGCTCAAATGAGTTTTAGTTAAAGTTGAGAACCAGTTGCAGGGTGCTCCAATGAGTTCTAGTTAAGTTCGAGAACCCGATGCATGTTCCTCCAATGAGTTTAAGTTAAGGTTGAGAACCCGACGCATGTTCTTCGAATGAGTTTTAGTTAAGGTTGAGAACTAGATACAGATTCCTTCAATGCGTTTTAGTTAAGTTCGAGAACGAGATGCAGGTTGCTCCAGTGAGTTTTAGATAAGGTCGAGAACTTGACGCAGATGTCTCTATTGAGTTTTAGTTGAGGTTGAGAACCGAAGCAGGTTTCTGCAATGAGTTTTAGTTAAGGTTGAGAACCTGATGCAGGTTTCTCCAATGGGTTTTACTTAAGGTTTAGTGTGAGGGAATTTCACGTGGAATTTCTTTTCCAGCACGGAAGTGAAGTCCTTGCTCTGGACAATATTCTAGAATTTGGTTAGGCTTAAATTGGTAATCCGCCCCCCACCCCATCCACAAGCAGTAGCCTCGAACCGCGTCCACCACGGACCACCTTTACGCGAGTTAGAATCGACTCGGCGTGAAGATTCGAGGCCATTCGAGAGTAGCGCTGTTTCCTCCCACCCCCGCGGGGGGAGCCTTGGATATATATAGTACTCGTCTTCCATTTGGGAGACACAGAGTTGAGGAGTCTCGCCCGGACCCAAAAAGTTTCCCCTAGTTCCAAGTCAGGTGCTAACGACAAAGCAAAGTGACGGCTGAACTTTTGTTTGTGTCTTGGAATTAACCCAGCCAGTGTGGCAATTCCATTTGACGATTGCCACCGAGCGATTGTTCCGACTCCACTCATCAACTCCTGTCGAAGCCCTCCTCGTTTGCTCCTCGTTTTCGGGTGGCCGAAATACTCTCCCCTGGAGAGGACGTTACCGCCTCCTCCCTTCCTTTTGGAGAACCGTCATCACGTTGACTTCCCGCTCAGAAGGTCCAAGTGCCCTCGCCTCACGTTTATTGCCTGCAGAAGACATCCGTGAAGCCTTACCCTGACGTCTCACCCGGAATCCTCCTTAATCCAACCCCTCTTCCCCTTCAGCAACCTAATTGAGTTAATACTCCGCATTTGAATAGTCTCCTTCTGTAATACATTAATTTTTAACTTCATAGTCTGACGCATAACTCGCAATTTCCCCCCCTCATTTTCCAATTTAATTTTGCCCATTTATTCTCTTACTTTTATGCAAATAAAATTATATTTTTGTACATGCCTCTTTAAATAACCTTGAGCTTTGCCATTGCCCAAATTTTACGTGACCTTGTGGCACTGTTTCTCGCTGTTACGCGCGTCGAAAATTGTGGGGTCACCCCCCTTTCCCTTGTCAGTTCGCCTTTAAGTTATTGGTTCCTCCCCCATAGATATAATATGGCATTGATATAATATAATGTCATACCACGACATATATATTTATTAATATACATATTATATAATGTTGGTGTCAAGTGTGTTTGGGGTTTTTACGAACCCGTGTCATTTTAATTTCGACATTAGAAGTTCACTTGTTATTCACGTCTATCCCTTTTATTTTAATTTTTGTATTGTACTGGCAGAAGGCAAGTTCAGGTTAATTAAAGAGCAGTGGAACGTAATCCATTTAGATTTTGTGTTGGACCCCAGGTAATTAATTTTTTTATTGTGTTTACATTTTGGAGACTCTCCTGGTTATTAATACAAAAGAGTTAAAGTCATTGGTGTCCTGATTCCGGTAGGACCATTTTAATTTTTTTCCGCTTAGAAACAGCAGAGGTAGGTAGCTGTATCATATTTTTTTTGTGACCAAGGGATTCACGAATATTCAAGTATTCGTTTCGCGTGGGTAGTGTCCTAGCTCGTTCGTGTGTCAGTGTTCCCTCAGTTAACTGCGTAACAGTGTCATCCTTTGAAAAATTCAAGAGTCAGGGTCAAATTTTAGGTCTTTTGGGCAAAGAGGTCTTTCGGGCAAAGACCTGCTAAATTACGTACAGGAAGAGGAGATGAACGAACGAGCAGAGCGAAGGGAAGAGGAACTAAGAAAAACGGAGATGGAGAACAAACTGAAAATTATGATGGAGAAGAACAAAATTGAGATGGAGGAGAACAAACTGAAAACGAAAATGGAGATGGAGGAGAACAAACTGAAAATGGAGATATAGAAGAACAAAATGGAGATGGAGGAGAACAAACTTAAAACGGAGATGGAGAAGGAGAAGAAAAAAATGGAGTTGAAGAACGTGAACAAATTAGTCAGCATGAGCTGGAAATGAGCCGAAATCAAATGGATTCTCAGTCCATCGGTTCCCGGGCTGAAATTTCCCAAACTCCTTTAGTCAAACTTCCCGCTTTTAATGATGGAGAGGACTTTGGGTCATTTTTTTACCCATTTTGAGAGAGCCTTTCAGATCGATAGATGAGATCTCGAAAATGATGGCGTCGCTCGCTTACTTCCCCTCCGAAATGCCCGGTTAGGGGATATTTTCGTATCCCTTCCCCCGGAAGCAACTTTGGACTATTCCACGTTAAAGTCCGAATTGTTAGCCGCTGTTCATATGAATTGCGAATTCTACCGCTTCCGATTCCGCCAGGAAAGGATCCGACCTGCCATAACATTTCGACAACACGGGTACATCCTTCAAAGAAACCTTCAGTGTTGGCTGGATGCGTGCAAGATTTCCCAGGTCTACGAGTCCTTTTTGGACTTCTTCCTTAGCGATTAGCTTTTAGCTGCCGAGGCTCCCGAAATTCGCGCCTTCATTAAGGATAAACTTTGTGCCACTTTCAAGGAATGCTTGGAAGAGGCCGATGTCTACGTGGGTAGTCACAATTTATACCTTAAGGATGTTAAAAACGCTCCCCAATCACCCCCCAAAACTAAATTTTATGGTCCTAAGACCCCTCCTTAATTGGTTCAAGATTTACCAAAGTTCCTAGTCCCTCGAAGCCAAGAAACTTCCATCCATCTGAACACCGAGACGTTAAACCCTTAGTTTCTTCTACCCCAGTTGTGCCGTACCAAAAGAACCCGATCGTCTGCTACACCTGCGGAGTTCCCGGCCATTGCCGCACGAACTGTCCCCAAAACTCCCGATTCGCAAACTCTCAGTCCCACCAAGCGCACCGAATATGGGCCACCCCTGATCCCCCTCCGTCGCCTCAGGAGACCCCCGATCCTCCCTTGCCCGCCAAAGACCCGGTCCATCAGGTAAATTTTCTCTTTAATGAGAACTACCCTGGTGGATTGAAGTTCGAGAACGGAACTGTGAACGGTCGCTGAGTATCCACCCTCGTCCGTGACACCGGGTGCACTTGCATTATAGTGTCTGAGGACCTACTTTCCCCTGCTGGGCCCGACCACAAGAAATTTGCGGTGGTCCACGACTACCTTGGCCGGGCCAGTCGTTTCCCACTAATTCGTTGTCACATCAAGTGTGACTATATGTCCGGTTGGGCCGAAGTGGTAGCGGCCCCAATCCAGTTCTGATCCGTTTTGTTCGGTCAGAACCCCGTAATTCACGACCATCCTGTGGCCCAGCCCGTGATTACCCGTACACAGGCAGCCCTGGAATCCCGTGCACCTGTTCCCCTGGAAATCCCTATCAACCCGGAGTTCCAAGCCCTCCGGAGCGATAAGTTTTCCCGCGCCCGGAAAGAGTACGCAACTCTGCCCCCCCTTCGGGAGAAAACTAAAGCCCTCGAGAGTGAGTCCACCCGAGGTGTCAAACGAGTCTCGTATTCCGTGAAGAAGGACTTATTGAGAGGTTTGAGACCTAATTGGACCTTAAGTCAAGAGAACGAAAATTCAAGCCAGGCGCGAAGGTGCTGGTGCTACTTCCCACGGAAAGCAACAAAATCCTTAGCCAGTGAAAGGGACCCTATCGCGTCCTCGAGGCTAGAGGACCCGTGGATTTCCTCATCCGTACTGTGGCGGGAGCGAAGGTTTTCCACGTGAATTGTATATATTATTTCATTAATGTTCTTAATTATAATTTTTTGTAGGGAGGGTCCACTAAGTTTAGCCATTAGTCTATGTTCATGCCTCCATTTAATTGCATCCTTTTTAGTTGGTTCCACTGAAATGTCCCCAATGTTCTCCTGTGATTTTTTTTTGTAATTGTACTAGTTAAATTGTCTGTAGAATTGACCAGTTTAAGGCTTGTGTCCGTAAATTCACCGCTGAGCTCAGATTAACGTTTTTTTGTGTGTATACCTGTCCTTTTTCAGGTCAGAATTTCCCTAGATCCTTGATAATTCTAGTTCGACGGGTGGGATGATCCTTTCCTACGCAACTGCTTTGTAGAGCATCATCTTTCGGATAGGCGATGTGTTGAAGAATTCCACGTTGAATTTCCTTTCCAGCACGGAAGTGAAGTCCTTGCGCTAGAGAAGATTCTGGAATTTGGTTAGGCGCGTCCACCGCGTCTACCACGGACCACCTTTACGCGAGTTAGAATCGACTCGGCGTGAAGATTCGAGGCCATTCGAGAGTAGCGCTGTTTCCCCCCACCCCCGCGGGAGGAGCTTCGGATATATAAATAGTGCTAGTTTTCCATTTGGGAGACAAAGAGTTGAGGAGTCTCACCCGAACCCAAGAAGTTTCACCTAGTTCTAAGTCAGGTGCTAACGACAAAGCAAAGTGACGGCTGAACTTTTGTTTGTGTCCTGGAATTAACCCAGCCAGTGTGGTAATTCCATTTGACGATTGCCACCGAGCGATTGTTCCGACTCCACTCATCAACTCCTGTCGAAGCCCTCCTCGTTCGCCCCTTGTTTTTGGGTGGCCGAAATACTCTCCCTTGGACAGGACGTTACCCCCCCCCCCCGTCCTTTTGGAGAACCGTCATCAAGTTAACTTCCCGCTTAGAAGGTCCGAGCGGCCTCGCCTCACGTTTATTGCCTGCAGAAGACATCCGTGAAGACTTACCCTGACGTCTCACCCGGAATCCTCCTTAATCCAACCCCTCTTCCCCTTCAGTAACCCAATTGAGTTAATCCTCCCCATTTGAATAGTCTCCTTCTGTAATACATTAATTTTTAACTTCATAGTCTGACGCATAACTCTGCAATTTCCCCCCCTCATTTTCCAATTTAATTTTGCTCTTTTATTCTCTTATTTTTATGTAAATAAAATTATATTTTTGTAATGCCTCTTTAAATAACCTTGAGCTTTGCCATTGCCCAAATTTTACGTGACCTCGTTGCATTGTTTCTCGCTGTTCCGCGCGTCGAAACTCGTGGCGTTCCGTCCCTTGTCGGATTGCCTTTAAGTTATTGGTCCCTCCTCCATAGATATAATATTGTATTGATATAATGTAATGTCATACCATGACATTGAGAACTGATACAGGATGGTCCAATGAGTTTTAGTTAAGTTTGAGAACCCGATGCGGATTGCTTCAATGAGTTCTAGTTAATTTCGAGAACGTGATGCAGGGTTCTCCAATGAGTTTTAGTTAAGTTCAAGAACCCGGTGCAGGTTGCTCCAGTGAGTTTAATTTAACTTCGAGAACCCGATGCAGGTTGCTCCACTGAGTTCTTATTAATGTCGAGAACCCGATGCAGGTTTCTCCAATAAGTTTTAGTTAAGGTTGAAACACGATGGAGGTTTCTCCAATTAGTTTTAGTTAAGGTCGAGAACCCGATGAAGGTTACTTCAATGAGTTCTAGTTAAGGTCGAGACCCCGACGTAGATGTCTTAAATAAGTTTTAGTTAAGGTTGAGAACCCGATGCAGGTTTCATCAATGAGTTTTAGTTAAGGTTGAGAACCCGATGCAGGATATTTCAATGAGTTTTAGTTAAGGTCAAGAACCCGACGCAGATGTGTCAAATGAGTTTTCCTAAAGTTTGAGAACCCGATGCAGGTTTCTCCAATGAGTTTTAGTTAAGGTTGACAACCCGATGCAGGTTGCTATAATGAGTTTTAGTTAAGGTCGAGATTCCGATGCAAGTTGCTCCAATGTGTTTTAGTTAAGGTTGAGAACCCGATGCAGGTTTGTCCAATGAGTTTTAGTTAGGGTCGAGAACCTGATGCAGGTTGCTCCAATGAGTTTTAATTCAGGTCGACAATACTCACCAGATGTCTCAAATTAGTTTTAGTTAAGGTTGAAAACTTGACACAGGTTTCTCCCATGAGTTCTAGTCAAGGTCGAGAACCCGATTCAGGTTGCTCCAATGAGTTCTAGTTAAGGTTGAGAACCCGATGGAGGTTGCTCCAATGATTTTTAGTTAAGTTAGAGAACCCGATGCAGGTTGCTCCAGTGAGTTTACTTAAGGTTGAGAAACCAAAGTAGGTTTCTCCAATGAGTTTTAGTTACGGTTGAGAACTCGATATAGGTTGCTCCAATGAGTTTTAGTTATGGTCGAGAACCCCTTGCAGGTTCTTTTATGAGTTTTAGTTAAGGTCGAGAGCTCAATACAGGTTGCTTCAATGAGTTTTAGTTAAGGTTGAGAACCCGACGCAGGTTGCTCTTCGGAATTTTTGTTTAAAAAAGGAGAAGCAAGAGAGTGCTGCTTCAAGGTTTATTAGTTTAACATTGGAGAGTCATTAGAGCGTTTCTCCAAGAAACTTTAGTTTAAATGAGGATAGGTAAGAAATGGCTGCTTCAAATAACCTTAGTTTGAAAGAGAGGAGTCGGAAATTGACTGCTAAAACGAACCTTACTTTAAGGATGGGGTACCAAGATAGGGCTAATCCAAAGATTTTACTCTTAAAGAAGATATCAAAATGAATACTGCCCCATGAAATTTAGATAAGGTAGGCTTAGCGGTGCCCATCTCAAAGTTTTTTTTGTCTCTGATTCGGTGATGACCGAAGAACTGTCTTGTGTTAAGACGGTATGCCCCGACCGACAGCCATGATGAAGCTGCTCAGACGAATAGTGTAAGCAGTGTTAGGGTTTAGGCCACTACATCATGTAGACAGTAGCGGATCTAGGATAAAAGTTTTGGGTGGTGGGGCTATATTGAATTCCTCTCTCTGACTAGTCTATAGAAAGGTATTTTGTCATTAATAACACTGTACAACAATGAAAAAAAAACTGGAAATGCGAATAACCTTTTCTAGGGGTATTTTTTTGCGTAAATCGCGAATATAACATCCGTCTCTTTCTGCGACCCTCCAGTTTCTCCTAAATTACCATCTTACCTTCGTTAAATACATTGATGGTTCCGTAGGGATTGAATGCAAACAGGATTGGACCGAAACTGACAACTCTAAAAGTTATACGAATTTTGATATAATTTTAATGGGGTGTTTCTAAGGTATTTATTTGTCAACCTAACCTATGGAATTTATGAAAGTATACGCAATATCTTTTAGTTATATGGGTCCAAATCCGTGGTAACTCTTAATAATTTTCTAATTTACTATAAATGCTTCCTACTTTTATTTTTTTATTTAATATTTATTGCTTTTTCTATTTATATTATTTTTCACCTACCAAAGTGTTTTTTCTTTACAGGAGACAGAGTTAAAATGCCTAGAGAATGCAACCTGTTGGATGAACATGCTCGAATTACAGTATTTAGGAAGCGTTCTGCAGATCTACAGCACTTCTTCACTTTTTAAAACAACTTGACTTATCGTGATGATATTAGAGGGCTATTCAATGCCCTTGAGCTGACCTATGAACCAAATAAGTGGAGGTTATTCATAGATGCATCCTTCTACAGCATAAAAGCGGTTCTGTTGCATATTTGGAACACCATGACTTCAGTTCAGTTTGCTCACTCAGTCATTTTAATTAAGAGACATATGAGAACTTTGCTTTTATTCTAGATCACATAAGTTACAAGAAGCATCAGTGGCTAATTTGTACGGACTTTAAAGCAGTTTCCCTACTGAATTGGCTACAAATTGGATATACCAAGTATATGTGCTTCCTTTGCAAGTGGGATAGTAGGGCTAGATCAGAACATTATGCACGTTCAGAATTGTCACCTCGGAAAGCTATGACGCCTGGATGCCATATTGTAATTCATGAGCTACTAATTAAGAAGGAGAAAATCGTTTTGCCACCACTGCATATAAAAATAGGCCTAATGAAGCAATTTACCAGAGCATTGCAACGTAACAAGCCATGTTTCTAGTACCTCAAAGCGATCTTCCCTGAAATAAGTGATACCAAGATTAAATAAGGTATATTCGTAGTCCCTCTGATTCGTCAACTTATAGCTGTTGGGGACTTCGAGGCGACAATGGATGAAACTGAATTAGCGGCCTGGCATGTATTCAAAGATGTATGCAAAGGACTTCTGGGATAGCACAAAGTTGCACAGCGAGAGCGTATATTTTACAACCTACTCAAGTGCTACCAAGATCTCGGATGCAATATGTTACTGAAGATACACTTTCTTCATTATTATCTGTCTTTCATCCCAGAGAATGCAAGAGATGTGAGTGATGAACATGGAGAGAGGTTACATCAAATATAGTGTCAATGGAAAACAGGTATAAGGGAAAATGGAGCCCTACTATGCTGGCTGACTTCTGCTGGAACCTGAAGTGTGGCACACTTAAGATGTCTTACAAACGAAGAAGTAAATACTAAAGTGTAGGTTAATACATTATATAATGTTAACAAATATGCTAATTAATTTTATATTCATAAATTAATTACAATGGAGACATTTAATCTGACTTTGGGAGTGAAATACATTTATGGTATCGTGGAAATCGGTATCAATTGCATAATTATTAAAACAGCAATTTATAAGAAAATGTTACGTGATGGGAAATTTTTGTTATTAAATTCGAATTCAACACGCTCAATTTCATGATAAAATGCACAGGAGATCTGTTTTTTGCCTAACACTGAAATTTGGTGTACACAGTCCCCTGCCCCCGACATTTTTATGGGAGACTAAATGAAGTCGATTCGCTTATACGATTCGCTCGTATATTGATAATAAATAACTATTTCACACAGGAGCTAGCACAAACTCTCTCATATCCGATATTTTCCACACATCAGAACACTATAATACTGAATTTAATATTTATTTTTGAGATTTCCCTGTATTCGATCGCAAAGGTTTAAAAAACTGTTTTATATATATTCTATATTCTTATATAACACTGAATAGTAGAATACAAGTGGGCTTTAAAAATAAATATAAATATAAACGGGTCTAAAATGGTTAATAACAGCATTTAACACGCATTAATAATACAACATTGGTGACGGTATTTCACACGAACATCAACCTCCTGTCCTTTTGGGCAAATACATTGATGACGCTGTCTATTCTAACACCAATTTCGTTGTGAACACCGATCAGCGCCAGGCCGTTTAGACGTTCTTAACTCATGGTACTCTTTAAGTACATTTTCAGTCGCTTCAGGCCCGAAAATGAACCTTTGGCCTTCTCCTTCGAGACTGAGATAATGAGCCTCGTAGACTTTTTTCGCCTCCAGTAAAGCAGTAAAATTTGCGTGGGGCCGCTGAGAAGATGTTTGATGTTAACGAGAGATGGACAGATCGGCAGTAATATTCCTAGGCTGCCTGGAAGGGTACTTTCGCTCGCTGCATTTGCCGCCTACAAACTCAGGCACAGGAATGCGATGATCCGACCTCCTAGAGGAGCTCCTCTGTCTTCTCGAAGACGTCGTGGAAGCTGATCAGTGCAACTTCACGGATCTTGTTGAGATACGTCTCCACTTCACCAGTCGTAGCATATGCTGAGATGAGATCGACCATAGGAGACTGCAGGGTTCGGCTCGGTTTCACGGTGTGAACTAGAACCGACTCAGGGACGACAAGGTGAATCAGAAAGCTAGGCAAATTTTAGAAGGTGAAATAATTTAGCTCGTAGACTTAAATATGCCAAACGCATAAGTTGTCTCGAAGGATGCATCAAATATTGCTCCAATTTTTGTTCCTCTAATTTTGTTCCTCAATACACAGACCCACCCCCCTCGAAATTTTTATTGTAAGGCGGTAAATGAAGTCATTTCGCTTTTTACTATGGGCTAATGAAAGAACAAATTTGAGCCCCCCCTCCCTGCCCTCGGATCCGCGCCTAGATGTAGAATTAACCCTCATTCGTACATTCTTTAGTCATACCCGTGTTAATGAATTTTCTATGCCATTGTTCTTGTACATGCAGGAAGTGTTCATCTGTATGAAAGTAATTGTTTTCCTGAAAAAAAATAGATGTTATTGACTGTGTACTTTTCTATCTGCTCTACTTCTCATAGTTTTGGCAAGGTTAAGTAATTTCTCATATGTGATGAAATTATTCTCCATTATCTGTATTGTTCTTAATTTTATTCTATTTCCTTACTTTAAAAAATATTCCCCAGGTATTATTTTTCTACCTTCTTTAGGTGTTATTCGTTTACTCTTTTGTTTTGCCTTTTCCTCGCCTCAGTGTCTTGTTACTTTGAGCAATATATTTTCTTTTAATTGCTATATTATCAGTTTCACAGTCTTTATTTTGTTTATATTCTTTTTATCTGGACAGAACTACAAGTTTCGCTCGATCTAAATACATGATTTGACCATATCTTGCACTTTGAAGCTTATCGTTTTTCTACTTTATAAAAGTCGCCGCGTGAGAACGGATTCATTCATTTGTCTCTTTGTTGTTCTTACGTGTTATGAGCCCAATTTACGTTTTCTACCGATTAAATCACTATGCCTGTCTTATTTTACTGCCATTATCCGTGATTATTCGTTGTTTCCAAAACAAATCGCTATTCTATTCGGGTTTTTTGTATTATTTCCATGAATACAGTTACTGTTAATTCCCCCCCCCCCCGAGCAAATAGTATAATATTATCTTTCCTTTTCCTTTGTTTCGTTTGTCAGTTCGTTTCTTACACACTTACCCCTTTTAAGTATTTATTTTCAAATATTTGTCTGTTCTAGTTACAATACGCACTCTTATACATATGACTAATATTTCCCTAATCCACCCCCCATCCCTTCTCTATGCGCCAATCGCTTTATTCTTGCATCTATTGCATTATCCGTTGCCTGGTTCCTGACTATGTCCCAAAGTTCATACTTATTCTCATTTCAGGCTTTCCAAGTATAAATACATTAAGTAGTGCATTTTCATCTTCGAAGTACTCCCCTGGTATCTGCTCCATCCTACCTCTCCTCTCAATCCTTCCACCTTTACATATAAACCCATTCGCATGCAAACACATTCAAGCCACTTTATTTTAGAATTTTCTCGTTGCTATCCAATCCGCCTTAGCTCACCTTGTGTAACTCATATCTATATAGACTGCCTGGAATCCTCACTCCCTTCCACAACTCATTTACAATTCTAAATCTACTTGCCTGTTTTGTCATATCCCCTCTTAACATTCTAAGCATTCTTGGCATCTCAAACTCCTCCCTTCATTTATGCTTGTGAAATAAATTTAATATGTTGCGAATGCTTATGGCTTATTTCCTAGGACCAATCCACCATTGATATAATCACTTGCTACGAGTAAATTCATCTTCAATCAATTGTTATAATCTGCTAGACATTTAGTATTTTATGCAAATCTTCTCCAGTTTCACTCATTATCATGATATCATCTGCAATCCTAGACAGTTGATATTTCTATTACCTATCTGCATTCTTCCTCTGATACGCTTCAATCTTTATAATAGTGCATCATTGAATAGACTAAAAAGCTGTGGAGAGATGGTGTATCCCTGCACCTCTGCCATATCATTTAGCATCCATTCATTTCCCACCTTTTTCAAAATCATATGTACTTTATTGGTTAGATATAAGCACTTAATCACATTCAGAACATTTACAGTCATGTCGTTTCATTTCATCTGCCCTACGACTCCAAAGAGTGAAAGTTTGTTGCTAGCCGCCCGTAACATTTTTTCTTGATTCAGCATTTTCGCTACCTTGACGCGTTCCTTCACCAAGCTCGTTTGTTTTTCTTAAATTTTAGTCAAACATACTTTATTAATAATTGATTTTATTTAATTTTTATCTTAGTCCGAAATGTTCGTTCACTTCGAAGCACTTTTACTCTTTTACATTCTATGATATTTTCCACCTTTATTAGAAAACATTTATGTGTATGGGTATTTCGAAGCCTCTGACAACTCTCATCATTGCTTGTTTTTATTTTATATTTTCTGCCTTCGTAGGGTTTGATTCAATTCATTTAGAGAAAATTTGTCTCCTACATTAATATTTACTGCATGTATCTATACTCTCCATTGAATAAATGAATTATCTTATATATAACATTCAAAATATAGTTTTTGTTGTTTGGCTTTATCAACTACTTTTTATTTCGGTTTGACTATTTCATTTAAAAGTCCCCCTTCTCGGATGGATTACATAAACTCTCTTCCCTGGTTTGGATTACACGAAATCCTTTCCTCAGTTGGATTACAAAAACCTCCTACCTTAAATATCGTCGCGATTGTTTTTGTTTTTTGGTGTGTATAAACATGTTTACTTCTGGCCTTTCCCTTCTTTCATATAAATAGTGCCAACCCTTGGGAAGAGGGGCTTGATTCCCAGTGTTCCCACCAGTTACCGACGCGAAACTACTCTCTTCGACAGTGAAAATGAATGTACTTAATTTGGTAGTCCTTTTTCTAATGCATTTCCTTTAATATCGTCTTAGCCCTCTGCCTATGTTAGTACATCTACCGGATTAGTCGTCGAGATCCTGGAAGAAGGAACGTTCTTACGAGGTTACACTGGCATTTGTGTGAATATGCGCGCCTCTGTTGAGGAATTATTTATCCCTCAATGCACTGGTTATACGTTTTAAAGCCACTAATACCAAGTTCCCAAGAACGATATAAGACTTGAATTATCAAAACATGGACACTGCACCGATCGAATCCTTACACGTACCACCTCCTGATCATCTTCTTCGATACATTCACCTACATCAACATGCTTCATAATTTTCCTACTTATTACTTTACGGCAAAACATACCCACCGATTACACCTATCAGAAGCTCTGCGTTTCTTTTCGTGCGGCTCGAGTCTCCCAATCGTTCACGACTTTGCCCAATCAGACATACAACCTTGTAAATTTGCAAGTAAGTCTCCATTAGCAATTTGTCCACACAAAATCATTCCTTTTGCAAATAAATGGAAGTTGTTTGATAAATTCGATAATCCTGCGCCATGAACCCTCGTGTAAATTCTCGAATTTCTCATACTCACTCCCAATGACTTTAAAGATCGGTCGTGATACCCAGATCTCATTTGACGAACCGACTCCCGCTTCACTAAAATGTCCCTACAATGCTACGATTACTGTCTTCTCCTTCATCGCATACCTCCTCTCTGGATACGAATTTGATACGGACCTGCAATTAAAACAAATCCTCGTTATAATAATACCAAGTACTCACCATCTCCTGTCCTCTCCATCGCTGCAGTAAACCTTTCCGTCAAACCTGTTGAAATAACCCCAGGCCCCCCCTTAATTGTCTACACCGATGCGTCATCCTGCCTTGCATAACTTCACCGCGTTTAAATGCCGTTATGAGAGTCATGCTGAGTCTGTAATCATTTTAAAGTCACTGATTTATTTCTCAAACACGAGACTCGGTTGTATCAGCCTAGTAATTCTGATTTGGTCCATTGTAAATCAATTTTGTAGCGCCTCCCCACCATCCAATTCTATTTTAGCAGAGGAAATCTACGCCCTTATTTAATACTAGTTAGCTGGACTTTATCGCCTTGCTTTGAAGGAATCCTTCATTCTATGGGGAGGCAGTGTAAATGTGCGCCATTTACTTAGAAAGCATTATTAGTAAAATTGCGGGCATCCAATTTGTGAGAAAGGTACCCAAATTAGGATATCCGATACAGTATATAAAATGTTTGTAACCAATTGACTGCTTTCTTCAAGGTAAAGTCAAAGTGATTTTTCCACTGTGATGAGGAGGCATCAGTTAAGATGATGTTACCAGGAGATTGATCTGACTCCAATTTGATTTCGATGACTAACAGGTTGCTTCTTGCTTCAATTTGGTTTTGCTCGGAAGACGACCGAGTGGAGCAAGCAATGTAGGATAATAATTACTTCAGTACTTCAATTCTTCGTAGTTTATTTTGACAGAGCGATGATGTGGAAATTGCATTTAGATAATTCCCTCTTGCTTCTTTTCTTGAATAATGATAATAATAATCTTTAGACAATTTCACACGCCATATATGGGAGACACTCGCTTACTCTGCGATAAATCTGAACATATAAAGTTGTTCATATACAATCAATAAATAATCATCTAACATTGTTAACATCATCATAAAAAGAAAGCAAAAATAAATACATTTTAATAATATCTTAATTAGATTAGATCAGGTTTAATATAAAATCAAAATTATCTTTTAAATTCACAGATATTAGTCGAACCTGATCCATTTCTGTTTATTTTCATGAAGAAAACACTAATGTTATTCTTATGATTCTTCAGCTAACAACCTGACTATATAAATATATATATATATATATATATATATATATATATATATATATATATATATATATATATATATATATATATATATATATATATATATATATATATATATATATATATATATATATATATATATATATATATCCGAAGTAACGTACATGTAAATGCAGAAAAAAACCCGCAGTATTTTGGACCGATTTATTACGAAAGCAGGTTTCGACGGAGACATCCGTCATCTTCAATCAGTGGTAAACTAATGAATACAGAAAGATGCTTAACGTAATAACACACAAATTTAAAAGTCAGAATTCACTTATTAAAGGATTAATTAGTTTGGAATTGCCCATCGGAACAATTAAAGTTTGGAATGTCCTCTATGAGAGCTTATTCTATTAGACGCCTATGTATATAGTTGCAGGAATTATAAATTATTTTTGCATTATCAATGTCAACTCAATGGTCTTCATTTGATATATGTAGGAACAGGCTAGAAGATAGGCGTCCACGGCGCATGTCGCCTTTGTGTTCCTTCATTCTCTTGGAGAATCTGCTGCTTTCGCCAATGTATATTTGATTGCAAATTTTGCATTGGATATAATAAACGTCTGTTCTTTATCGGTGGATCTATTTTTAGACAGACTATTTCCTATCGTGTTTTCGTATTGAAATGCAACATTAATGTTGTTGGACCCCGAAAGCCTTTTAAAATTAGTTAATTGGGACGAATATGGAAATATAATTTAATTAATATTACACGCTTTTTTTCTTAGAATTAATTAGCTGGTGAATAAAAGTTGGTTCTGGCTACATAATGACAATTTTCTATGAACCATGAATGTTTGGATGATCGTGTTAACTTCACCCTGGAGGAAACCAGGATCATATATGCGATATGCTGTCAGGAAAAGGATAGAAACTACGGACCTTTTAACAGATTCGTCCTGGCAAGAGAAATGATGAATAAAGGCTTTAGAGTTGGTTGGTTGCCGGTAAACAGAACAATATGCTTTAGTGTTTACTTTAGATATTATGCCATCAAGAAATGGCAGTGAGTTGTTTAATTCCTATTAAAATTTAAATGTAATGGTGGGGGGAAATTTTATTATTTGTTTAAAGAAGAAATCATCAACATAGAGGAACCATATTATGGGATTAGGTAAGATAGGGAGAGGAGGTGTTTCTCAAAGTTTTCCATGAAGATATTACATAGGATCGTTTAAAGGGGATTATCCATATTTAGTCCATATTTCTGTCTGTAAAAGCAATCGTCAGCTTTAAACGCATAGTATGTAACGCACAAACAAACTAAATTTACAATTTTATTACATAGTAAAGGCAACGTTAGGTGTCTAATAGAATCAGCTCTCATAAAGGAAATTTCAAACTTTAATTCTTCCGATGGGTAATTATGCAATTTTTCACGGAACGATGAATTCTTTTAATAATTCCCTTTCCCATTGGTCGGTAGGACGTGGTACGAAACGAAGCTAATGGAAACCTACCAATGAAGAGTGTGCTAGAGGGCATAGTCCTACAGCAATAGGTGTTGACCCAAGAAATTTATTTTTTCATAAATTTGCATTTGTCTAATGAAATTCGCAATTGATTCCCTTTGTTCTAATTAACGATTAACATCGTCAGGAAAAAAAATAAGATGCCGTCAAAGTGTGCGGCTCTATCAGTAACTACGTAAAGAGTTTAACCAAACCTGGAAATCCAAGCATCCAAAAAGGCCAAAGCAACCTTTACAGCAATTATGTTTGTAATCGGTATGGCTTCGATCCATCTTGTCACTCCATCAATACATGATAACACATATCGATGATATGATGGGTATGACTCTCCAGAGAGGGTACATAAATAAAGCGGCCCTGCAATATCCAAATAGGCAACTTCAAGTATAGACGAGGGAATAGAAATAGGCAGAATTGGAGGCCTCCTGTGACGTTGAACCTTAGCTGACTGACATTAAAGGTATTCTCGTGACCACGCATCTATATCTTTATCCATATTCGGCCAGAAGTATCTAGCTTTGATTAGAGAGAGCGATACTTTAATACTTGGATGAGGTGTATCCTGTAATTGCCTAAATATGGAGTTTCTGCAAACCAAAGGAACAAAAAGACGCGGGAAAGAAGAACAAGTAAGATAGTTTTTCTGGAGTGTTCCTCACAAAACCTTCTCTTTTGTGGTCCGTGAAGTGTGCCAGGCAATCATTGATGAGTACCTCAATGAATTCATGGTCTTTCCCTCCACCCCCAATGAATGGCGAATGGTGACAAGTGGCCCACCAATATTATCAGAAGGGGAACTTCCCTCACACCTGCGGGTCCATCGATGGGAAGCGCATTGCTTGCAAAGCCCCCCCTCTCCCCAGAATGGTACACAGTAATACAATTACAAAGACTTCTTCATCATCCTTCTCTTTGCCATGGTGGACGCAGATTACAAATTCCTATGGGTGGATGTAAGCGGCGTGGGCTCCTGTTCCGAATGAACAGATCTACAACAACAACAGGGAGCTGAAGAATGCATCGGAGATGGCGTAATCGGCTTCCCGGAACCAAAGACTCTTCCCAACGACAATGAAGATGTGCCATATTTCATCGTTGGAGAGGATGCATTTGGGCTGAGGACACACCTCATGAAGCCATACAGCAGAAGGGGGATGGATCATGACGAACGGATCTTCAACTACCGACTGTCACGTGCTAGGCGGGTCGTGGAAAATGCACTCGGCATCCTTGCCAACCGCTTCCAGGTCCTGCTCACCACCATACAACACCACTCAGAGAGACTCCACTTACTAGTAAAAGCCTGCCTGTTCCTTCACAACCTGATGCGAATCCGGTTCCCTGAACTCCAGAGCCAACTTGTGGACAAAAACAACGAGAATGGGGATGTGGTGCCTGGTGCCTGGAGACAGGGACAGAACCTAGTTGACACCATCGATGTGCAGGGACCCAACAAAGCCACCAGACAGGGGAAAAGACAAAGAAACCACATTAAGCATTAGTGTTGCTCAAATGCCGGATCAGTGCCATGGCAGGATCGGATGATTTAATGTTTAATTCTATTCCTGAACTTTTATTGTAAATTATTTTTCATGATGTGTTAGAAATGCAATGAATGTATCATGAACTTATAACTAAAATTTGATAAAATGGTTAGAAAAATCAATTTTATTATTTTCATAAGTATTTTATTTTCATTTCATTAAGTAAAAAAAAACATGAGCTCTAATATATTGGACATTGGACATATATAAGTGAGGAATATAGTAGTAGAGGTGCTTAGTAGGAGAAAAATAGTGGGGAAAATTAGGGAAAATAATAGGAAAGTGAAATGAAAATAGCAGAGGTGTTTTTAGCCCCTACTGCTTGTGAAGAGTTTTTTTAATCTGGGTTTTTAGGTCCTGATTTTGCGTTTATTCTTATTTTGGTTGTTGTTATTGTTGTTTTATTTCGGGGGAATTAGTTTTTTCTAATTCAAGGGAAAATAAATAAAAAAAAGAAATTGGATTTTAAAGTGATTGACTTTGTTTGTGTTTGATTTGTGAACAGAATTTTTACATGAACGTTGGGTTTATTTCGTTGTTGATGAGCAGTCTGCTACTTGTAAATGATCTTCTGTGTCTTGCGTCATTAAAGTCCATGTGCTCGAGCACAAACTCGGGAGGGAGGCGCCATTGTACGGTGTCCCAGAACTTTATTGGCCAATTGTGAAACCCCACGGTTATGGGGGTCAACCCCAGTTCACCATGGAGCTCACTCTGCCTTCTCCTCTCTCTCTCTCTCTCTCTACTCTCTCTCTCTCTCTCTATCCTCTCTTTATCTCTGTCATAAAGAAAGTAGAGGGAGAGGTGACGCCCCCTTGTCGCGGGAAGAGAGCTTGTGTGTACCTTTGACTTTTCGAGCTATGTCGGCGGGGGTACCTCTTCTGGGTACCCCTGGTAAGGCTTCCCTTGTCGATTTGGTCGGAAACGAGGTTCCAGACTAAGTGCGTCATTCCTTCCTTTTTCTACTCTATCCCTCTCCTTTTTTACTTTTATGCTATCTCTCCCACTTATACAAAAAAAACAAAAAAAAGCCTACTCCTATCATGTCACTCATTCCCTTTTTTCCCTCTATCTACATATAAGGACCTGGCAGCTACCTCATGCGTCAGAAGAGAGGCTTTGGAACCTCTATAAACAACGCCAATCGACGCTTACTGGTTGCGAAAGACTAGGACTAGAGGTGTCCTAGGTGTTGGGGCACGATGAATGGGATTAGGGTAGTGCCCCGTTAACCCCTTCTCTGGCGCGTAATTATTGACCATTCCCAGTGACCGTTGACGGGTGCCTCTGGTAGCATCGGTCCGAGGTGACGGCCCTTTGTTCCCAGGTTGGTTGCCAGGCCAATAAAAAGCCTTGGGTCGAGTCTCTTGGTGTGGCGGGATATCCATTCAACACTGCTCCGAAATCTTGGCCGTCGTGAAGGGAACTAGTAGGAGTTTAGTACAGGGTGTGCTCCGTTGTTCACCTGGTGAGAAATCGATGGCCTCTTCGGGGACCGTCAATGCTGCTTGGTTGGGAGCCACGGCACGCAAAGGTTTGACGACTCAGTCGGACGAACAGCAGCACAAGGAGCGTGCCTTCTGAAAGATCCGAAACCTCTCCGATCGATAGGCGGGAGCGACTCACGCGGGGCTAACTCACCACCCCCTTTCTTTTTTATTGAGTGGTCACAAAGTATTCCGAGATATAAAGTGTTCAGCATGACTGGAAAGAAAGGACCTGGTGCGTTAAAGTATACCTGCTCGACATGCCAAAAGGACAAGTGGTGCGTAGATTTTCCGGAGGGGTGTTTCTCAAAATGCCACCCTGGAAGTATCTGCACGGACTGCGTCCTAAGGGCAGAACTTCCGGAGCTTAAGGAACTTTTTAAATCTTCTGAGGAAAAAACACGACGGCTGGAAGAAAAAGTAAAAATCCTCGAGTCTGAGCATGTGATTCAGACCCGTCATCTCGATGCCATCATTGCAGAGATTAAAGCCACCAAGATAGAGCAACAGCAACAAGAAACTCCCAACGACGCGGATGGCTCCTCTGTTCGGCCCTCATGCACCGCGTCGATAGAGATAGGCCAACCATCCGAAGTCCCAGAGCCAGCAGCTGCTGGGGTTACTCAGGGCGTAAAAAAGGAGAAAAGGAAGAGTAAGAAAGGAAAAACAGTAGATAAAACAGAAGAGAAAGTAGAAACGGACGATAAAACGAAGAAGAAAAAGAAGAAGAAAAAAAACCCAAAAGTGGGAAAGAAAGAGGAATTGAAAGAGCCCATACTGAAAGGAAAGCCTCTGTCCTCTGAACCCAAATGCGCGAGGGTCATCGTGATCGGTGACTCGCAAGCGCGGGATCTACAACCCTTGCTAGCGGCCCGCCTTCGCACCAGTGTGTAGGTAAGCTGCCTTCCAGGAAAGGGGAACGGAGAAATAAGGGTGGAGGCTGAGAAATGTCAGATCTCTGAGAACTCAGTAGTTGCCCTCATGGCAAGTGGCAACGATCTCCACCTATGAGGAGGCAAAGTAGGCGCCAGCGGGAAGGTCCTGACGACAGTAAGGGAAGAGTTGACGACTGTGGGCTAAAAACCCGCAGCCGTGTCGTGGTCGGGATGCTCCCAAGACGAGGTCCATCCCGCAATGCTCACGCGAGGAACGTGTCCATAAACCAACGCCTGGGAGATCTTTGTACGGCGGAAGGAGTCTTTTTTGTAGACCCCTACCGCACCTTTTACGGAAGAAATGACCTGTACAAAAGGGACGGAGTGCATCTTTTCTTTAAAGGGAAAGCTGCACTCGCGAACATGATCCAGAATGTTGTGGAGCAGACCCAAAGAAGTGTCAGACCCCGAGTAAAAAAGGACGTACGCCAGTACACCCGTGTTACTCCAGGAACGACCTTTTCTGAAGTCACAAAGAGGGGAGTGACCCCGCCAAGAGAGAAAGAAAGCGGGAAACGGAAGAGCGTAGGGAGTCCTACAGTCGGGGACTCCCTCAAAGTTCTTCTGTTTAATGCGAAGTCTATCAGAAACAAGTTTCTAGAACTTCGTGGCCTCGTAGCATCAGAAGAACCGGAGATGGTGCTATAACGGAGTCGTGGATAAAAACCTCAAGCCGAGATTTTGAAGGTGAATCACGATTCCCGGTTACAAGCTCTTCTTGAAAGATAGGCCAGACAGAGAGGATGGCGGTGTGATGTTGTATGTCAAGGATACTCTCAACTCGACGGATTGCAACATCGTATCCGACCATGAACTACTAGGTGTTGACCTAGAGATAGGTCCTGCCAAATAAAGGTTTCTGGTGCTTTATAGACCTCTTGCCCAACACGTTGAAAAGGATAGAGATCTGTACCAGCTACTAGGAGAACTTGTCGAAGACAGAGTGTGTATCGTCATGGGTGATTTCAACACCTAAGTTGACTGGGAAACCAGAGAACCCTGTGGCGAGAACGCACTACTCCTGGAGTTCACGAACAACGAGTTCATGACTGAATGGGTGAGAGAGCTAACGAGAGGAGACAATATCCTCGACTTGGTTTTCACCTCTGAGTATGACATCGTTGAGGACCTCTCTGTTGGGTAAGAGGTCGGTGGCAGTGATCACCGACTAATTAGATTTGTAGTCAAAGTCCCGAAGGCAGAGCCTGCACTAGTAAATCGAGGAAACTCAATTTGAAAAGAGCAGACTTTGCAGGTCTTCGTGCTGGACTGACTGACGCGAGGCTAGAAGTGTGCGATGTTGTTGAAGACTCGTGGAACAGTTTCAAAACCACATTCATAAGTCTTCAATAACGTTTCATCCGCCTGATATGTCCCCGTCGGTCTTTTGTTCAACCAAAGTGGTTTAATCGAGAAATCAGCCAACTGCTTAGGGAGAAGAGAACTGTGTACCGGCAATCGAAGATCTCGGGTGACTTTGACGAATACCGGAGGCTAGCCAGGAGAGTGAAGTCCAGCATAAGGGCGGCTAAGCGGTCTGAGGAACTCCGAGTGGCCAGACTCTGTAAAGAGAATCCCAAGGAGTTTTTTGGATATGTGAACAGCCGTAAAACCAATCCTTCGAACGATTGGCCCTTTGAGAAATGAGGAGGGAGCATTAAAGCATTCAGATGCAGAAAATGCTAACCTCCTCAACGACTACTTCTCTTCAGTGTTTACTGAAGAGTGTGGTCCCATCCCCCAGCCAATGGATTCCTACTCGGGGGAAAAGCTGGAGGATATGGACTTCACTGAAGGGGAAATAAAAAAGAAGATCAGTGACCTAAAGACGAATAAGTTACCTGGCCCGGATGGCTTTCTACCTAAAATTTTGAAAGAAGTGCAGGATCAAGTGGCACGACACCTGAGCGCAATCTTCAACGTGTCAATCCGGACCGAATGCGTTCTTAGATACTGGCGTGAGGCGGAGGTGACTCCTATCTTCAATAAAGGAGACCGTAGCCAACTGTCAAACTACGAACCTATCAGTCTGAATTCGATAGTCGGTAAACTCATGGAAAGCATGATGGTGGACAAAATGACGTCGTATTTAGAGTCAAACCTATTACTGAGGAGTTCCCAGCACGACTTCCGAAGGCAACGGTCATGCCTGACGAACCTTGTGGAATTCTTCCACTTCGTGTTCAGTGAGCATGATCGGGAGAAGGCGGTCGGTGTGGTGTACTTAGACTTTCAGAAAGCCTTTAATAAGGTACCACACCGCCGCCTTCTCTGAAAAGTGCGAGCGCTGGGCATAGACGGAAAAGTAGCCGGCTGGATCGAGAACTGGCTAAGTGGCAGATGGCAACGGGTGGCGGTGAATGGACAGACTTCTGTGTGGGTGCCCGTTACTAGCGTGGTGCCTCAAGGTTCTGTCCTGGGACCACTACTATTCATCATCTACGACAACAACATGGACGGTGACATGGTTGCCAAGATTTCCAAATTTGTCCGACGATACCAATCTTGGTATGAACGTTGCAAAGGATGGAAATACTGCCCGCCTGCAGGAAGATCTTGGAAAGATTGGGGAGTGGTCGGACACGTGGAAAATGCCTTTTAACGTGAACAAATGCAAAGTGATGCATATCGGCCACAGAAACCCTCAATCTCAGTATATTCTTAAGGGCACTGCTCTTGCATCGAGTGACACTGAGAAGGACTTGGGTGTAACTATCACTAGCGACCTCAAGTTCTTGAAATAGTGCATCGAGGCAGAGAATAAAGCCCGAAGGATGTTAGGCTAAATAAAGCACCAGTTTGGATACCGTAACAAGGAGATAGTACTTTGTCTGTACAACTCTCTCGTTCGGCCGGACCTGGAGTATGCCGTACAATTTTGGAGTCCTTCGTTTCGAAAGGATATCGCAAGGTTGGAACGAGTACAAGCCAGGGCAACCAAGCTGATTCCCTCTATCCGACATAAAAGTTAAAAGGATAGACTAAGGGAATTAGATCTGTTCTCGCTGGAAACCCGTAGACTGCGTGGTCAGCTCATCGAAGTTTTCAAAATACTTCGAGGGTTCGACAATGTTGACTACCGGGATATTTTCACACTGAGTGAGAACAGAACGCGCAATCACGGCTTCAAACTTGAACTGAAGCGTTACAACCGCAATCTGTGTGGTAATTTTTTCACTTACAGTATCTGCGGGAAGTGGAACGCACTTCTAGTGGAAGTTGTCAACAGTGAATCTGTTGACCAGTTCAAGTCAAGACTAGACAAAGTCTTGAAAGGTGGCCGTTTGGGGACGCAAAGCAGTTAAGCAGCCGTGTGCCTGTTCGATTGCTAGTCCAAAGGTACCCTCTTTGAATGGACCGTAAGGTCTCCTAGGGTACTTCCTTTCCTTGTTACTCCTTGTTACTCCTTCGGGTTCTCGTTATTATTAGACAGCCTTATTCTGAATCTTTTGCAGTTTAAGGATCTGGGTCTTGAGACTCGCGTTTATGGGGACTGAGGGGTACAGGAGTTTGGATCGGATGCACGCATTATAGATTCAAAATTTGTTGGAGGACCTTAAGTCCATGAATCGGTAAAGTTCACCCAAGTCCCTCCGTGCATTTGCCGAGATCCTGTTCACATGACTCCCATACCCACCAGTCGTAATCCGGAGTCCTAGAACCGTACCCTCAATGCGGTATGGGATGCGTACACCCTCCACATGGATGTGTGCGAGGGTTCATCGGAATAGTGGGATTATCTGGAACTTTTGGGCATTGGTAGATATCTTCCATCTCCTCTCCAAAGAGTTGATGCTTTCGATTTCTACCGCCATACTCTGTGCCATATAATTCACATTCAATTAATCAATACAATAATAATTACAAAAATAGACTGTCTAGTCTTCTTGATCGGAGTTTTGTGCTGGTTCTGGGCTTTGAGAGTGACTATGGTCGTGGTTGTGGTACTGGTCGGTTTCGGGGTCGATGCTGAATGGAGCAAATCAGACATGCTGGAGAAGTTCAGGCTGCTGTCCATCATATGATGGGCTGCGATGTAACCCATGGAGGACATCTGGTTACTGGAGGAGCAGGCAATAGTGATAGTGGAAGCAGGTGGTGGCATCTGTGTGTGTTGCTCGAAGTGCTAGGGGTGGTGCTGAAAGGGCTGGTGGTGCTGGAAGAGCTGCTGCAGGAAAGGTTGATGATAGAAGGGATGGTAAGGCTGGTAATGGAATGTGAGGTGGTACTGCTACCATGAGGAGGAGGTTGGTGTGGGCGGATCAGAGGGCTTCACAGGGCTGGAGGTTGGAGTGGTACGAGTGGTGGTGTCTTCTCTAAGAGGGGAAAATATGTTACTGATCTCCATCCTGGCCCTATTGTACTATTACCCCTGGAAAACGTCTTTAGAGTGTTCTTAACATACTTAGTGAAGGCATCGCGCTCCGTAGTGGGATGGAGGTCTTGGCTGACAAGCTGTCTAATCAGCTCTGTGGATGTCTGAATGTTCTTCTAGACATCCATAAAACCTAATCATCCGGGTGCGTTCTCCGTTTCTTGCTTTGGGAGATGGTAGTACTAGGGTGTTGGGCATGTCGCTCTCCTCACCATCAGCCCTGGCTTCTGCTGCAGCTTGAATTTCTGCTCTAGTAAGGTATTCATCCTCCAGGTTTGCCTCAAGGGCAAGTCTCTGTGGCATGGCTGGTGCTGGGGCTTGTGGACGGAGCTGCATTTATTTAGAGAATTGACATAAGCAATAATGAGACAGTACATGGAAGGTGACATTTGAAAGTGAAATTTTACATTGAAATTTTAAAGTGAAATTTTACATGAAATTTTAACTTAAAATTTTATATTGAAATTCGTTAATGATAACATAACATAACAAATATACTTACACTTTTGATAGGGTGTAAACGATGGGTCACGTTCCCGGAGCAGATTCTTGCAGTTTTCCATGAACCAAGTCTCCCTTTCAGTAAAATTCCTTGCCGCAGCACCAGACTACATCTTGTGGAGGCGAGTGTATGTGTAACGGATCCCCTTCTACCAGCCCTTTAGGTACTCTGGCCTCTTATCCAGGATGGCAGCCTTTTCAACCCATAGCGCATTCTTCCTTTTCGTTCTCTTGAAGTCCAGGCACTTGTGGTCCCGCAGTATGTGGTTCTCTCGGATCCACTCCAGGAGATCTTCTTCTACGGCCAGGTCGAGAAACCTATCCCTGGGGGCACGACAATGCTGACGATCACGAGCAGTGGGGTGGGCAGGACCAGCTTTTATTACACTGGGCTTCTCTATAACTACGAGGTTCATTATATCTGATGATATGCCTGAACATGGAAGGGAAACTATTAGTGGTCACTGTCCCCCCAAAGTGACCCACCAGCAGAAAGAAGGATTTGAGGCAAGCAAATAAAGAAAGATCGTGTGGCCACCCGAATTGTCTTCACTATATTATCTAAGGCGACAGCTACACTGACATGTTCCGCAACCAAATATCCTCAGGGGTATTTCTTCGGGTAGCCTATGGCAAAAGACTTTGAGCCCTCGTCCTCCTGCAGGGCTCCGACAGTAACTTCAGTGGAATTTCATGGGATTCCGTGCTAACAGGGAGGATATGCGTGGCTTTGACTCCTCCTCTTCCCAATTAACTCTATATATGCAGGATATCATACTAGGTGTGTTCTCACTACCCACCTGCTAAAGATATTAGGAGTTCACTACCCCTTCAGACAGAATGGGAGCCGAGCAGTTGATCAGTTGATGCGTTAATTGCCGATGTGATGTGTCCGTTTTTCCTTTGGCTCTCCAAACCCCCTTTCATGCGGGAGCAGTCCACCCCCACCTAAATGAGAGGCAATCTATTGCCTCTCTATATATTTAGGCAGCTTCATTGCCGCAGACCTAGTTTCTATTCCTAAGATGTCTGGCAATTGTGCACACCATCCAGTTCCTTGGTGATTAACCTTGTGTGGTATTTGCCATCAGAGAGAAGTGATATGCTTATAAGCGCTATATGTGACGTCTGAACGAATTCACCCTGCGTGGATTTCGTCGAAACAAGGTGAGATATCGTGCTTTATTAATAACACTCGCCGCTCTATATAGGTGTCTTCACTCGCTAGGAGGACCCCTCGTTCAGAAGTGTGGGAGCGTGTCAAAAAGATTCGGGGTAAGTTTTCATAAGACCCGCCCCCCTCCCTTTCTCCAGGAAGATCAAACCACTAAGTCGAATCCGGCGTCCATGGCAGAAACCTTCGTCACCTCTGTACTCACATTTGCCAGCCGGGATGTTAATACATCAGCATTTTAATCACGTCGCACGGTCCCTGAAGGGCACGGACTAGACTTCATCTTCAGAAGCGTGGAATTATTTAATGATCTATTTTCCTTGAGCGAGTTGCATCCTATTCTTGTTTCTTGCATGGATACCGACACTGGTCCGGCGGTTATTGGGTATGCCCTACTTCGACACCTCGGTGAGCGAGGATTTGCCTTTCTGCTAGACATGTTCAACAAGATTTGATCGGGATGTATCTTCCCAGATTCCTAGAGAATGGCTACCGTGTTTGCTTTTTGCAAGATGAAGAAAGATCACCCCATTCCGGATGGTTTCCGTTGAATTTCTTGCATGTTCCATTTAATAGAGACATCGGTAAATGCAGTTCAGCTTATTTCTTGGACATAGGAACTCTCTAATCTTCTCCACATAGATGCCTCTGTAATTTAAACTCCAAATCAATTGCTCTACTCCATTTTGAGATTAGTTAACTGCGAGATTTTCCTTTGCAAGCAGAGTTTCGCCCAAGTATTTTGTTTATTGAGATAATGCCTATGATACCACCATGACGATACGATATCATGGATAATGGAGACCCTCCCTTCGATGGAGGCCAGGAGACTCATCCCACTTTTACTATCTCAGTTCCTATGAGATTTTTGAATCTGCTTAGGAGTGTGAGGGGCACTCAACGAGTGCATAGGGAAAGAGAAGGGTTTCCTGCAAATAAGGGTCATTAGCGTCACTCTCTTTGCTGAGCGCAAAAGCGGTATTACCTCACTCGTGCCACCCACTACAGATCTCTTTGTGTGCCTCAGATGCTTACTCCAATAGGCTCTAAATGTCGCTTTTGTTCTACCAAAAGGTAAGGGGGTTCGCTTCTTTTTGTCCCCAAACAAGATCGTGTACAATAGCCTCCGTCACAGCCATCACCCCAACCAAGATGTGTTTCTAAATGTGGCTAGTCTGGACATGGTGAACTGCCACCAATTTTATGGGGTTGGGGGAAGGGGACATATTCGCCAATTTAGGCTATCTTGTACTAGGGAGAAGTTGTATTTATGCTATCTGTATATCTATAAGCTCTTAGTTATAGTCATACCAAGCAATAGCTTCGCCACTACCCCCTACGGGGGGAGCTTTCGCTTCGCTACCAGGATTCAAATTTAAAATCTAAAAAAAAGCAGCCATGGTTAAATTTTTATAAATTTTCTGAACTTTGCCAATTATAAATAATTTGAAAAGGAACTCTAAACTAAATTTCCTCCCTTTCAAAATATCACGTTGTTAAAATATAGTTATAGAAGAAGATATATAAAAATAAATTTTCTGAACTTCATTTGTAATTCTTTGGCTTTTAAAGAATTCACAAAATTTCGATACTTATATTTATTTCTGAACTTCACCAATTTGTTTTTTGATATTATAAAAGAATTATTAGAAATAACTTTGATAAAAAAACATGTCATTTGTCTACTAAGGAAAAAGAAAACATTTATTAATTTTTCACCCATCTTCAAAAATCCGGTTATACAATTATAGAGTTAGTGATGATGATGATGATAATTAAATACACACTACTCTTAGTTATAAATTTTAGCTGGCTCAAGAAATATTGGTTAAATTATGATTTTAGAAAACATACTATTTTTTTAATTACATACTATTGAGAAAAATAATAAGTAATTCAAACATATTAACTAAATATTCAAACATATTAGCATAATAAACTTCATTATCATACATATTTATGAACACTTCTTAAATTCTAAAAAGTTTGATTAGATATAAATCTATAATCTATGAGGAGGTGCATTATACTTCTTGCCACGTATATATATATATATATATATATATATATATATATATATATATATATATATATATATATATATATGCAACAAGGCCCACAAAGAAAACAAAATGAAGATTCCAGGTACTTTTGAATTTTATTTCAAATTCATTATCAAGGAATGACGAAAGCAACGGAAAAACTGCAATATATAAGCAGGGGAAAGAGGAGAAAGAACGCCCAAAATAAACAATTAAACAAATCGTGGAATGAAATAACGGCTTATAGAAACAAAATAAGAGGAGTGAAAAGGTGAAAAGAGTAAGATAAATACGAAAAAAAAAAGTTCATTAATGCCAAGTAAATTTTGGAATTGATTCTGCATTGCCTCCGATTCGAATGGACAATAAAACAGTGACTTTTGACCCATCTGTGAAGGCTGAAGTTTTGTCCTCTGCGTTTCAGAGAAAGCAAAGTGATAGAGAACTGGATCTCCCATCGACTTGTTAACCTAATCCAGAACTCTCATATTTTGCCTTTAAGTCATCAGATTTAAAATATTATTTGGATTCATTCGGTGGTACTGATCCAAATGAAATATTTCCACTTTTTTTGAAAACTTTATCTAAACAACTGGCTTCTAAACTTGTTAGGATATTCAGAAGTCTTCTGGCCTCTTGTAGTTTTTCAGTGTCCTGGAGAACTGCCAATGTTTCTCCAATTCTTAAGGAAGCCTCTCCTACCCAATTTCCAATGAAATATAGACCAATTTCTATTACTCCAATTCCTTCCAAACTTTATGAAAGGTTATTAACAAGAAGACGACTATACAGTACACAAGTTTGTGAATTCCCAAAACTTTTGCCTGCTGTGCAATTTGTTTCAGAAAAGGTCTCAGCACTACTAATGGCTTATTGGTAATGACCCATGATCTGCAATCCTCTTTGGATGTTCGCTCTGAGGCCAGTGTTATTTTCCTCGATTTTAGCTCTGCTTTTGATCTAGTAAATCATAAGGTTATATTGTATAAGTTGCAATTAATGGGTTTGGTGGTCCAATTATCAATGTATTCAGATAATTTTTTTTATGGCCATCAGCAGCGTGTTTTAGTTGATGGAATTTCTAGCTCTTTTAAATCGATTTTGTCTAGCGTTCCATAGGGTATTGTTTTTGGTCGCCTGTTTTTTTTTATATTGTGCACTGTCGACATGTGGTCAAATTTAGAAAATAAATTAATTGCTTATGCTGATGATAGTACCATGTATGTCTCCTTAACTCTCCTAGTGATCGTGCTTCTATGGCTGATTCCTTTGAATAAAGACCTTTCTAGAATACAGTCGGGGTGTCTCAAATAAGGCATGAAGCTAAACTCAAGCAAGACACAATCTATAATTGTTAATAGATCGAGGACTCATTACCCTCCTCATCCACCATTGTTTCTCAGTGGGTATCCTTTGATGGTCTCCTGCTTCCTTCAACTCTTGGGTGTTTTGATAGATAATAAGCTTACTTTTTAAAATAATCTGAGATCTATGACTGCCTCTATTGCACAGAAAATTGGACTTCTTCGTTAGTGCTTCAAGGCATTAGCTATCGTTCAGTTGCATAGGGCAGCAGGACCGCAAACTTAGTTATCTTGGACTTGCACCTAATCTCTCATTCCATCCAGATAATGTACTCGTACTATTTAATTTTAGCAGTGTCTCACTTAATGATAACCAAAAGTGAATTTTAGCTCTTGGACTTGATTTTAAATTACCTTGTTTTAAACTTAGCTCCATCACGTATTTCCTTGAGTTTGAGCGACTACCAGCTTGTCTCAAAAGCTTACCCGGTTGGTAGTGTGACTTTTCTTACTGATATTAAATTAATTTCTTATACCTACTTTCGTAAGTTCAATTCCTCTAAAATTGTGAACCCTATTTTTTTCTTTTATCTATTTAAAAATTCCTAAAAGATTGCGTCTGCCTAATTTAGTTATATGTAAACCTGACAAAGGCAAAGGTGTTGTTCTATTAGACAGAGATTGTTATGGAAACAAAATTCTGACCATACTGGAGACTCAAAAACAAATTCTTAACCTTAGGAATGACCCCTTTAAATTAATCATTAAATTGGAAGATAAAGTTAATAGATTCTTGCGAAAACTTAAACATCTTCACTTATTAGAGTCCGTAGATAATAATCTTCATACCTCTGGTTCAGCCCCAGGTATTCTCTATGGTCTCCCTAAAACATATAAGCCTGGATTACCAATTAGACCAATCTTATCAGCTATTCTCACACCCACGATGAATAATTATACTTTATGTGATTCTTTTGAATTTGCTGATTTTATTAATAATAACTCTTCTCACTTCTCTCAGTATTATTTTACAAGTTTTGATGTTGAATCATTACACTAGCCAACAAATTTTAACTTTGTCTCTGCTACTTGAGTAAATGTTGTTGTAACTAACTAATTTTGGTACGCTGATTCCAAATCTGTGCTCAGATTTGCCCTAACACGTAAGGTTCCTGAGTTATGCGATTAGGCTATATGGCTCATTTTGTCACCTTGGATCAATTAGTGATATAATTAAAATTATTACGAGTTTGAGAAGAATGAGACGTTTCTGGGCAAAGGTTTGGGATTGGAACCCCTTATTTGGCGTTATGTACGTCCTTTTGCAGACCCAGACAAGATATGTATTATATATAAAAGAGGTAGTACTCACCTAACTATAAATTTCTTCAAAAATGTTTGAGACTCTTGCTCTTGCGCTTTTACGTGGATATAGGATCCTCCCCTTGTAGGAACCAGCAGTAGTCACCCAGCATGTTTTCGTTGAAGCGGCCTTGATACCTGCTTTCCATCATTGTGATATCTCGGTAGAACCTTTTTCCATGTTCGTCACTAATATTACCCATATTAGATAGAAAGAAATTTAGATGTGAATGCAAGAAATGCATCTTGAGAGACATCCGACACCACATTCGTTGATAGGCTTTTAGCATGTTGTCCACTAGTTTTTCATAGCTTTCAGCCCTATGATTACCAAGAAAGTTCTGCACTAGATGGACAAATGAATCCCATGCTGCCAACTCAAGTGGAGTTAGTTTATTTCTGAACTCCCTGTCACGTATCAATTCTCTGATCTCCGGCCTTACAAAAACGCTAGCTTTAAATTTAGCATCGGTTTTCTTTGCACCAAATTTCTCCTTGAGATACTGCAATCCATCAGAATCAAACAAATGTTCCATTCTCTTCGAAAAGCAATCGAAAGATAATTTTTTGGCTATCTAAGAGAACGCCTATTTTAAATGTTACCTTCTCGTGTATGTGAGAAGAGCTTCTTCCGAGGGCTATGAGGAAGACTGTGTTTGCCAAAAAAATAGCCTTTTAACCGCATGTATATATATATATATATATATATATATATATATATATATATATATATATATATATATATATATATATATATATATATATATATATATTAGGTTGGCCAGAAAGTCCTGATTCACTTAGGAAACGGAAAGAAAACAACAAAATTTTATGGAGCAGCACCATTAGGTTAGGTTAACCTTACTCATTCGACTACCAGCTTCCGTACGCTACACCTTGTTTTTTGCTCCTGCGCAGTTTATTTCCCCAACTGACTGACATAAATGAGTTTGGAAGAAAGTGGAATTAGAGTTTTGATTCGCTACTGTTACAAAGGAAAATCTTCTACAAGAGTTGATGTGAAGGAAATTGGCGATATTGAAGGAGAAGGCACAGTCAGTCAGGCGAAGTTCTGAAGGAGCTACATACGTTTCAACTTCCGTGATCTTACCTTTGACGATCAACCACGTTCCGGCCGACGATCAACCTTTGACAGCGAAACCTTAGTGGCAGCATCGAAAGTTGAACCTTCTGCAAGCAGCTGTCATCTGGCGAAAGTTGTTAGAGTATCATCTCATCAGACTGTGCTGATCGATTGCATCAAATGGATTTTGTTCACAAGAAGCCCCGAATGGACCCATATGACCTCACCGAAGCATAAACAAGCTTCTCGTAAAGTAGAGATTCGTAGCCAACTTCTCAATACCCCAATGGACAACCGATTCTGGAGGCGAACGGTCACATCAGATGAGAAGTGGGTGTACATGTTTACTCACACGATACTTTGAGTTTTACACACACACACATACACATACATAGTTTACGAGTTCTTCTGCCCCTATAAAGACTGTAATCTTTATAACAACTCGAAATATATTGGCATGACAACTACTACCCTTTCGAGACGTTTAACCATGCACCTGCAAAGCGGGGGGCCTAAATATCATATGGAAAGTGTACATAACATTAACCTAACGAGAGATATGCTAGTTGACAACACCGTTAGTAAAAGAAAGAGGTTAATAAAGCTAGGCTGAACATCTTAGAAGCCATATTAATAAACGAAGATAAGCGGGCTATCAACAGTCAAGCGACAAGCTGGAATCGAACATAAAATTATTTTAAATCCCCACTTGCCGGATTGGTCCGTTTCCTCTAACGTTAAGTTCAACCTAGGCGGAATAACAAAAAAATCGTTTTCTTTCATTCTGAGACTGCTCAGTTCATCTGACAACTCGCAGCGATCTACGCACTGCTAAGTTACATCAATCTTTTGACTTGAAATAACTTTACGAAGAGAGCATTTTCTATATACGTTTAAGTATATACCAAAGAGAAGAAAGAAGAAATATACGCGCGAATCGGACTGATTGGAGAGACCTCCTGTTTCTGATTCGCAGGGAATCACCCCAAAGCGGTGATCTCCTTAAATTTTTCCTATCTCATACTATACTTTTTTATATTTAAAACTCTCCTACTTTATTTCAATCTAGCACAGTATAACCTGACCACCAGCAAGGTCTCAGAAGCAGTCAGTAGTAGGGTGTAGTGAACTCCCGAAGAAGACTCAGTTAGGGAGCCAGAGAAGGAGTCCAGTTATCGGTGACGAGCCCGAATCTGACTGCAGGACCGCTTATAGGGCTAGGCCTAATTAGGTAGGATAGTCAAAGAATGTGCGCTCCAGAGCAGGCAGGCAAAATAGTACTAGGAACAGATAGGGGGCTTCTCCCACTAGTGGAGTGTGGTAAATAATCTACTACCTTATTTGAAAAAATGAACAGGGACCCACAGGACTTCACCAAAAGGCTCCCACTTCGGCTAATTCAGAACGGGATAAAACAGAGACCACAGGATGTAGATCAAAGCATTTTCAAGAATTTACAAATCGCCCTGATCAAATGCATAGAAACAGCTAATGGATTTATTGTCATCTGTGCGGAAAACAACGATGTCGAACTGTTACTTTCATTGGCAGGAACCATCACTTTAAGGAAAATGAACTTAGAGGCTAAAATACCACCCCCAGATTATTGCCAACAGAAGCATCGTATGTCGTAAGGTATGATCATGGGTGGGGGAACACTCCCCAGACGAAATAAAACATGAACTAATGGAACAACAACCCTGGATGAAGATGCACAACATAATCAAATTTAAGGAACACACGCATGTGTTCAAAATAGTGTGCGAGTCAACCGAGATTGCAACAAAGGAACTGCAGAAGGGAATCCTCGCATACAGTATGAGAATCCCAACTACTTGTAACATTCAAAGGGACCAGTATCACAATATACAAGTCTGTTTTAGATGCTACAAAATGGAAGACCACATCACCGCAAACTATCCAAGAGAGGAAGGAGAAATATGTTCAGAATGCAGTGGCCCACATTCTTGGAGGATCTGCACAAACTCCACGAAAAAGTGTGTTAATTGCGGAGGGAGCCACAGAACAATGGAAATGACATGTCCGAAGCGAAAAGAAATAATAAAGAGAAAAGAAATTGAAACACAAAAAAAGGAACAAGAAACAACTCATATGCGGCGGCAGCAGCAACGAAAAACAATAAAACAACCACTCAAATGATGCTTGATGGAACTCTGAATGTAAAAATACTGACATGCATTCTACACTAACACGTCTTAAATATTTCTCAACCAGGAACATATGCCCCCACGTTGAACTCCATGCTCAAGAAAAATGGGCTGGAGCCAATGAGATTCCGGAAAAATATTGTTTCATCTGCTATATTTAACACAAAAATTTCAGGAGATACAAATAAGAAACTCTTGGAAAAAAACACAAAGAAAGGAAAGCAAATCTGAACAAGATGAAGACACAGAAAGCGAGAAAACAGAATCTGAGAGCAGCACCGACGAGAATAATAAGAAACCCGTAAAAAGAAACACACGCAGAAACAAAGAACAAATTAGAAAATCGACTAGGGACACCTCGCCATGCGAACAAAGACCAGAAACTCCAACCGCGGAATGTGAAACGGATAAGAGTCACAACTTAGCAAAGACAGAGATGAACGGCAGAAATACCAGGAAAAGATACAAATAAATTTACGTAATGCCACCATTCTCCCAAAATGAAGAACCGCTTAAGAACATACAAACAAGATGGATAATAGTAAATTAAGAATTCTACAGATAAATACGAATGGCTCGAAGGATAAAGAAAATACATACGGAAATATCTTTAGAGAAATAGATCCCGACATCATTTTAATTTCAAGTCACGAGATTAACCTTGAGACTCACAAATTAAAAATATGGAACTATGACGTAATAGCGACTAATCACACAAACGAAGCAAACGACGGGGCAGGAATAGCAATAAAAAAAGGAATAAAGTACAAAACAAAGCAAGGGCTTACTGAATCTTACCTCGCAATTGGGGTCAAAATAGAATTAACCAATATAATAATCGCTACGGGATACCAACCACCGCGACGACCGAGACTCTCAATAAATAACTTTGTGAGAATATTTAACAATAGACTTCCAACTTTGTTTTGGGGAGACCTGAACGCAAGATGCACGTACACAGGATATAGGAACAGAAACCAAACAGGAAAAGACCTCTAAGCTATAATAGACAGGCGGATAATAAGAAGACTAGGACCAGAGTACCCAACGCTAATTAAAGACAGAACAGCGACAACTCCAGACATTTGCCTTGCAAACAATAACATTAATTTTAACTACTACATGGAACTGGTAGATGTTATTTGCAGCGGCCACACAGCAACACTATTTACCATGAATCAGCAACCAATGCAAATACCAGCTAAAAAATGGAAGGCATTCCATAGAGCAGACTGGGAAAAACACAAACAAGAATTGAATGACTACGCACCAAACAGACTAAATGAAGCTACTTGATAAGAAATCGACGGCGAGCTGGAAAAAATAAGGACGCGAATACAAACAGCTGATGAGATTGCAAAACCCAGAAACACATACAAAACAGTTAAATACTTTATATGGACAGACGAAATGAAAGCTAAGAATGCAGAAATAAAAGCGATAAACGAGGACATAAAATAAACGGAACGTCAAGGGAAAAAAATACCGCAAATCTGAGAAAGAAGAAGAGAGAACTACTAAGTGCAATAACGGACAAACAAAGAGAATACTGGGACATAGCCGTTCAAAATATTGACAGCAATCTATTGCCCCGAAATTTTGGAAAAAGATAAACAGAATGGCAAATGCTAAAGGTAACGAAAAAAATAAAGATTAAGGACAGAAACGGGAAATTAATCGAAGATGAACGCGAGATTGAAAATTTGTTCAAGGGACACTGGAAAGGAGTGTTCAACATCGGCGAAGAGGAAAACAAAAACTACGATATATGCTTCGAAAACCAAATAATTGACGAACTAAATTAACGGATTGAGAAGACTTTCTCATATCACTACGTAGAAGAAGAACGATATGTGAACGAAGGGTTTAACGCCAAAATTACAATCGAGGAATTAAAGCATACCATTTCAAATTTTAAATAAAAGGACACTGGGAAATCGTGCCTCCTTAGAAAAAACTATATAGAAGCACCGGATAATATTCTAGAAGGGATAAGGAACGTGTTTAACGCCTGTATATACACGGGATACTTCCCCGATGAGTTAAAAATAACCAAAATGATATTCCTAACGAAGCCGGGAAAACCACCTTCGGAGGTCGAAAACTTCCGACCTATATCCCTTCTTGACTTCATCGGGAAGGTGTTTGAAAAAATCCTGAACCCAAGATTAAATGAATATCTCACAGAAAACAATCTCTGGAACAATCAACAATTGTGCTTCAGAAAGAACAGGAATGCGGAGATGGCCTTCAGCGAAATTACAGAAAAAATAAGCAAAGTGAAAGGAGAGAAATGGAGTATGGACATTGTATGCCGGGACGTATCGAAATCATTCGATAAAGTTTGGCAAAGAGGCATACAACATAAAATTCTAAATCTGGAAATGAACAACTATTTGGAAAGAATTTTATGCGACTACGTCATGGAAAGGTATGCATACATAGACACGGGAAAATGTTTACAAGAAACACGAGGCAGGCTAACTTTACTCTACAGATTAATAAATCTAAACATGAAAAATAAGAAAAAGATCTACCAGGCTATGATACAGCCTACCTTAATATATCCAACAATTGCCATGTATACGGTTTCAAGAAGCAAAATAATAAGAATGCAACGTATACAGAATAAGGCAGTATGCATAATTACGAACATGCAACAATTAGAGAGGAAAAAACAAAGAGATTTACACATCGAAGCGAAAATAAAACCATTAAACAAAATAATTGAAAAAAGAGCAAAAAAAATCCTAGAAAAAACACAAGAAAAAATAGGAAAGGAACTAAATAATCAAATAGTACGAGGGGCAGGATGGAGACAACATATGCTGTTTCCTAGTATTAAAAACAAAGCGGACCAAAGATAAGAGGAGGAGATTCGTGAAAACCAAATAAGCAAACCCGATTGTGACAAAAATTCCCGAATATGACAAACTCACCGGATTGGACAAAACTAACTAAAAAGTGCAAATGAACGAAAAAGGAAAAATAACAGGAATAAAGAAGAGAATTAAACAAATAAATAACCAAGGAACATGAGCCCACACAACAGATAGATACGAGAATTATGCTACAAAAATCATAGAAACACGAGTTATTAACATAGCTGGAAAACAAATAACACTAACAACAGTTTGAACGCCTATCTCATACATACATAACATAATAAAAAAACACATAAATAAACAAACATACACACATTCCTCTAAGTTATTTCGAACCTAACTCTAAAATTAGTTTATATTACAGAGATTAGCGTGACCTCCACGCAACTTGCACCTCTCTGCAAACCTCCAACTTCCTTCCACTTCAATCATCTTCCTCCTTTACCGCTATCCAAAGATGGTCCAAACACTAACACCAGGGATAGGTACTGCAAATTGTAACAATTAAAAGCTAGGAAAACATAAAACCATCGGGGTGGTCCGGGTCCCACGTTAAGCAGGTCCACAGGCCAACTTGGTCAACTTTCAAGCCTTTGACTTTATTTCAGTCTGTCCTATCCTTACTTCTTTCTTCTTCCCCTCCCTCTCTCCCCCTCTCCGGAGGTCTTCTCCTTCGGTGCCTTCAGGCCCTGAGGGAGGAGGGCACCGGGGAAACTCAGGGGAACCAGGCCTCGCCCCCCCCCCGACCGGGTCCCTCCTTCGGGAGGGACTGGTCGTGGGGTGGGGGAGGGGCACGGAGATCTAAAACTTTTTCTCCCACTTTCCCTTGCATTTCATTTAATTTCTTTCACTCACACCACTCATTACATCGGTAAAGGAGGCAAGAACATTTCAAAACACTCCGAAGATGATCGAATAAGATCGAAAGCTCAGCAATTTAGTTTGTTTTTTACCAAACACATTCATTTAAAAAAGAGATGAATACTGGACAAGTGATCCACCATCTACAAGATGGAATAAAAAAGATAGTTAAAGAAGAGAAAGTTGCTAAAGGTAATTAATTAAGGTGAAATACACAATGGTCTTCAAAAAATAATTTGCATTGAAAAAAGACTGCTACCCAACTACACTAATATATATATATATATATATATATATATATATATATATATATATATATATATATATATATATATATATATATGTATATATATATATATATATATATATATATATATATATATATATATATATATATATATATATATATATATATATATATATATATATATATATATATATATATATATATATATCACTGTTTCTCGTATTTTAGCGCCCCAGGACATATTCCCTTTTTTTCGCCAATTAAACTCGATTTATAATAACTATATTAAAAAGAAAAGATTGTAATTATTTCCTGTAGACTTTTACACTATTTTTATATTTATGAACTCAAAATTACTAGATTCCACTCTTACGCTTCTTTTTATAAATTCGTTTCAATTTTTTTCATATACCGGTAATGGGAATAAAATTATTTAGTTAGTGGTAAAAATAGGCAAGTGATTGAGAGAATGACGATGTTTTGGAAAAATATAACTAAGCTGTTTAATTTAGATTATAATACAAAGGAGAAACATTTACAATTTGGGAACAGTGCTCTTTCTATTATTATCGGATTGCCCATTCATGGAATGCAATTTTGGTTAAAGCTGTCCCATTATAAAAGACTTTATGAAACTCCAAAGTGCTCATTTTTTGGATATCATGGGTTGTCTCATTCTGTCGTGCAATGTGAGCGCTACATAACGCTATAGATACATGCCATTAGCAATGAATCATTATCATATATTGTAATTTCATCTATTTGCTAAGAAAATCATCTTGTTTGAAATGAAGATAAAAGTTGCCTTTTAACATCACATGCCATTTCATCAATGCGATCAATTACTGTTTTATTATTAAGTGGGAATGTTTTAGGATATTTGTTGGGTTCTGATACATCATTGTTGAAATCAGCTCTTGAAAGCATGCCATTAATAATTTTTCACCAAAAGTGTGCGCACTGTTACTTTTAGCCATAAGTTCTGAAATATGGTAACTAGCAATGAGCCCATCTTTGTTCTTGTCAGAGGACCTTTGAAATATAAAAGTTATTGTATTACGTTTTTTAAATTGTCCAGTTGTCGTAGAATAGAGTCAAGTTAACCTTGCGTTTCTTAGCCGATGTCAATGACGGCTATGTGCGTGGGAAATTTATAATATAAGCAAAGTGCAAATTACCTGAATGTAGGTTGTCCAAATAGTCGACTATCTTGGAGGTTCCGGAGCAATAGAAAAACAGGTACAAAAATAACTTTACTTATATGCAAATTAATATTCTTTTACAGGGTTAAGAGGGGTCTTAAGACAAGCTATACACACATTAGACGTACACGAGTCTCAGCGGCTAAAATGGGGGAGACTTGGCGGGGACGGTCGCCGCACAAACAAACGAATAATATTGACCGAGAGTCGCTCGAATGACCTTGAGCGTATACGAAGCCGACGCTGGAGACTTACACAGGGAGGGGGGGGTATTAAAGAGAGCACTTGCACAGGAGAGTTGCGCGTTTTGTTACCTCGGAGATTTGGTCCGAAGGAGTAATCCTTGCCTTTGCGCAAAGTTTAAATAATAGTCTCTTGGCAATGACTATTACGGGATGAACTTAGATCTTGCTTTCGAGTTAGAACACGAATCGAGACTGGACGCGTTGCGTTCGAGGAGCGGGTAGAACAAGTACGGGGTAGACTCACGCGAATTAATCGAGAGTACCCGGAGCTTGAGGAGTTCTGCGAGAATTGTGCAGAGTCCAACGGGACGTGAATAGCGGATACTGACGGGGAGCGGGCAGATAATGCTAACGGGGCGGGCAGGCGGTGGATACTGCCTTCGAACTCTGGCGCTGCAAGATTTATAGTGGGGTCGAATGTTTTTTTTTCCCTTCCGTCCGAAGGGGAGGGTTCCAGGGTCTGACGCATCGGCAAGCGAGATTAGTCTTGCCCTTTTAGCACAATCGTGAGAAGGTTCCTAAGTCGGCGAGGCGAAACTTTGTCCGACTCCAGATGGGAGCTTTTGGGCTCTCAAACTTGGCGCGGCTTTCTGCGATTGCGGGCTTTCAGGCCACCACGACGCCTCATGATTTCGCACTTCCATTAGCGCAGACAAAAAAGGTCGACCAGGTGTCTGTTGTCTCTCTCTCTCCATTGAAAGCGCAGCAGCTGGCATCTTTCTCTCTCTCTCTCTCTCTCTCTCTCTCTCTCTCTCTCTCTCTCTCTCTCTCACTCTCTCTCTCTCTCTCTCTTTCTCTCTCTCTCTCATTTTTGGCACCAGTAATATCTTTCAAAAAATTATAGGCTTATCTTTCTTGTTTAGATGTTTTGTGTTAAGATTTTTATCCAGCTGAGATAGCTCCATCGCTTGATTTGAAAAAGATTTATGGCATAACAAACACATTGGCATGGAATTATCTACAAGTGACTCGATAAAACCATAAAGCAAGTATTCTTTTGATTACATATGGGAATATTTTTTTCTTTGGTCCCATAGTTTGAATGGAAAAGGTTGAACTTTTACCAAAATCAAGCAAGCTAATTAAACAAACAGCACTTCTTAAACGAGACAAAAGAGTAATTGAGAGTGAACGTGAACTGACGATAGCTAAATATGAACAAAGAGAAAAAAGTTGCCAGAAGTTATAAAAATAGACAAATATCACTCATGGAAGTGAGAGAACCCCATTTACGAGGGTCGTGTGATATGAAAATAAAATATAGATATGATTGCCTGTTCACTTGGGAGCGATGTTGTATTGGATGACAAAAGAGTGCATAGCACCCACCTAATTATACAATGCGGGCACAGGTAGGCGCTACCGCCCAGTTTGGTAAGCCCTGGTCAATATGGTGATACTGTAGGGAACGTGTTATATAATAGGTAGGCTCCTGACACCAAAATTATAGGATTAATAGACTCAACGAGAAACTCCACAAAATGGACGTTCGGTGGACTTAGCTAATCTAAATAAATTGCCTTTCATGTGAATAACAGGAATATTATGTATAATATGAGAATAAATAGATGAAAACACATATGTCAATATGTGTATATTAATTTGTATACAGAAATGGAGAATATATATATATATATATATATATATATATATATATATATATATATATATATATATATATATATATATATATATATATATATATATTAATCTGTATGAATTAAAATGAGACAAGCGGTTGTCGGAAGTAGCGCGTGGGTAGGCACATATATACGAACACGAAAGCTATCAAATTGGACGCGTGTGTCAATAAGAGGAAACGCATAAGCAAACTATTCGCGTCTCGGGATAGAGTATCAGAAGACAGGAATCTGTTAAATTATCTGAGATATGAAAGTATATTGTAATACAGAGCTGTTCAGTAACTCCGCCCATGGGGTGGAACTAATGAACCTAACGACGGAGGCTTGTCCCGCAGACGAGTCTAGGCCACGCTTCCTTGGAAATGAAACGATATATATATATATATATATATATATATATATATATATATATATATATATATATATATATATATATATATATATATATATATATATATCTATATCTATATATATATATATATATATATATATATATATATATATATATATATATATATATATATATATCTATATCTATATATATATATATATATATATATATATATATATATATATATATATGCGAGCAATGAGAAGAATTGTCATTAAGGATTATAATTGTTATTAAGTCATTGTCATTAAGAATTCAGAACTTAGCGCTATGGAACCCTCTTTAATTCGCCTAAGTCTTGTCGCTCTAGAATTCAATACTTCGTGTTGAATAGGAAAACCTGCTTATCGCCCGCAAAGTACTTATTGACGTGACGCTTGTCTCTTTAATAAGCCCTTATTAGAATAAAAGTATATTTTGCTATGTCCTTTCTCAAAGTCTTTCTTTACCTCGATGCCCATAAAACTTTTGGTAAGCCCAGACAACTATAAGAATACCCTTGAAGGATCATATTTGGAGTCTAATAATTCATTCGCCTTCACCTATAAACTGGTAACCAACCCGCCATTTTACAACTTTACTTGCGCGGTACTAACTGCGAAGCATGGAGCTAGTTCTATTATGGTATGGGGCTGCATATCTTCAGCCGGGCCAGGGAAGATGTTTTTATGCCAGAGAAGAAGGAATTCTACAGCTTATACCACCATGTTTTCTAGTCATCTTTGCAAAAATTGTAGCACAAACACCAAAAAATTAAATTATACTTCAACACCACAATACTACCCGCCATAACATCCAGCCGCACTAAGAGTTCGTTTGGAGAAATAAGGTTTAACCGCTATGAGTAGCCACCGCAGAGCCCCGATTTAAATCCAATAGGACATTTATGACGATTGCTTGAAAAAGCAATAAAACATAACTGTCCGAAAAATTAAAGCTGAGTGGGGAAAGAGAGAGTCAGAAATTTGTGAAAACTTGCTGAAATCCCTGAAACGAAGAATTTTGGCTGTAATTAAATCAAAAAGGGATCCAAATAAATGTTACAATGATTAAAAAAATAAATAAATATATAATATATAACCCGAATTCATTTACCCCAATGTATAGTTACATTGTATGAATGATTCCATAGGGTGCTTTGTGTGTGTAACTAGCAAACGAATTGATGGACGCAAACTTCAGACGAAGTATAAACAGAATGGATTAGGTAAGAGAATTACTCTGTATAGAGAAGGATGAGAGTAACTCTAGAGAAGAAAGCTGCGCGTCACCTGTAATGAGTGTCAGTGTGACTCTGGCTGCCTGTAATGTGTCGGATATCGTTCATATATTGACTGATAAACTCGAAGGCGCGAGCTTATAGAAAGGAATGTTTGGTGGAATGCGAGCTGAACGCTCCCAAGATGACGCGACAATCACTGCGGTCGTAGAACTCACTGCACTCTAGTATGTACTGTATTTGAAATGTTTATAGCTAAAAATACATATATGTACTTAATGATTCTGTTCTAACTGTGGAATTGTTTAGTTACACATATGTAAACGCATCTCTAAAATCACCCAGGATTTCCCATTCCCTCAATGGAACTACTTTAGGACTGCTGCCACACCTATGTTTGAAGCCTCTGTGACGAAGCGTAAAGTGAGTGAAATGGAATTATATAGATGATGTAGCTAATAACTTGAGTAAAAGTCTTCTGGTCTTACATGCAACTAACGGACTTTCATTAATTATTTATAAGATGAATAACAAGGGAACACTGAAAGTGATCACTACCCCAACTTCACCGCTGCCGTTTTGGGGCTTATTTAAGTCAATGAACTCTGAGAGAAGGACACCGTACGGTAAATTTTCGGAGATATATGATAACACTAGATGTATTGACTATTTGATGTTATGTGTCTATATTTGCAGAACTTAAGATTTACTATTAAATTATAATGGGGGACGAAATCAACAGCAGTAATTGCGGTTTTCACATTGCACACTAAGAATTTTCATGTAGAATTCCGTCGAAGCCCGAGAGAATGCGTTAGAGTCCTCTCTGCGAAACTCTTAATGGGAGATGCTGTCGCCGTCCGAATGGGAAAGTAGGTATGAGTATCTCCCCTTTTCTTGGCGTGGACTTATGCCGGTATTATCGAAATATTTGACCCCCCCGTCGATAAGAAATTGCCTGCTCGTGATGGGATCTCATAAATACATAAGCATGAGTTCGTAAGGACAGTAGATTCACATTTCCTACTCCTTCCTGTCTTGGAGTTTGGCTGCTGTTGCTGGCATTTTTTTTTTTTTTTACACACAGGCGACATTGATGGGCCTAAACCCAGAGTTCTTTTTCCACCATCAAACTCCGTTGTATAAGTCGGGAGTACTCCGTTAAGATTTGAAGGATCTTTTCCTCGAGTTGCCCTTACCTGCTCCAATTTTGCCACCCTTTTTGAGAGGGTAGCTACCCCATCGGTGAGGGAAGCCTCTGGTGTCTGTAATTCGATTGAGTTGACCTATCGGTGGCTCAATCTTTCAATGGAGCGGAATGTTTCGGTGACTAACTGGTCGAAGGAAATGTCAGGTGATAAGCTATCAATGACCTGCTGGATGTGGGCTGGCAGATGGTGCATGGAGGATTCCATGAGGAACTCCTGGCTAAAATATCTCCCAGCATGTGCATTAATCTCTTGAGGAAGTCAAAGGGGTGTAGGTGCGAGAGTTTCATGGACCTTGCTAACATCTCCATTTTCCAATCCACAGTGGGAGGATGGCATCCAAGAACCGCGGCCTTTAACATCGCATGTGCGCAAGGGCTGTACGGATTGCTTAATACGTGAAGATATGTGTTACGCGTTAGGGGTGCGCATGCGCCAGCAATTTTAGCTTGTCGTGATCACCTGTGATTCTACCAAATACATTCAATTAAAATATGAGATGAACGTAGGAGAAGTTGTTTGCTATCTGAAGATGAACTAAAAAAGATAATAAGAAAAATGGAAAGTTCCCAAGGAAAATTAATAAAGGCTAAATATACTATAGTCTTTAACAAAATCTGCATATATATATATATATATAAATATATATATATATATATATATATATATATATATATATATATATATATATATATATATATGAAGGGGTGGGTGAGGAAAATAGGGGGGGGGGTGAATGTGATGGAGGAGGTAGAGCTGGACCTCGATGACGTCACAACTTGATTTTAGTCATAATATTAGCTTAGTAATTATAAAATAATTAATTTTAACCAATATATACTTAATTTAATAATCATTGGGAAGGGGAGGCAATAGAGAACGAACGAAGGAAGAAAGTAGGTGGGGTGACTAAATCTGTGCACTGAAGAATAGAAAAGAAAAATAAAAGAAACAAAAGAGAAAGTGGTTAGAAAGAGAAGAAACACGAGATCAACAAAGAGAAACAAAAAAAGAAAGAGAAATGACGGGGAAGGGGGACTGAGAAGGGGAAGGCAATGAGGAAGGAATAAGGTGCGAGTGGGTAAGTGAGAAAGATAGTGAAAAAAACAACAAATAAGAAAGAAACAAAAAATAACAAGAAGAAACAGACAACGAAATATCTGAAGAACTTGAAAGAGAAACGAAGCGCCTGGGGTTATCGGCCCACCTCGAGATGCACGCGCCGAACTTTGAGATAAGGATTCCCCGAATTTGGGTGTTTATTGTACATTATGACAACCTGGCATGTACAAAAAAATCATGTGCACTCTCACGAAAAAAGTATACGCTCATGTGCGTCTTCTTTGACAAACTGACCTCACCACTACTCAGAACATAGCACTACATGGCTATGAAGGGCCAATTTATCGTGGGAATTAAAGATCGATGACTTCATGTTTGATAGCGCTTAGAGGGGGAAAGAAAGGCGGAGGGGGTAACTCTTAGGGGCATTGGTGCTGGCCTATCTCAGCATGTAGAAAAGCAGCTACAGTCGAAGTCATGAAGACAAAGCCTCTGAATCGGAGAACCTAATTATGTACTCACACATCTACAATCGTGTACACCTATTTATACACATTGTACAGGATTTACTTTTATGTAAATTACGAGGACTTTTTCAAATAAATCTGGCAAAGAATAGAAATAAAAAATATATATAAAATAACTAAATTATTATATAAAAAAAAATTATAACGTATATCAGAGTTATGTGCAGTTTTAGCCTTTTCTCTCCGCATTTCACCAATTTCAACTGTTCCACCAAATTTCCTGCCATACGATTTCAACTTTAGGGTCTATGGCTTCCCATACAAAGTTCAAACGAGTAGAGACAGGGGCGGCATTTTGCCATGGGTAGCATGGATTGCCGGGAGAGGAAAAAGACGGGGGAGGGGGGAAAGACCACCCAGTACCCAAGACGTCCCTCCTTTTTTGTTAGTTATGTTGTATTGTATATAATTTGTGTGCTTATTTACTATTTATAAATATATTTTTGTTGCTACACGTATAAGCAATGATAATTATGTGTTATTTATCCAAATAGATGAATAATAATAAAAACAAAATAATAGTTGCTCCTGACTATTTTGGGGGAGGCCCAAACTGTTCAAGAGGGGGCTCCAAAGGGGGGTTTTCGCAAGGGACGAAATTTAAAATCTAAAAAAAAAGCAGCCATGGTTAATTTTTTATAAATTTTCTGAACTTCACCATTTGTAATTCTTTGGGTATAAAAAATTTCACAAAATTTCGATACCTATATTTATTTCTGAACTTCACCATTTTGTTTTTTGATATTATAAAAGAATTATTAGAAATAACTTTGATAAAAAACATAAGTCATAACCAAACTAAGATGAAATTATTATTCAAATACTCAAAAAAATCCCCTTCTTAAATTATAGAGTTAGTGATAATAATGATGATGATGATGATGATGATGATGATGATGACCTGAGATAATTTTATTTTACTCTGGGGATTTATAATTTTGCATTGCCCATCGCTTCTTAAGAGTGTAGGAGGGATATGTAGGAGGAAGGGATTTTGCTTTACAAAAATACTCTATGTAGGTAGTATAGGGTAGTGTAATCATAGCCATTCAATTAACTCCTCGTAATTGAACACAAAGTGTAAGTTTTGACTGGATCTTCCATCCACATTTTTTACAATTAAAGCGATTCTCAAATACAACCTGATTTACCTGGATATATTTTTACCACTGTCCTTTCTTCTCATTTATTTTTTTAATCTGTCTGCCCTCCCCTGCCTATAAGTACAGAGGATACCTCGTTGGATTATGTAAGTTTATTTTTTAGTTTTAATAATTAAATCGAGTGAAATTACTTACCATAACCAAGCCATATTTTACCATCCGTATTAAATTGATATCATAAACATTCGAACAACTTTTCGCAAGTTGATTCCTGGTGAAATTTATGCACTGGTTCTTTCCTTGGAATCCGGTATAAGTTAGCGATTTGGGGCGATTTGGGGCGATTCGAATCGTTCTTGTGCAGTCTTGGTCGTTTTTCTTTTTTTTAGGCTATTGCTATCCTCTCTATCCATTTGTTTTTCTTCTGTCCTCCTTCTACTTATCATTCTCTCTCCCTCTCTCACACACCCACACATTATTTTACTCTTGCATTCACAGGATCTTGCCTGAGTCACCTTCCTTCCAAAAATGCCTTCAATCCAAGTCCTGTGTATTATCTCCCTTTTAAATGGAGCAAATAAAGCAAGTGGTGATGGCAAAACAAAGAGCTAAGAATCTTTTCAATCTTGTCCGTTATTCGCATTTCGGAAGAATACATCGAGGGAAATAGTTTAACAATCACTCAAACTTTAATTTATGCGAAAACAAAAAACAGAAAACTTCGTCTTTTTCAGGGTTACTCAGAGCAAGTCAGACTCGTTCGTGATGAATGCGATGAAAGGCGTTCATTTCCAGGCGAGAATGGACACAAAACGTCAGCCTTACCCCCACGAGGATATGTAGATCTTACACAAGCCATCAAGCACATAACCAATCAAAGTACCACTGTCTTTGCTCTCCTGTCTTTACGGCACAACAGACACTCTTCTATGTTCCAAGAAATTTTGTCGGTCGGTAGTTGTATCCAAATACCCGTGATGCGGAACGGATCCCTCACACGACCAAAGAAGGAAGGGGGGTCGCTAGTTGGTATCAAAAGCAAACGAGGACCGGCTCCTGGTGCTCTCAGGCTAACCAACGATTGTCATTCTGATCTTTATATTGGTTTCATATACGGTCGTGTGATGGGAGGTTCTAGCCAAGAGACCGATAGCGTTACCTCACCCTCATTTTCACTCCGGTTCGTTGGACGAGCCAAATTTGTCCTCGAGTCTCATTACGTGGGCTGCTTTTATGGACATTCCGCGAGTCTTTACTTAATACAACACAAACACGGCAAAACCTACATTTGCTTCAATAATGATAGGATAGTATTTAGAAAAAAAATTGATAACATCCGTGGACTCATTTCAGCTTTTAAAAATGCAGTCTCCTATCGGCCGACCCTGATATAAAAAATGGCTCTCATATATATATATATATATATATATATATATATATATATATATATATATATATATATATATATATATATATATATATATATATATATATATATATATATATATAATTAGGTAAAAGGCCATGTTGTATCCAGGTTCTATTGAAATCCACAGCTGTGGCAGCGTTATTAATTTTAACTTGTATTTTCTTAATATTTCTTACAAGTTTTTAAACGGGGTCTTCAATGTTTATAAAACAATGTTTTGCTCCAATTTAGATGACATTCACGGATGTTTTTTCTCGCCTCGAAAACCCCGTTAAAAAACTTGTAAGAAATATTAAGAAAATACAAGTTAAAATTAATAACGCTGCCACAGCTGTGGACTTCAATAGAGCCTGCATATATATACTCGTATATATATATATATATATATATATATATATATATATATATATATATATATATATATATATAAATGTAGCTGAGTTCTACATCTGCAATTTCCTGTTCATTGCATATTTTACCCATTTCCCGGCTATACCCCAACTTCTAGGGAAAAGGGGGAGGGAAGCTAGGAGGAAGGTAGTGATTGGATAGTGTTATCGTAAGCTTTCTCTCATAGTCCAAATGCAAATTGATAGACGCCGGGCTTCGGTACTAATGTTTAAACTCCGAGTGTAGGCTGAAAATGAATGTGACCATTATTTGTCCGGGCTCAATGGTGCTGAGTATATGAAGGAAATATTTTATGAGGCACTCCAAAAAGGAGGAAGGTCGAATAATAGAGATCTGCTCCATCGACGGGGAAGTACTTTCTCTTTTGCCGGGGCGAGGCAAATGCACCCAATGCAGACTTCACGTGGGGCTACATATGTACCTATGCATGTGTATTTAACGATACAAAGGGCATGGTTGGAACAAAGGAGACCTGCTCCGATAACAGGAAGTTTATAAAGGAAGCCTCACAAAGCTGGGCACAGCAAATATCACAAGGCTCTCCTCGTTCACTAGACCTTACCCCCAACTTAACTTCTTTTTCTGGGGTGGTAAAGGCGAAGGTGGCTCAATGAAAATTACAGATACGAGACGCATGAGAGAAGGTATCATAAATAAATGTGCTGAAATGGACTGAAATTTGGAGTTTATGCATAGGGTTCATCGGAGTCTTGATTGATTCTCGCAAGGCGAATCGAATTTCGCGTTACAAATGACGAAAATCACATTGAAGATATTTATTAATCCGTAACACTATTATTTTAGAAAGGCAATTTTGGGGGGGACAGTTTGTTTTTTTTTCCCTCTCTAGTTCAAGTGTCACTGTGTTATTGTAATTTTATTTTTAAAAATGTTAACAGAATGAAACTTTTGGAAATTATCTAATGTTTAATAAAAAATGGATTGGAAAGGAGAGAGATTCAGAGATTTTCCCCAAATTATTAAAATTCAGGCGGGGGTTTTAGTATATTTGAAGATTTTATCAAAGTTCTTTCTAAGAAGAATTCAGAAAAAATAAATATGATTATCGAATGTTTTAGAATTAAAATTAAAATAATTACAAATCGTGAAGCTCAGATATGTATTAAAATTAAGGCATGGCTGATTTTCTTTTTTAATTTTTGGTATATAGAAGCATATTTAAATAAAAAACAAGAGCTCTGATGATTTTATTTTTTTCGTATATCAAAAGAATTCCGATAAAAGATTCTCTTGCCTTTAGGCCTAGAAAATAAGCATAGATCTAAATAAAACCTAGAACAAGAGTAAATTATAAGGAGACAAAAGGAGCGGCTTCACCACTCCTCCTAGCTTGCGCTCCGCAGGCAGACATTCGATTAGTGGCCTACAGGTTAATCGATTTTGGCAAAGGCCTTTCGGTCTAAAAAAAAAAATTTAAGTTCTAGTACCTATCATCATCATCACAAACTCTATAATTGTATAACGGGATTTTTGAAGATGAGTGAAAAATTAATAAAAAAAAAATTCCTTAGTGGACAAATGACATGTTTTTTTATCAAAGTTATTTCTAATAATTCTTTTATAATATCTAAAAACAAAATGGTGAAGTTCAGAAATAAATATAAATATCGAAATTTTGTGAACTTTTTAAAAGCCAGAGAATTACAAATGGTGAAGTTCAGAAAATTTATTTTTTCTATAACTATATTTTAGCAACGTGATATTTTGAAAGGGGGAAAATTTAGTTTAGAGTTCCTTTTTAAAATTATTATAATTGGCGAAGTTCAAAAATTTTATAAAAATTTAACTATGGCTGCTTTTTTTTATTTTAAATTTTAATCTTAGTAGCGAAGAAAACAATCCTCATGATTCTTTTATTTCATATAAATTTTCTCTAATAATTTCATTTTGCTTTACTCGTTTCTAGGGGTCAATAGCTATTTCTCCCTGATAAAGATTAAAATTAAAAATATATTTTAGAAATAACCTCTATAAAACTTTCTTTATACCCCCCCCGCCTCCTAAATCCATGCTTAAATAATTTTAATAAATTTTCTAAACTTCACCACTTTTAATTTTTTTTATTTAAAAAAATTTCCAAACATTCGCGAATCCTATTATTTTTTTCTGAACTACACTAATTTGTTTTTTCAAACTCTAAAGGAACTCTTAGAATGAACATGGATGAAAACTTAAAATATACCTGTTATAACCAAACTAAGAGAAAAAATATCTATTTTTATTCAAACCTCCCAAGAATCCCATTCTTAAAATATACTGTTAAGGGTATGTACTGGAAACCTTTTACATTTTTTAGACCCAAACCCCGTTGCTAGAGATAGATAGGTTGTAGGCCACAGACCGAAGGTCTGCTTGCGAAGCGCAAGCTTCTCCTCTACGGAGGAATGGCGAAGCCGTTAATTACTTAGTCAACGCCAATCCTTCCATGATACTGGGAGGATCCCCGACCGGATAATGAAATCTATATAAGGTCAGTATGACAACCGCTGGTTGTATGCAACAAAGCCCACAGGAAAAATTAATACGAGGATTCCAAGTACTTTCGAACTTTATTTCGAGTTCTTTATCAAGGAATAACAAAAGTATTGAAAATTGTAATATATATATGAGGATGATACAGAGGAGAGGGAACGCCAACAAGAAAAGCGAAAAGCCAATCAACCAAATGAATACCTATGAAATGGAAACATTAGGAGGAGCGAAGAGTGACAGAAAAAAAGGAAGATAAATACAAACTAAGATCATTAAATCAGGTAAATTCAAAAGACTAAATGTTCACTAGAGGATTAAAATACCACCTAAGCAATTAGGGGGGGAGAAAACTGAGCGAGATATTAACATCGAAGGTCAGGATTGAAAAACCAAGGTAGAATAAACACAAATGTTCTAAAGACTTGGCTCGAACGAAAATAAATACACAGACATAAACATGGGGCTACATAGATGCACACAAAAAATAAAATTAAATAGTTTATTAATATAAATATTTAGTCTCAAATTAAAAGTTTTGACAGTGCATTGTGAATATAATTTAAAAGATAAACATCGAGTTTATATAAGCCAGGACTTAAATTAAATTTGTGAATTTACTAATAAAGGTCGATTCAATGATATTTCGTGAAATTTTATCGTGATTATGACAGATGATTTTAGCAGAATTCCAATCAATATTGTGATTAAGATATGACATATGAACATAAAATGAGCTGATTTTTTCAACGCGACGGACATTTGTTTGAAGAACCTTATGGTGTGCATGGTATCTTCACTGGTGATGGAACGCCCGTGGTTCACCGTCTCCCTTTCTCTATATACTTACGGGTGTGGGTGGGTCCTGTGTGTCATCGTTCCGAGGTCTTCCAGCAACTGGTCTTGGAATTGCTGGTAGAAATTATCGTTCTCCTCAGGTGATATTGCAAAGACCTCTTTCCAATCTCTTCTGAATTTCCTTTCAAGAGATTCCGGATCCTCTGTGATGTTATCGCCTTCTTTCGGCCTGGGAGGCAATCCCCTAAGTTTTCGGATGCTATTCCAAAAAAATACAGAATTTCTCTCCCTGTTTAGTCTGCCTATGATATCGTCCTAGATTCCGTTTTGCTTCTCGAGGATTATTTTTTTTAGCTCCTCGCTTAGCTGTCTCATTCGGGCTGCCTTTTTCCGGTTTGGGCCTGTCCTACCGACTTCTTCGTAAGTCTCCTTGTGTTCCCTGGTGATATCTCTCATGTTCAAATAGAAAAACAAGCAGTGCCTATGTTTTGAACGTTAGTTTGTCCTTAAAATTTTCCTTAACTGTTTTTTGGTCAATTTTGTATTTCTTGTTTTTAAGTAGAAAAGTATACATAGTGTAGCATTCTGTAAGTCATTCCATTTCTGTTCATTCCCTGAAGATAACCGACCACGGTCGAAAGACGTCTCGGAATAAAATGTCTTTTGCGAATGTTTTTTCTCGCCTACAAGACCCAGATAAAAAAACAACATGCCCTCCTACCTAATTACAAATTTACAAATTACAAATTAGGTTAAAGTGGTGAAATTGTGTGGTAGGTATATAAAGGTGTGAATATGTTTTCTAGTTTGCCCTGGTGTTAGGGCATCACTAGCATTCTTCATGTTGTGTATTTAAAAAAATTTTTAATTCCTCCGTCAAAAAGTAGCTGGCTGTCATTGACAGCCAGTTTCCTCCGTCATAATATTTATCTTTCTTTTTAGGTATTTCCACCTTCGAAGCATTCAAGCCTTTCAAGGTTGACTTTCTTGCTGAATGATTCTCAGTGTTGATTGGTTTGTAGTCTCTTAATATGGGCATTTAGCCTCTTTTCTTAGTTTGAATTTTGTTGACTTTTAGTTTACTTATTAACATTTGGGTATGGGGAGTTGGGCACTTCGCCTCTTTTTATTCTTGACTTTTGATTATTATTAGGTTTGGGCACTTCGCCTCTTTTATATTTAAATTTATTTTTAATTTTATTAATTTTTTACTATATTTATTTATATTTGGGGGGGGGGGACTTTTAACGTGGGCACTACGCCTCTTTTTTCAATATGTTTCTTAAAATTTGTCAACTTGGTTGTCTAATCATCAAACTTTTTAGTCTTGGTATCTTAGGGTCACATAATTTTAGAGAAGTGGACTAATACTACGTAAATATAGGTAGTACCACTTCTCTCGCGCAGGTTCTACTGCTTGGGAACAAAGCAGTTCTACCTATAGCGCGTCTCCGGTTTGCACGAATGTTTAAGTTTAGGTTCAAATTCGGGAGTATAGTTTGATCTATCTTGTCCCATGTCTTTCTCCTTAGCCTTTGGATCTCCGTATTGATCGGCTTTAGACCGATTCTCTGGTGAAGAGTCGATTGCCGAGTACGGTCGATCCTTCGCGTGCCTGTAATCAGCAGCGTGGCTTTATTCTGCACTCTCTGCATCATTCTGAGAGAGGTACAGCTTGCCATCTGCGTGATCACGGCCGGGTACACCAGGACTGGGCGTACCAAGGCCATGTACAGTTTTTTGATGTTAGGCACGCTGAGGCCTCTGAAGCGGTAAAGTTTCTTCAGCTCTCGTTTGGCTAGGGAGACTCTGGTATTTATGTGGGTCTTATATCCAGATTTAAAGAGTCGTAAGCCCAGGACATTACCCTCGTTGGAGTACGGATAGTGTTCATTATTGACGACAACGTCATCAGTTTTTCGGCGGTTCATTGGAACGATCGTGAACTTCTGGCGGTTGGTCTTTATTTTCCACTTTCTTTCATATCTATTGATATTTTCTATTTCGACAGCTGTCGCCCTCGCCTGGCTTCCAGAGTTCCTGAATGGACTCAGGACGATTTGGGTGATGTCGTCTGCATATTGCAGATACATCGAATCGTACCTCACTGGAGCAGGCAGGTCTATTGTGTACACGAGGTACAGCAGAGGGCTGAGACAGCTGCCTTGTGGAACTCCCGCTTCTAGTTCGAATTCGGGTCCTTTGCAGCCCTCGATTGAAATTTGGGCTCTCCTATCGGAGATGTAATTGCAAAGGATCCTTTCCAGGAGTGGGTTAAGCTGGAGGTTGAGGATCTTGTACTGTAATCCTCTCAGCCAAACCTTATCGAAGGCCTTCTTAACATCACGCAGCACCACGTCTACGTACCGCCTCTCAGCTTTGCTGCAAGCGAGTTTCTCCGCAAGAAGGGCGAGGGCTGTTTCCGTTCCTCGACCCTTGCGGAACCCGTGCTGCTGAGGGTTGTGGGCTCCCAGCTCGGCAAGTTGTTGTTGAAGCCTGTCAGCTAGGAGTCTCTCGTAGACTTTTGCAATGAACTCCAGCAGGGCGATTGGCCTGTAGTTTACCAGTTGATCATGGGGTTTACCTCCCTTGGGTATGAAGATCATCTTCGCAATCTTGAGACCTTCCGGGAAGTAGCCCGTGTTCAGGGAAGCGTTGAAGATATTAACGATTCTCTGAATGATCTGCTGTGGGGCGTTAACCAAGTTGTTTCTGGTAATACCCGTCCAGCCTGGTGCCTTTTGTCGAAAGGCTTTTACAGTGGCCTTGACGTCCTCTGATGTTATGGGACGTCCGTGACTTGCCATCTCCCTGCCTTCGTTGACTTGCTGTAGTGGGTGTGTGCGATGCGTTTCCTGATTAGGTTGTTCAATCAGTTGGCCTTCGAATTCCTGGTCGAACTCAACGTTTTCCTCGGGTGTAATCCTGAAAACGTTTTTCCAGAAGTTCCTGAACATATCCTCGAGAACCACCGGGTTCTCAATGTAGTCTCCGTTCTCCTTTATCCGAGTCTTGGGTCTTGGTGTAAGTCCCTTTAAGTTCCTGACTTGGCGCCAGAACTTGGCCGGGCTAAGTTCGCTGTCGACTTTGGCTATCAAGTTGTTCCATATTTCCCCCTGTTGGAGGTTGATAGCCTCTCTAAGCTCTGAGCTTAGGCGTCGGAGCAGCAAGCTCCTTTCCCGGCTGGGACCCTCCCGTCGTACTTCTTCGAACACTTCCCTGTGAACGCGAGCGATATCTCTCATCTCCTCTGTCCATCTGGGCTGAGGAGGTGTTTTATACCCTGTAACGGGTATGCTCTCGCGGTCCGCGTTTAGTATGGACGTTGTTATCCTCTCCAACTCCCTGTCGATCTCCTCTAACGACGCCGTGCTGAGGTCAGCTGGCGCATAGTCACTGAGTCGTTGCTTGTAACGATCCCAGTTGGCCATGGCGTAATTTTTCCGGAGAGGGGCTGGGAGCTGGATTGGTGCGAGAGATATTGTAGTGAGAATCGCTATGTGATCACTAGGGACTGCCGGGCCTGGCTCACTATGGTAGTTGAAAGGAAAGCCTTCTCTTGTTAAGATTATGTCAGGCTTAGTTGCTGACCGGGAAGTGATATAGGTCGGAAAATCCGGCCCTATCCTTTGAATGTTCTTTCTTCCCATAATCAATTCCAAGTTTCGGCCTCTATCGTTGGTGCTACCATAGCCTGCCGCACGGCATCTGGCATTGAGGTCTCCCCCTAAGAATGCCATTCTGCGGTGCCCGAACAGTGTGTAGAAGTTGCATAACGGGAGATATGCTCGTCGAGGGGGTTGATATGCTGCAGCTATCACGAGGTCTCCGACCAGGGTGTGTACCTCGATTGCCACAAAGGACTCATCGAGTTCTGGTAGTTGTTTGAAGGAGATGTTCCTCTTGACAGCTATTGCAGCACCATCAAACCTTTCCTGGGAATGGTTCTTCATGATCACTCTGTAGCCCGGTATTTTAATGCGACCAGCTGTAGTGTCGATACCGTGCTCCGTGATGAGAATGATGTCAGGGTCGTGCACACGGAATATGTTACCATATGCCGTGGCTTTCTCCTCCCATCCATTCACGTTGAGTGTCAGAATCCTCATTCTGTTGCTTACTCTCTCCATCTATTTGTCACTTAGTGCTTCTGGGTGATGTTCTTTTTTCTCCCGTTTCTCTTCTTCCTAAACTCAGCGTTTGAGATCTGCTCGCATGTGCTGTGATGTAGAATCACATTTTGCGCGAGCAGGGCCTCCTCCACAGTCTCGGGATCTACTTCTGAGTCATATTCCCATTTGTAGATCTTAGACCTTATGCCCTGGAATATGCTCCTGGTTTCCATCTCCTCCGGGAAGGGGAATTGCTCACAGGCGTATATCCTAAGGTTGATGTAGTTCGCCCTTATCTTCTTCACTCTCTTCTTCTGTTCTTTCTTATCCTGGGGTTTGGGTGTATCAGTGTCTGAGGAATCTGAGGATTCCGAAGAACTGCTATTATCTGAGTTGTTATTTTTAGCCGAATTTTGTTTACCATGGGTGGGAGCAGGAGTTGTCGCCTCGACTGCTACTTTCCGTGCTTTATTATTAGGTTTCTTGATTGTGTCCGTAAGAGTCGTAGTTGCAGAATTCTGTTCCTTCGGGGCCATCTGCAGGTGCAGCACGTCCCCCGAGGGTGGGTTGTCCGGGAACCACATTTGTTCCATACCGTTCTTTGCCAACATTTGGTTCAGGACTGTTGCAAATGTACCCGGGCGGGCCAAGTTCATGACGTGTGCATGGAGGATGCATGTCATTATTTTGGTGGAGCCCTCGTTTTCTATTTTCAGATACGTCTTCTTGGCGTCCACCTCGGAGATGGCCGCCTTAGCCGCCTGGGCGTAGGACGTGTTCGCTCTACGCGTCTCCTCGTTCTTCTTGGCTTCCTGCTTTCTTCTCATAATTTCTTTTTTGGCGGGGCATGACATGGCCATAGTCCTATGACCTTGCCCACAGCTTATACACTTCACCGTGTTACTGTCACAGTTGCGCCAATTGTGGCCCTTCTGACTGCATTTGGAACAGGATTCTTGGGGCTCCTTACAGTCTTTGGTGGGGTGAGATTCCATCTGGAAGCACTTGAAGCAGAACTGTACTGGGGTGTATTCCCCCTTTTCCACCTGTTCGCCGCTGATCTTGGCATTGAACATTAGCAGTCCTTGTTCCTTGGCCTTATGTGCCATGGTAGTCTCCGCGAAGACCCCCTTGAACACATGCGTGTATTCACCGCCGTCCCTTCTATTCAGAAACTTAATTACTTCGGCTACCTTGGCCCAGGCTTGCCGAAGCTCAATCTCCTCTCGGATCTCCTCCGCGGTATGCTGCCCAATCCATGGGTCGATTCGACGACATACCACGCTCCTATGGGCCAGAATCTGGGGGGGTACTGCTGGCTGTAGTCCAATGGCTCGCAGCGCTTCTACTGCCTTTTCTTTGGTTATTTCCTCGATATCCTTTTCCCTCTCGCAAATGGCGATATAACCTGAGGGGATATCCAGCAGCCTAACCATAGCTATGCCCAGTGCTCCATACACGGCCTCAAAAGTGGATTCTCTGCTGGGTTTGGGTTGTCCGTCGACAACCCGCAGAGGAATCCTGGTCGTGTGGTCCTGGGCCATCTCTACGCAAGAGTGGCCCTTCAGTCCAGTTAATAGTTTATCTTCGTTCGCTCTCGATGTGGGTGATTGGTGTTTCTTCAGATTGGTGCTCCTTCTCTTCTTGGATTGTTAATTGGGGTAGTTGGTGACTCCCGCTACTTCATCACTAAGCTTACGTGAACTGAACTGCCAAATGGGGGGGGTGAATGATGGAAGGTGGACCCGGGCGAGGCCCCTCAGATGGGTGATGAGTGGCGGACTTGATGATGGGTGGTGATAGAATCAACTACCACCCCCCGGGGGTGCCGCCCCATCTGGGGTTTGGATATCGATGCTGTTTCCAACTTACACAGGGACGGTTGTATGTCCCCCTGTGGTCTTGGCCGGAAGCTACCCTTAGAGATTAGAGCGAACTCTTCCCCAAAGCTTTCAGCATCGCCTCGTAACCGGGCGGTCTCTTCCGTAGAGTTCCACAGTGGGCTAATCCTCAAACCTGCTTTCCTTTACGTCCCCAATTATGTCTATCAAAGTGGACCGACATAGTTGTGGCGAGACTAGATGAGTGGCAGATCAGTTCATTTCAGCTTCGCGACTCCGTAGTGGGAGGGGGGGGGGGTTAGCACGACATCAAATCTTCTTAGTGCCGGTATAAAATTCGTAAAAGAATTCTCCCCGTAAGGTTGATGAGGCAACAAAAACTTGGCGTTTTGAGCCTCCCTTGCCTTTGGCTTTTCCTCCTTTACCAAAAATGAGATCTTCTCAGCGTCGACTTTTGAAATGAAATTCTGCTGCCTTCCCTACCTAATTATATATATATATATATATATATATATATATATATATATATATATATATATATATATATATATATATATATATATATATATTATGCAAAATTTCAAAAAATTGTTAATTACACGAAACTAGGTATGAGGGTAAAATACAAGATTGACTACGAAAGTTTTCAAAAAAGTTTGGATGAAGTGAAAAAGAACCCCTGAATTGTATCGCAGAGATGCAGGCCATCATTTACACCCCCAGAAAATCAATGAGGTCATTAACCAGGCTGTAATGCATGTGGAGATCCGCTAATATTCATACAGGGTGAGAAAGCGCCAGCTTCTGTCACAGAAGATGAAGGACAAGCGGATGGAATGCGAATGCGAAGCTTGAGAACAAACTGAAGCAACCCCTCAAACCTGACATCCTTTGGTTCTTCGCAGACGAGAAGAATTTGTGCCAGGAGCAGGTTATAACTTGCAATCCAACCGATGGCTTGCTGCTGTATCCACCAAAGATGTACCGAGAGTCATTAAGACCAAGTTCTCAGTCCACATGATGATGTTTGACGAGATCAGTAGCGAGAGTCACGTTATACCCCGTTTATTTTCCCGGAGGATTCCCAGACTCGATACGGAGTGGTAGGTGAAGTTCTTGGAGTAGTTGCCCTTGATAGAGAAGCCAGCCGCTGCAAGGCCATACTTGTAGCAGCAGTGTTCAGGACTCAATCTTAGCTATTAGGCAATACCTTTGACGACATCACTCCGAACGCCCTCTGGATTATTATTTGCGGGGGCATAGTTGAGAGAGAGACCAACAAGTTCATGTCCACTACCAAGGTGGAGTTTAAGTCCAGGATCCCCACAGTTTTCACCATTGAAAAAAGGGACCGCCGAGAAGCTCTGCAACAGGTTACGACGATGCCTAGAGGCCGTGGTTGAGGCTGGCGGCGATTTCATTCAATAAAATGAATAGCAGAATCCTTCAAGTATTTAACATGTAACGTTGGTAAATACATCTGTATAAATTAACTTTCTGGGTTATTTTCTTTTATATTGAAATTAGGCGACATATTACCAACTGCACCCAGTATTTCGCAAATTTATAGTGAAGAAGAAACTTTGAAATTCATTATACATTTATTGGGAGTTTCCAACGTTTAAAATTTCCTTCTAATTTAAAACTTTTTCTAAGCGGTTACTAAAAAGATAAAAATTGCAAGATCTAAAATCGGGAATGAGTTAAGAGCTCTTATGTCTACTATTACCAAGTATTTCCCCACTTGAATATTTTCTACTAAATTATCTTCGTTTGTCAAAATTAAATATAGGATATCATGTTTTCGTATTGGTTCACCTACATTTTGATGTAGGAAATTGTTGGTAATAATTTCTACAAGTCAATTTGCTGCGCTAACCGCACGCAACCGTTACTCTTTGCCTAATTGAAATTGAGAAAACTTCCAAAAAGAATATTCTCGTATTTTTCTTTTTGCCTTAGTGGCCTACAAATTGCAGATATAGGGATGTAGATAGATAAAAGAGCGATGAAAAAAATAAAGAACAAACGTAGCATGCAGCGTGTTACAAACAGTTTCCTGCATCACCGGAGCACTGTTGGCGAGCGGCCAATTGCCTGCGCCATTATGAGTGTCAAGAAAGACATTCACAAAAAGCATTGGAAGCGCCTGCTTGCATTTTTTGGCATCCCACAAAGCCAGCAAAATTTATTTTATTATCACAAACTCGATAACTAATATCTCATACAAAATATCAATAATGATTTATTTTATTATCGCAAATCTTCGTGTGTTTTTTTTTATAAAATAACGCCCTCTCCTTTTCTCCAGAACATATATCTATTAAATATTTTATAGCCTGGTAACTTAAACTCTCCAATAAGGTCCTGTTTTAACTTTCGATCTAAGTTTTCGTGACTGAGATAATATTGATATCTTCCGATACAACTAAGACCTTCAATACATCAAATTTGTTTCATAAACTACGCGCATTTGTGTAGAAACAAGAAAACAAATTATGTTAGGTTTTTTAGAATTTTTAGTGGACATTTTATCATTATTATTATTACAGTCGCCGCAACGGAAGTCTGGACCCTCGCTATTTTATGTTATCTTTATATTATTTAATTCCATTAGGTTAGGTTAATATAATTAAAAAACACTTTTGTTGATACTTTTAATACTTTATGATCTGCCCCCTGGCCTTGATGACATCCTGCATCCTTTCGGGCATACTTGCAACGAGATTTTCCAAGTTATTCAAGTCCACAACACTTTCTTGATGACCTCTGAAGGTCCTGCACTGATGACACATTGGCCCCATTAAGCTTGTCTTTGATGACTTTCCATGTGTTTTCAATGGGGTTGAGATCGGGACTGTTCCCAGGCCAGGCCAACACGTCGATGCGCTTTCTCTGTAGCAATTGCTTGATCAAATTAGCCTCGTGACAAGGAGCTGAATCATGCCTAAAAATGGATGTTCCATGAAGTTCCATATGATTAAATAGATGACCTTCCAAAATTTCCTTGTAGCGCTGAACATTCATGGTCACATTCTTGGGCAGGAAATATAAACCACCTCTTCCTAACTTGGCACTGAAACAACCCCAAGCCATAACTGAGGGACTGTGTTTTAGTCTTCACTGTGTACTGGGGGCTGTACCTGTTTGACCCAACTGGCCTCTTCACCTTTACTCTGTCTGACCTTATGACCTGAAATGGGCTTCCATCTGCCACATGACCTCTGATCACTGTTCCACTGTCCAGCCCTTGTGTTGCTTTGCAAAATGAAGCCTCTTCTTCCTCATGCAGTCATTCAACAGCGCGGTGAGCGTGGCAGTACGGCTGGAGAGTTTCAAATCTTTCAGAAGACGATGCTGTACGGTCCGTTCCGAGACATTTTGGAGGAGGTTAGAGTACATTTCCTTGAGTTTCCTGGCTGTTATCCTAGGGTTCTTCATAACAGCCTTCTTTAGCAAGTAATCTGTCCGCGGTGTAGTCTTTTTCTCTGATCCCTGGCGCTTTTTATGTTGGGGTATGGTGTTTGGTGGAAGCTCACGGGCAGCAGAGAGGAGCGCCATTACGGTAGATTTTGCCTGCCCTGTTCGCAGGCATATTTCACTTATCTTAACATTTTCTTCCCTCAAAGTGTATATACGGACCTTTTCCTCATTTGTGAGAGGCTTGGGACCCATGGTTGGAGTGCTAGTTAAAAAATATATGATCAGCTAAATATCTTCAAGAAACCACCAAAATGAAAGTAACCGCAAAAAAATGAGCGTCCCCTTACGACCAAGTCTGAGCGCGTACTGAATAATACAGCCGACACAATGCGTATATATACCTAACAGACGTTGCCAGAAACCGCAACAAAACATTAACCAATTATAGCACTTTCCCCGCAACGATTATTGGACCTATATCAATGAATATAATATGACCAAAGGTCCAGACTTCCGTTGCGGTGACTGTATTATTACGTCGATGGGAATTGTAGGGCACACATGTATGCACCTGAAGTGTGTACATGTAGATACCCTACACAACAGAAGCCGATGGCTTGGAGAGAAAGTGAGTCTGGAATTTCGAGGTAAAGGCTCGATTTTCTCACTGTAATAAAGTGGTAGCTTCCGTATCTGGGCTCAAGTCAGACGGGCGCCAGAGAATAAACATTGAGATACTGAGAATGTTTGGAAGTAATAAAAGGGCGTGTGATAAAGCATTTCACCATTCTGTAACAAAGATAGTCAGAAATTTAACAAATGTATGGCTTATGATAAAGCTCCACCTTCTAGAAATATTGACTAATAACGAGGTTCGTCAGTTTAGCCGCTACCCAATCAAAATTAAATAAGGGATTAATTTAAACCAATCAGTAGGTGAACTAAGGGAATGAGCAGCCAAGCACGTGCGCCAACGTCATTTGTAGGCGGGGCGTAAGGCTTACTCGATGGCCGTCATTCCCCTTTATAAATGGGTGCAGAGATGCTAGAAAGGGCATTTATTATTAGTAATTCATTATTGTTACGCGTTCATTAATTCTATTATTATAATCGTCCTGTCGCTCTACAATTCTCCCGCATTACTTTGTCGTTAAGTCAAATCTTGGAATTGTATTCGGAGTATTTCTTATTCGGTGCAAGATGAAATAAAATAAACAGAGACTTGTTTACAACTATAAATAGATTCTTTTATTCATCCCAGCTGCTACCATCTTCTAGAATCAAGTACAAGGCCACCTAAAATGATATTTCCGTTGCGCATTCAATTAACTTGTTACCATTACCGGTGGCAAGCGTTATCCCTATCCTACGAAGCTCACCCCTTTGAGTGGCAACGTTACCACTAATCGTGAAACCAAACTCCTTATTGGTACGAAGAATTACCACTCAAGAGGCAAGCCTCACCTACAGGGGGTGGTAACATTACTATAGCAGAAAAGACAAAGTCCCCCCTCCCTATAGAACCACACGCGTTTACATGATCTCTAGTCTATGACGCAGGTGAAGCCCATCTCACCAGAATATATGATTATGCTCATAGAATTCGTTCTATAAATCAATATAGTGCATTACTTCTTCCAGACAAAAACATTATGAGGGTTTTAATACCAGGGGTGATCAGAAAGTAATGACAGTCGGACTCGTGGCAGAGAAGAGAGACCATGAGTGATAGAAGAGAGGGAAGCGCGAGAGTTGTCTGTTGTGAAGTGTTTAAACTTGTCGCCGACTGGCTGGGTTACATTTTATCGTTGCGTTGTGCGATGCAGCATTGTTGGTTTCTACCTATAAATGAAAACATTGATTTATCGAAAGAATGTTGCAGGTTCTACACGTTCACTAAATGGAACCTCGGGGGGGGGGGGGGGAACAACAGAGATAAGAGGGGAATTATTGCAAGTTTTTCCCCGAGTCTACTCTATCGCTGGAAACTGCTTCCCGCTGGATTCGAGCTTTTGCAGCCGGAAAAACTCAGCTGAAAGATGATCATCGGTTTGGACGGCCCCGCACATCCGTGACCGAAGCAACAACGGTCCGTGTCCGGACCATCATTGGCGAAAATCAAACTGTTATTCTTCGATTACTATCTTTGGAGTTTGGTGTCAGTTATAGGAGTGCACATGACATCGTTCATGAACACTTAGGACTGAGGAAGAAGTGTGTTCGATGGATACCCCATTTGTTAACAGAAGGGCGAACGGGTGTGGATTTATCGTCTCTGGCTGACTGAATTCGAACTAAATGGTCCGAAATGGTTCTTAGATGTTGCTACCGGAGATGAGTGTTAGATTTCTTTCTTCACCGCCAGAGACAAGCAGTCCAACATGATGTGGTTGAGGTGATGAAGAGCTTCAACCTCAGATTATGAAGGAAGGATTTCGCAGCAAGAAGCGCCTTTTCACCATCTTCCTCAATTCTCAAGGACCAATGTGCGTGGATGTGGTGCCTCAACAGTCTACTATCACAGCCAAGTACTACACTTACCAAGTCCTTCTTCAAGTCCTGGAACATCAGGCAAAGTTTGCATCAACCTGCCGCCGATCGTGCCTTTTGCTGCACCACGACAATGGTGCACCCCACAAAGCGCGCCTGACTGCAATTTCTGGAGCCGCAGAGAATCACAATTCTTGCCCACCCACCGTACTTACCTGAACTCGGTCCCTGTGATTTTTGCTCTTTTCCAAAGATCAAGGATGCGATTGTAGGGAAGCAATTTCATCGTATCCAAGACCTGGCAAGAACAGTCAATTCAGTACTACGAGGTATACCAGCTTCTGAGTACAGTGACTGCTTCAAGAATTGTCGAAGTAGAACGTTACATAGAGGCAGGAGAGGGAGTACTCTGAAGGAATGTAGACTATTTTTTTGATTTACCTTTATTCTACCAAAATATACGGTCTCACTCTCATTACTTTCTAATCCCTCGTATACAATGTTCTTTCGTATAATGAATTTGATGCACTTAGTCTGAAGAAAGGGGCCTGGAAATGCTACCTTCCACCTCTTTTTTTCAGTCTCCTCATCAATTGACTGTGTGGCATTCAGGAATCACTTAAGTAATTTAAAGGATCAATCTCTGTTCGTATTAGCGAGCGTCCTTGCACGTACAAGCATTTTAATATGGAATAATTTGCAACAAAAATCTAAAGAATGAGCAGTTTGATGTATTTTATGATATATTATAATGGGTTTACGTCAATCTGCAAAACATTTGATTTAAAAGGGTCCAAATGGACAATGTAGTCAAATGGACGGTTTTTGTTCCCTATCCTAGTGGAATCTGTGCAAACGTTGCAACTAAGGTTAATAACATGCAAATACTACAAAAGCAATTACGATCGCCAATAATTATTACTATCAGACCCATTCAAAAGTGAGGGGTGCTCGTGCATCATACTTTATCAATATTTCTATTTATTCCATATGTTCATTATTTTCTTCGTAACTATTTTGTTTTTTCCATTAACTAAAGTAGGCTTTTTGTATCTATTCTAAAGGAAATAAACGCAAGAATATAATATTTGTTTAATTTGCTTAATCATAAAATATATATGTATATGAAAATATATTAATTACAATACAATACTTCATGTATATTTTGCTCTAATCAAATAAATGGACGATCTGATAAAGAACACTAGTCCCGAGGCGCCTAGGAAGAAAATTGTGACATCTGGCACCTCTTAACAGATGCCTCCGAATTATCAACATTGAAATTATTCACATCTATTTATATTTATTAGATATTGATATTTCTATTGACCTTAAAGAAACACTGTAAGCTCATATTGTTTTATTATTTATGAAAGACGTAAATATAAAATAGGTTAACTGAATTTACCAATTTTTTTTTAAACTCATGTTTGCCGCGATGTATGCGGGGCTTGAGTATAATTTGGGAATTGGAAAGTGTGTAGTCAAAAACACAAAAGAGGCGTCTTCAAGTAGTGCATGTACCTAATAACGGGTACACGCAGGCATGAAAGAAGACGGCAAGAAGACCTGCACAGAGAGGCGGGGATTAAGCCCATTAACAAAGTCATTGAAGAACGGACCCGGAAAATGCAGGATCTGGTTAATCGTGAACTGAGTGATGAAATCACCCAGATGATTAACCAGAACAGAAGAGCTGATTGTCGCCCCAGATTCCCCAGCTCCGCCAACCGAGTGGCTGGCGGAGACGAGGTGCCGTTCTATGCGTAAAATGAGATTAAAAAAACAAAAAAACTGTGAATATAAGATCAAAATTAAGAAAAATGAATAAACTCGAATAATTACTATGAAACCTTACCGAAAAAGACTACCCTACCAAGACAAGAAAAAAACCCCGATTACGACAAGAACTTCAATAGAAGAAAACACCCAAAGAAGAAAGAAGAAACAATAACACTATTAAAACACACACACAATAAAACAAAACAATAAGCACGCACTTAAATATATTTAAAACATATACAAAGTAAGCATTGCACAACATAAACCATAAAAAACTAAAGTTGCTAAGACAAAGGGCTTGAACGCCATAATAATTATAACTTTATAATTATTACCAAAACCAAATACAACAACAATGAATTCACGCATCCAAAAAAAATAAATTAAAGTGATAAGTCTGATCACCAGACCCTAGGCATCTCTTTGCACCTCTACCACACTTCTTTCTCTCTTCTCCACTTGTCTATTTTCTCTATCCCTCCACACACCCTATCGTCTCCCCTCACATGCACCCCCACTTAAACAAAGTCAAAGTCAAATGTAGTATAAGAACCATATCACAGGATGGAATAAGACACTCAAAGACAGCAAAAGAAATCAGCACTTTGAAGTTTTATGAAGTCTTATAGTGAGTCCACACGTCCGAATGGACAGTGGTCAAATAAATGGATTTTCTTCCTAATTGAAACATGAGTAAATAAGTAACCAGTACGGGTCACTTACCCGCTAAAGAGATTAAGCTGTTGGGATCTGAACAAGCAGTGCAATAACTAAGATTAACTGATGTAAACTACACAACTAATACCCGTTGTCAGAAAGATACAACCAGAAAAACTCAGGCAAAGCTCTGAAATTCAAAATCTAGTTTTGCTAAATCTCATATGTATGTATAGGTTTATTGCGCAATAGCGTACATTTATACATAATCTAATAGAAATACAATAATAATATGATATAATAATATATAAATACACATAATATAAGCGTACACATTACGCAAAGCGGGGATCCCGCAACTGTTGGCGTGCAGTAAGACGCGGCGGAGGGTCCCACGCGTGTCTTATCTGCTGCCAGTGGGTGGCGCTGGTCCTCATCACCCGTCGCCCGGCTGGGCGTGGGCAGCGATCAGCGCGGAGGGGATGCATTTCCCAGCACCTCCAGCAGCTCGCTTGTTGGGTTGTAGCGGACCACCTGGGCGGCTCTTGCCTCTAGCACCCTCAGTAGGGCGCCTCTTACAGGGGAAAGGGCTGGCGCTCGTCCTGGCCTGAGGCGGGCGGTGGCTGGGCAGGAGAGGAGGTAGTGCACCAGTGGGCGCCGAGAGTGGCCGCCACAGTGTTCGCACCTCCCTGCCATGAAGTCGGCGTGCAGTTCTTCCCGCGTGGAGTAGCCCAGTCTCACACGCTGTAGCAGCACGCCGTTCGCTCTGGGTGGCTGGAAGGATGAGTTCAGTGGGCGATAGGCTGTGGCTGCAGCATACCACGCCGCCACTTGCCTCTTAGTTGCTTCCCATTCTTGGTGCTGCTGGTGGGCGTTGTGGGTGGCCCTGCGGTTGGCCTGCAGCTTGAGCTGCTGCAGGCTGGGGCCGTGGGCGGCTCGCTTGGCAGCCTCATCGGCAGCATCGTTGCCACGCACGCCAACGTGGCTGGGAATCCAGTGGAGCCGGACACGCCTGCCTTTAGCTGCCAGGTCCTGCAGGGTGTACAGGATGGTGGTGGTGAGGTGGATGTTGTTCCTGGTGTGGGCGTGCTGCAGCGTTTGCAATCCCGACCGAGAGTCCGTGTGGAGGGCGTGCAGGATTGCTACCAGCTCCGTCTGGAGGATGGAGCAGTGGTCTGATGTCCTCCACGCCTGCATCAAGCCGCTCATGACGAAGGCAGCGCCGGACCTCCCGCTGTCGGGGTCGACGGAGCCGTCGGTGAAATAGACTGCGCTGCCTGGCTCCGTGACCTCAGACATGGCCCTGGGGGCGTGCTGGCGCAGCTCGTTGGTGAGGCAGTTCGCTTTGCTGATGGGCAGCTGTGTGGCGGTGAAGTCGGCGGCGGGACGGGGGGGGGGCTCCCATGGTGGTGGTCGAAAGTAGGGGGGGTTGGGGGTGCCGAGGTCACGCCACAGCCAGTTCCCTGCCTAGTTGAGGGTGTTGGTTGCTAGGCTGACGTTGACGAGCCACCTGTTGTTACACAGGGACTCGATGCCCTGCGTCACGGCCATTCGGAGTCTCCTCTCCGCAACACCCTCCCCGTCGCGCTGGAGCACTATGGCCACCCGACAGGCAACAATGCAATCCACCCTGGCGGTGAGGGGCACCACGCTCTCCTCGCTCTGTATGACACAGGCACTGCACCGACTCGGTGCCCCTAACATGGTCCTCATGGCGGTGTTTTGCACCACCTCCAGGCGCTGTTTCTGCTGCCGGGGTAGCGCTACAAGGACCGGTGCACTGTAGTCCACTAGGGAGCGCACTGCCTGCAGGTAGTAGAGGCGGAGGACGGGGAAGGTTGCACCAGCGCTCGGCCGCGTCATGGCCCTCATCACATTCAGCCGGGCCTGCGTCCGCTCCCTCAGGTGCGTGACATGCTGCGTGAAGGACAGCCGCCTGTCCGCCCACACTCCGAGGTACTGGTAGCAGTCTGTCCAGGCCAGCCCGACTCCTTGGACACGTAGCTTCTGGCCAGCAGGTGTGGAAGTCTTGATGGCCATGGCCTGGGACTTCTCTGCCGAGATCTTGAGCCCCAGCTCTTCGCACTTGGCAGTGATGAGATGCAGCGCTTCTTGCAGCCGCGTCTGGTGACGACGAGGGCAAGGTCGTCGGCGTAGCTGAGGAGGATGGTTCCTTCCCGATAGGGGAGCGCCACCAGCTGTTCCATCAGCACGTTGAAGAGGAACGGGCTGAGGATGCCGCCCTGGGGCGTCCCGTTCTTGAAGGTAAGGTAGGGAGACTTGTGACCCTGGAACTTCACACGGGCTCGGCGCTGGTGAAGATAGTCCTGGAGACAGCCCAGCAGTCTCCCTCGGATGCTCTTCCTCACAAGGGCGTCTAGTATGGCACGGGGTCTAGCCAGCTCGAAAGCCTTCTCGAGGTCAAGGAAGACTACGATGGTTGGTTGGTTGTTGGCGTAAGCTAGGAGGTGATTAGGCAGTCCGCCGTGCTTGCCCACCTGGTGTAGCCGAACACGTGGTGGTGAAGGCTCCCCACGCTCCACTGTAGGCGACTCAGCACCATCCTCTCCGCTGTTTTTCCGGTGCAGCTCAGGAGGGAGATTGACCTGAAGATGGTGGGGTCCTTCGGCTTGGGGATGGGCTGGATGTCGGCGTCCTTCCAGGAGGGCGGCAGACGGCCTGCCAACCATGACGCGTTCAGAAGGGCTAGCAGCGCGGCGTCCCCGGTGGTCCCAGCGTGCGCCAGCATGGAGTACCGCACTCCGTCGGCTCCCACCGCTGTGTCACGCCCACGCTTCGCCCTGGCCAGCTACTCGAAGGTGAAAGGCTGGTCCGTCGCGTGCGGCTGGCCCCACGCCTCCCTGACCTCTTCGTCGCGCTGTTGGCGTAGCTGCTGCAGGACGTAGCGGGTGTGGAGAGGAAGCTGCTCGCTGGAACCCCTCGCTGTGAAGCAGTTCACCAGCCGATCTGCCTCTTGCTGTGGGCGTGGGTAGGCAGCGCCTGAGGCCTTCCTGAAGCACCCCCACAGCTGGCCGAGGGAGGTGTGTTGGCTGAAAGAGGCGCACCACTCCAGCCACTTTGCCTCCCTGGCGCTCAGGGACACATGTCGCGCGCGGGCTACTACGTCCTGCAGGAGCTGCAGGTTGATGGCGGTCGGGCGCTTCTCGTACAGCCTTCTGTGGACGTTGAAGCGGTGATTGTGCTCCCGGACTTCTTTTTTATAAAACCACCGGTCCGGGCGCCAGCGGCGACTTGAGGCTGTCCTGGGCATGGTCGCGTCTGCTGTACTCTTTATGGCCGCCGTAAGGTCCCTCTCCTGCTGGTGCAGGTCCGCAGGAGGCACATACGTAGACCACCATTCGTCCAGGGCGGTTTGGAACTTTGCCCAATCCTCCCTCCTGACGTTCCACCGGGGCGGAGGGAGAGGAGGAGCTGGTGGGGCCACAGTGAGGGTGGTGAGGGTCCCGTAATGGTCGCTGGTGAGGGTAGGGTGAACCTGCCAGGTGGCGCCGGGCTGTAGGTCGCCCGACACCAACGTGAGGTCGAGCTACCCCCTATGGACGCGCGTGGCCTCCCCATTGTTCAGTAGTCAGACGTCGGGGACTTCTTCGAGCAGGTCGGCCAAGTGGCACCCGGTCACGTTAGTGGGCGACACAGAGTGCAGCACGGGGTGGTGTGCGTTGAAGTCGCCCGCTACAAGGAGGCTGGAGTGGGATGCAAGGGAGAGCAGCTCCCCAGCATCCAGCAGATACCGCTGGCTCCTGTATATATTGTATACCGTGAGAGTGAGCGGCCCCAGCTGCAGCTCCAGTGCCTCCACGCCGTCCCCACAGTGCACGGGTGCGTCGATTCTCTTGTGCGGGATGGTGTTCCGTACGAGGGCTGCACAGCCACGCCAATTTCCGTCACCGGCCGGAAGCGAGTGGAGGGTGTAGCCTGCCACACACCACTCAAAGCTGGCCTGCGTGAGCATCTCCTGCAGGAGAACCAGGTCCAGGTCCTCCTCGAAGACGGCTCACAGCACCTGGTGTTTCTTGGGACGGAGGTCCTGCACATTCCACTGGAGCACCCTCAGCGTGGGCGGCGGCGCGTGGGCTGGATGGGTTGGGCTATCACTCCACCGTGGACTGCTCCTCGTCTGGGCGGGCGCGGTGGGCCCGACGCCTGTGTCCCTCCCTCCTCTGTTGTTTGGGGTCCAAGGAGGTTACGGGCTGGGTGGAGCTGTTGGCGGATTTGCCGGTGGGGCGGTTGCTGGTCCCCCCTCTCGCTGTGTGCCCCTCCCTGACCTGACCTGTGCCGGGCTGTTGAGGGGTGGGGGTTGGGTAGGAGGCCCACGCCGGCCTGTTTGGTGCTGGCTCGGGGACAAGGCGTCGGTTGTCTTGTTGATGGGAGGGCCCACGTGGTTGCCCTTGCTGTTGCTGCTGCTGCCTTTGTTGCTGGAGGGGGGGGGGGTCCACGTGGTTCCCTCTGCTGCTGCTCCTGCCGGTGTCCCTATGGCATCCTCCTCATGCGCTCAGGGCACTTCACGTTCCACGCGTGGTGCCTCTTTGTGCAGTAGGGGCATCGTGCCGTGGTGGCCTCGCTGGCCTTGTGGCGACCATGCACTGCTCCGTCGGGTGCGCTTGGCTACACACGCCGCACCTGACGTGGTTTTGGCACGTGGCCTGCAGTTGCCCGAAGCGCTAGCACTTACTTGTAGCACCTCACAGGCTCACCCTGGTATGGGCGTAGGGCGTAGCGGCCCCAGCTGCCCAGGTCCAGCTTGGGGGGCGGCGGCCCTTCGTACACTAGCAAGATCTGCCTCGTGGGGACCTTGTCTCTGTGCGCCCGGAGCCGTGTTGAAGAGAGCACGTGAGGGTGGGCCTCGACAGCCTGGAGGGGGAGATTAGTAAGGTAGCGCTCCAGCACCACCTTGTTCCTCCTCACGCTGGAGTCGAGCAGGATCAATCGATCCCCCTCCTCGGCAAGGCGGCGAAGCAGGGCCTCCGACTCATCGTCCTTCGGGGTGAGGACGTATTCGCTGGTGAAAGTGTGGCGAATGTTTATCTACAGGCCTGGGTGTGCGCTCTCCAGCTCCATCACCATCTGGTAGGCACTGGTGGTGTTCTCCTGGTGCACCAGTTTGAACTTGGGCCGGGTGCCTCGTCGGGAATGAGAGACTGTTACCCAGCCTGCCTCATTCTCCTGCTGGGCCTCCTCGGTCTGGGGGCTCTCGTCGATAACGAGGCGACCGCTTTCATCGCTGGGGGCCTCCTCTGTCTGTGAGAACTCCTGCTCCAGGCTTCGGGCTGTCCTCTTCGGCGTGGAGGTCTTCGCTGGTGACGCTGAAGGAGAGCGGTTCAAAGTCCGTTTCACCGATCTTTCTGGGGTGGCTACTCGCGCCGACCCTTGCGCTGAACAAGTCATTGCGGGCATGGCCACTGCCTGTCGATCACCACGTGTTCGTAGCTTGATCTTCTGTTAGTGTACATCAATCGTCAACTTATATTCCTTATTTTGCTCTCTGAATTGTTTCACAATGTCCCAAATTAGGATTTCGCTTTTGTCTGGGCCAAATTCACCGAATTTAAGCTAACAAAAAAAAAAAATAGCATATCATGGAGCAATAGCACGACACATCTATCCCGCATGGAGTCTAAACGGATACTGCTAAATCTCATAGCTCATCCACAAAAGTAATTAAGTAAATCTATAATAGTAAACACCATCAAGGTTATAATTTAAATATCTCCTAACGTTAAAGAAAAAACACCTTAGTTATATTTTTACAAATTATTGTCATTCTCTCAATCACTTCTTCATTTTTAACAATAACTAAATTATTTTTTCTTTCCATTAAATCAACAAATTTAAAACCATCTTAAAAAGAAAAGAAAAACTGGAATATATTCATTTTGGTTCTGTAATATAAAATCTATTTAAAAGTCTGTATGTAACAATTACAATCCCCTTTCTTCTATATATTTAATATAAATAGGGTTTAATCGACGATTAAAAAGAGAAATTGTGATTTTGAGCATAAAAATGAGAGAAATGGTGGAATTCTCTACCATTAAAGGCATGTCTCTAGATGCTACCATGTCCGATGATTAAACACTGAAAACAGCCATCAATAACTTTAAACTTATAGAAAAAAAATAATATAATGGCTTAGTTTTGGTTCTATTAAGCATAGCTGGGCAGTCCGTACCTTCGCAACTTGAGGAACTGTTATTTGGTTGCGGACTGTTAATTACGGAACTCGTTGCTCAAAAAGTTGCGGATCTAGGGTTGAGGGCCTCTAAAAATTCTGGTCCGCTAACGCTACTTTAAAAATAGAAGAAAAAGACTGCAATCCGCAGGCAAAGCAGCCTTAACAGATTGAAGCGGCTAATCTTAGTAATTGATTACTAATCTATTACAACTAATCTATTGATTAGTTGTACATAAATGTAAAGAAACGTGTATATGTTCGTGCGTAACAGTGAATAGTTCTTGGACTCAAAGTCAACTAGGACGTCATGGTTACGTGACTTACGTCATCGATGACGTGATCCAATGGGCGCTTGGCAGTCTGATAAACAACTGTAGAATGATGAACTACTGTCAGCTGTGTTGTTTCAGTAGTAGAGAATAAAATGGGTTTTGTTATTTGTCTGCGCACAGAGAGAGTCAGTAGTTTCTTGGATTTTTTGTGACGAGTAGAAAATGGGAAAGTGATTGTGCTTCTGACTGAATCACACTTTATAGTTTGCTTTTTTTGCATGCATTTTAATTTTAGTGCATATTGTCATTTAACATTTGTAAGTGACTGATTAAAATTCGTTGCTCATCAGTCAACATGGACAAGTATTTGATCGACAGAAGCGACTGGTTGGTAAAATGGTTAAATTAGTAAAAAGTAATAAGCACATTTATTGTCAAATAATTTTCTATAGATTTTTAACTAAGAAATTTGAAATTGAATTAAATGTTTACCAGTTAACAGAACTTACATTAAAATGATCATAAAGGACGAAGACCAAGACCTCAACCTTGACATCAATTGTATTGCTGGTGCCCACGGCAGTGTGGAGGATGACAGTGAGAGTAAGCAGCAGACCAAGCCTAATGGACCTGAGGCTGAGCCAGAAAGGAGTGATTTTGTGCATTAATAACTTAATATATAACAAGGTTAGTTGTGGTGCTCGGATTATGTAATAGGTAGGCTACTAGCACCAAATTGCAGGATTCAATAGGCGCAGCGAGAAACTCTACAAAATGGACGCGCGGTAGTCTTATTAAATCCTGACAAACTCCACACATATAAAATAATATGTCTAATATGAGGATAAGAAGATGAGATTGTATATATTAATTTTCATATATGAATTTGTATAGAAAATAAGGAATGAAAATATATATCTCAATACAGAGGAGCCAAGGGGTCGTTAGAAGTGCGCGTAGGAACACAAAATATGAACGCGGGAAACGGATATCAGGTCAATAAGAGGAAACGCATAAACAAACAATGCGCGTTTTGGGATAGATTTATCAGAAGACGGGAGTATTTTTGTGAAGCAAGACTATGACTAAAGAAAATTGTAACACAGATTTGTGACAAGTGAATCCTGTAATAGAGATAAAACTATTGGAATATATAGGTAAATCTGACACACACAGATGTTCGGTAGCTCCGCCTTAGTGGTGAAAACTAATGGACCGAACGACGGAGGCTCGTCCCACGGACGAGTCTAGGCCATGCCCTCTATGAAATAAAACTATATATAGTCGAGCAATTCAGTAGGACAAGTCATTAAGAGTTATTAAGACTTTAAGATTTATTCAGTATTAAGACATTAAGATTAATTCGTTCCCATCTTAGTGTTACGGAGCCCGTGTAATTCGCTTAAGTACTGTCGCTCCAGAATTCAATACTTCGCGTTGAGTAGAATGATCTGCTTTTCGCCGGCAAAGTACTTTGTCAAGTGCTTACCCCTTTCCCCTTTAATAGTCCCGTAATAGAATAAAAGTATATTTTTGCTACGTCCTTTCTCAAAGTCCTTCTCTACCTCGATTACGCGAAAACCTTCAGTAAGTCCAACCTAAATCAGAGTAACTGTAAAGAATCATTTAAGGAGTCAGAAACTTAACTCACCTTCACCTTAAATTGGCTACTTATTATTTAGGTAACACCGGATCCTTTTCCTATATAGTAACTACTCAGTAACTGATTTTACCTATATATATATATATATATATATATATATATATATATATATATATATATATATATATATATATATATATATATATATATATATATATAACTGAACTTATTATGTGTTAACATTTATTTTGTTTTTCAAATTTTCAGTCTCTATTATATTGACCTGCCCACCATGACGGCCAAGTGCTAGCGTTGCAACTTGCACAACTCGCAACTGAAGGTGCAGAGGCACATAACTACAACCTGAAGAAACACTCTTAGATAGTAAGCGAAAAAGACAACAAACTAACTACAAATGAATCAAATAATGAAAACATAACTGACGTTACCCAATGGTCATTTGACTCATTTCTCTTTCTTTCCGATGAATGAATTTTTACAATTTAATGAACTTATCTTTAATACTTTATTGTGTATTTAGAGTCACCCAACCATGTACGCTGTCCTCCTGGCCGCCTTAGAGGGTGAGTTAAAGCGCAGAAGGAATCTGTTTGGGACCAGCGCCAGCGCCAGCGACACCGACTGAACCAACACTAAGAAGCTCAAGAAGACCACCATTGATGACTTAATGAAGGAGAGGCTCATCCAGGACAAGGCCTTGGATTTGTACTACAAGTATGTGTTTAATAGACTGTAGCGTATCGCTGTACCGGAATTATAAAAAAAAATCGTTAAATTTAAAAAAAAAAAATAATTTTAAGATTAATTAATGAAAGACACCCGGCCAAGTAAATTAATCTAGTTTTATAAAAATGTTAACATATTTCATTTTTCAGGTTCATCATACATGACGTGATGCCAAGCAGCGTGACGGATTCTGAACACTTCAGAGTGTTCCTCAATTACTTGTGCCCGCAGTTTGTGGTGCGTTCCCGTGCAACCTCAAGATGTTGAACATGAGGAACCTGGCGAAGGAGAAGAAGAAAGAAGGGGTGCCAAACCTGAACAATTGGCGTATTGGAGCTGTTTTTAGCCTTTTATTGAATTTTTTATGTATTGTGATTATATAATTTTAAAGTGATAATTATTATAGAATTATTTAGTCATTTTGTTATTTATTAAAGTAATAGGTAGTTATAAAGTTATTCTGGACTTGAAAACAAAAAATTGGGGAGCAGGCCTAGTTCCGTGACTAGTGCGAACCTCTGAAATCGGTACGGAGGTGCAGAACTACAGTTGCGCAACCTCAAAATGACCAAAGTTGCGGAGGTGCGGGGTGCGTTTCCCATTTCTGCTATTAAAATAAAGATCTATGATTAAAATCAAAACAGTTTACCATAAATTATACCCCCACAAACTTCTATTTTAATGTTTCGAAACTAAATTGTGCCCAATTTTATTGAAGAAATATGTTAAAGAAAATTTATTAAATCTTATTAAATTGCTGATGTATAATAATACAACAATTATAAGATTCATTAAATATGTAAAAAATTGTAAAATAAATTAAAGTAAGCAGAGTATATACATGTAATATCATTCGAATTCATATTGAATATATTAAGCGATCTAATATGTATTAATTTTGTTTATTGAGCGCCCTGAATATGAATTCATTCTTTCGTAGAAGTATTAAAGAAAAATGCCATTAATTACTTTTGTATTAGTGAATAACAATTGTAGGATTCTATAATGGTGTAGGGCTTAGGAATATAAGTTAATGTAACTGATAAATACTGCGGTGTGTGCGGGCCGTTTATTTAAAAAGGGAATAAGAAAGTGCCGCTCCACCTCTAAGAAACGCCCTACTGAGGGCGCGAGAGGCAAGAGCCACCCAGGTGGTCCGCCACACCCCAACAAACCAGCTGCTGGAGGTGCTGAGAACAACACCGCATCCGCGCTGATCGCCGCTCGCGCTCTGCCGGGTGACAGGTGATGAAGACCGACGCCACCCGCTTGCAGCAGACAAGAAACGCGTGGGACGCTCCACCACGTCTTACTGCACGCCAACACTGACGGGCTGCCCGCTTTGTGTAATGTGTGCACTTATACTACATGTATTTATATTATTGTATCATATTATAACTGTATTTGTTTTTTTTATTGGTTTGTTTGTTTTGTTTTATTTTGTTTGTATTATGATCATGTATAAATGTACGCTATTGCACAATAAACCTATACAATCAATCAATGCCTGAAGGTTTCTTTACCTTTGAAGAAATCTCTTATCACTATTACCAAGCCTACAATCAAGAAAGAAGTTAACTTACGCTTTTAGAGTAAGTGCCTCACGTACAAGGCACGCCCAGAAGAATCAAACTGGTAGCCACCAAGGCGAACCTAGAAACTTAATTGGCTACCCCAAGAGTGGTACCAAAACTCAGTAAAAATTCACCATTGGTAACCAAGCCACTCACAAAGAGCCTACGCACCTTACCCCTCTAAGTGTCTCAAAATGGAGATCGCAACATCTGGAGAAGACTTTCCAAGATCCTGATGGAGATTTATTTTACCCATAAAAAATCCTTGATCACCTTTACCCAGCCTTCAATCAAGAACGAAGAAAACCCCACTGCCTATAGTGCTTCACACAAAAGGCACTACCAAAAGAAAGAATCAGTTGTCACGAGAAGAACCAAAATCCCTCCCTAGTGACCGAAAATGAGATCAACTATACTTAGTCTTCCACACCTAGAAACTTGCCTCACAAAAAAATGAAGAGGCAATAACAATCCCGAGTGTTTACTTCCATAACAGGCGACTTGGTGACCACTTTTATATCGAACGCTAGTGATTAAGCAGAAAAATGGATTCACCAACAGAGCAAGAAGCTGCCCACTTTATACACCAAGAGGTGGACCTTGCAATTTTGACCACTTTCATGCTTCCCGTCTTCAATGAAGCAGATGTTACGAAATGGTTCAAAATAGTAAAACCACGATTCCAGATTTCGAGGATAAGTCAGGAAGAGACGAAATTTTATTACAATCTGGCCGCTTTATTTCCCGAGACAGTTGATCGTCTTCCTGTTTCGGTCCTCTCATCGCAGAACTACCCTCTCCCAAGGAAAGAAATAATTGGACTCTAGACTCTTTAAGAAGACAAAACAAAAACTCTTCGAGAAATTAATCCCATCTTCCCTACTTCCGGACGACCATCGATCAATCAAGAAGAGCTGCGAAGGACAGCACTGCAAGATGGAGTTGTTGAGGAAAACGCAAGGCATAAATTTATCCAGTCCTTATCTCCAAACATCACGCTCATCATCATTACGCAGAAGGATTTGACTCTAGCCTAATTAGGAAAACGTGTAGAAGAACTAATGCCATTATTTAAAGCAGTGTTTCAGTGTAAATAATAGTGAAGGGGACGAAAGTGGTGCTACATCATTTCCAAATATAAGTGCTATCAGTGTTAATGATATGTGTAGTAATCATATAAATAGTGTGCAATATACGAAAAGTGTGCCTTGAGTGCTCATTACTGCGTACCATGATGTTAATAGATCAAATTATGTGCCTAATAATTTTAAGTGATAATACAAAATGTGCACCATTAGGACTGCGAACTTTCTGCGATAATCAAAAGCCTGTTGTGTGTCGTGCGCATTCATATTTCGGATCTAATGTAAACTGTGGTACATGTAGCCAAAGCAAGGCGATAACGATAAAATCCAACAATCATCTAAACCATCTTCTCCACCCCCTCATCCCCGCCCTCGAAAAACTAAAACGACATGCCACAGTAAATGCAACGACCGACGTGCCCACTTTACTCACTGTCGCTGAGACACTAAATAAGAATACAAATGAATTTTTAATCGATACTTGTGCTAGTGTATCCATAATCCCATCAAATATTGTGCAATTTTGTGAAATGAGTTACTCAAGCATTAATATTTCAACTGCTAATGTTAGAAGAATGAAAGTGAAGTGTAATTAGATATAAGTATCCATAGTTTGCGTCATTCATTTAGGTGGATGTTTGTAGTTGTGGATATTACGTCGAAATTGTTAAGAACAGATTTACTTGCGCATTTTGATCTTCTGATGTATCCAAAGTGAAGCAATCAAGTCCACACGTGGTATTGTTAATTATTAATAACCTATCGCATCTTCCAAATAATTGCAAGACAGTTTTGCGTAAATACGAATCTATTCTAACAACTGGTAGCACTCCACCAACTTTTGTCCGTCCAAGACCACTTTCAATGGACAAGTTACAAGTTGCCAAAGCAACATTCGAAGCACTATTGAAAAAAGGTTTGGTGCATCCATCAAAGTCGCCATGTGCTTCCCCCATTCATATGGCGCAATAAAACCCCCCAGGAGAGTATAGAGTTGTTGGTGATTTTCACTCCCTGAACGCAATAACAAAACCAGACCGTTATCCTCTGCTTATAATTCAGAGCATGATCAATCATCCCATGGTAAAGTTGTTTGCTCGCGACGAGATTTGGTTCTGCCATATCACCAGATTCCAAAGAACTAACTGGATATAGAGAAAACTGCTGTGTCTACTCCATTTGGGCTCTGGGAATTTGGGAGGTTGTTGTTTGGTATAAAAATGCAAGCTGCACATTTCAACGTGATGTTGTAAATTTATCTCGTGGCTTGGGTTCCGTTATTGTCTATATCGACGACATTCTAATCTTCTCAGAGATTGATTTCTTTGACCACCATGTCTTAACTGCATGAATATGCCTTCCATCGAAGAACTTTACAATGATATGCCCTCACCGACGGATTACAAATGAATACGTCGATTTTTAGGTGTGTTAACCTATAATAGTAGGAGGATGCCTAATTTTGATGCAATATGGGCAATTTACTTCGTGGTTTGGATTCCGATTGTGTCTATATCGACGACATTCTAATCTTCTGAGATAACACAAATGATCACATAAAACATCTCTAATAAAGTCTGCAATATATTGGCGGAGAATAACTTGCGAATTTTGGTGGAAAATTCAAGTTCATAAAGGAAGAAATTGATTTTTTAGGTCACTATGTCTCAGCTGCAGGAATATGCCTTCCATTGAAGAAGTTTATAGAAATCAACGAAATGCCCTAACCGATGGATTACAAAGGAATACGTAGATTTATAGGCATGTCAGGATGTCAGGAGGATGCCTAATTTTGCTACAATTCGAGCTCCTTTGACTGAACTCGAATGACTTCAACCTAAAGCTCGCGAACTAGTTTGGAATGATGATGCAAGGAAAGCGTGTGATGCTGCTAATGAAGCCTTGTCAAATTTAATCAAGCTACATCACCCCTTACCTAATGATTCACCGTATCAATTAGTTACAGACAGATCTCAAATCGTACTGGGTGCTGCTCTCTATCAAAAGGTGAATGGATCTTTATAGTCACTGGCATTTTTTCCATCAATTCAATTTGTAAGCTGACACTATTTACTAAGGGAGTTTACCACCGTGACTGGGCATCACGGTGGTGAGTTTGGGCTTGCCTTGGCTGACGTCCGCCTGATAACCAGCGACATAGCAGCTTGATAGGTGGACTCAAACCAGCAAACTTTAACTATGGTTGCGTATCTAGCTGCGATCCCTTTCAGACACATCATCGAAGGTCAACATGTGTCATTATCTGCAAAGACTGACATACTGCAACGTAAGTGAGAGGCGATATTAGAATATATTAACGGCATACTGTACGTCCTTGGTGAAGACAATGTTTATCTGGGAATGTCAACTCACTACAAATACTCGTTTGACCTCCGTTCTTTGGCAACATCCTTTTGGTCAAAAGTTGATTCCATATTCATCGGTGAATTAGCTAAAATTATGTCACAAATTTATTTTGCACACATTTCCAAAGAACATCAACACACATTGCCGAACTCGTTCGTACTTAAGGACTTACAAAATTGCATTTATGTGCATAGGTGGGTACGATAACGAAAAAATGTATCACGATTACCGATAAATCGATAACGATAACCTTATCGGCGATAATCGATAACTGGCGAGAAATTTATCGCCCGATAAGGTGATAACCGATAAATCTATAAATCCAAAATTATAATACAATATTGATTATTGACTATATATAGCGAAATTTTATAATACAATAGTAAGAATATTTGAATACTGTTTCTTAGTTTCTTACCTAGTGAGGCTCTCCTTCATCTCCTCATAGGTTTTGAGGATCCTCCTCCCAACTCTGAACTACTTATTTCTGCCTCCAAGACACGCGCGACTCGCCCCTGTGCTAAATTGTAAACAAAAGCTGAAATTATCGATTATCGCTAGTTTGGAACAAAAAGTATCGGCGATACCGATGAATTGATAACGCGGAAAAAATATCGTTATCGCGATCAATTATCACAATAATTTATCGTGATAACGCCCACCTATGCTTATGTGTGGGTCCGAGTTGGTCGCGTTAAAAAAATATCCAGAAGCACTTTACGCAGGTCCGTTAGGTGTTGTCGGACATCACGACAAAGTATTCAAATTTGAATTACCTAATGGACGTCATGATACGGTAGCATTAAACAGACTAAAACCAGCGAACTTACCAAATCTATTTAATTAAAGGGAGAAAAGTAACTCACAACCTACAAATAATCAAACAATTATAAATAGACCTAAAAATTTAAGTATTACGGAACAGAATGAAGAGGAATTACCAGATAGCAATAGCAATGGCTACAATAACACAGAATCCGTCCCAAATACACAAAGTAATGGTAGAAACGCGGACACTTATAGTCGTTCAGGTCGATGGTTGCGTATGCGAAAGATCTTTCATACCATCATTTCTAAATTATTACATTTACCTTGTCTCTAAGCTCTGCTTACGTGGCGGGGGGAGAGGGGGGCAGGGAGTTGTGGTGTTCAGAAATCACTAATTAGTAATTTAAAGGTTGAATCCCTGTTCGTACCAGCGAGCGTGTTTTGCCCGTACAAGCATTGTAATATGAAATAAAAGACCAAGAAATCTAAAAAATGAGTACTTTGATGTATTTTATAATATATTATAATAGGTTCACGTCAATCCGTAAAACATTTTACTTAAACGTGTCTGAATGGACAATGTGGTCAAATGACCATTTTTGTTTGTTTTTTCTCTATTCTGATGTGATCTGTGCAAACAGAGCCAATCCTTACCTGGCAACCATCGCAGCTCCTCTTATTTTTGCCAAATACACTCCTAACACACTCCTAGCAAACAACCTAGTTCACTATTCCAAAATTCGGACAATAACAAATCAGTCTCTTTTATAAAACTTCATTTAAACTCTTCTATGAAAAAGATAAAGGGAACTAAATGCATGGCAAGGTGGACATCCATCAATGAAAAGTACATCTTGGGATTTTCTTACCAGGACTGCACAAGATTAATTTTTTTAAACCTTTGTACGTTTAACCCACCTTTGTCTCAGAGCCTAGACTGAATATAATGAGTTATCCTGTTTACATCATACTAAAACCGTTTTCAACGGGATAATATCTATTTCTTCATAGAAAAAGTAAGGAGAAAGAAGAAAAACAGAATAAGAAAACAGAAGAAAGAGAAGTATTAGGAGAAGAGGAAGAACAAGAAAAGAGAACAAAAGGAAACAGAAGAAAAACAAGCAGAAGAAAAGAATAGAGAATAACTGCAGAACTACAGAAAGAAGACTAGCAAAGACCATAGGATTCACTCAAGGCTAACCTAAGAAAGTTTAGAGAAAACTTCTAGCATGTGAACTACAGTGGCGGCAACAAAAAAAGTGACATGTGACAATTCGGGGAAAATGAAACAGAAAAATGTAACTTACATATTTTATTATGAATATTTCATGAAAGTTAATACTTGGTCATGTTGCCCTTGCACTTGATGACCATTCTGAGTCGATTGGGCATTGATTCAGCGAGGTTTGCCAAGTAGGTGGGGTCGATCGTAACCCAGATCTTCTTCAGTGATTCTATCAGGTCCTTGATACTGCCGGATGCTGTCTCTTGAACTTTGGATTTCATCAGATTCCAAGCATTCTCAATAGGATTTAGGTCTGGGGAATTACCAGGCCACTCCAAAACACTAATATTATCATCATTGAAGAACCTTTTTACTAACTGGGACCTGTGAGCAGGGGCACCATCATGCATGAAAAATTCACACCGATGAATTTCCCAAAATGGCAGCATGTGCTGCTTCAAAACTTCGAGATAGTTAGTCCCCCTCATGGTTACATTCTTGGGAAGGAAGTACAGACCTCCTCTGCCCTTGTTTCCACTAAAGGCACCCCACACCATCACACTATCGGGGTGCTTCACAGTTTTCACGGTATATTTTGGGTCATACCGAGACACATTGCTGGGACGACGCACGATCTTTGACTCTCCTCTGACCAGCCTAAAGGTGCTCTCATCACTGAACATCACCTTCTTCCAATGGGCAGCTGTCCAATGTTTATAGGTCTTGCAAAAATTGAGCCTTTTCATCTTCATAGCCTTGGTAAGAAGTGGCTTCTTGGCAGCGCGGCGAGCCGGTAGGCCTAAGTCCTTCTGTAAGCGATGACGGATGGTCCTGAGAGCGACGTTCTGGAGAAGGTCTGGGTGTTTTTTCTTGATTGAAGCGGAGGTTACAGAAGGGTCTGACATCACTTCACGCCTTAGGATATTATCAGTCCTTGGAGATGTCTTCCTAGCTGCACCAGTGCCCTCCTTCCTCTTTGGTATGGTACCTGGTGGCAATAACTCAGCTGCCCGTTTTAGGCGATAAATCGTATTTCTTGAGGTTCCTAAATCTGCTGCTACATCAATAAAAGACTTTCCCTGCTCTAATAGGGTCAAGGCACGGCTTTTCTCTGTCATAGAAAGCTTTTTCCGCCCCATTGTATCCACTTGCACAGAAGTTATAGCACGTCAAATGTAGGCACGAATGCAGGAAATCAGCACGCTGGAGCGTTGTACACCAAAACCTCACTGTACGAGCTCAAACGAGACAGTGAGTTCCAATAAAGCGCAGTTCTGTTGTCTTAGCTCAGGAGAGTCATCCACTCGTGGCATAAGCCCCGCCCCTTTTCATTGGCTTGTTGGCAAGTAAAATCGTGAAAGCGATTTTATGTATCGATTTCTATTGCCAATATTCAATGTCACTTTTTTTGTTGCCGCCACTGTACATCAAAAGATTCACCAAATTAGTATATGTGCATGCAATTTAAAGTTGCGAAAGTTACAGGCTGTTAGTTTTAATATTAGTCGCGACATGCTTATACACACATATCTACATATGTACAAGAGTATAATCATGTTTATAAAGGGTCTTTCAATAAGCTTGCTTGATTTTTAAATGTAAATAGAACAATTTAAATTTGAAAGTACATTTTATGGCATTAAGTGTGGAATATGACGTCGTTCAAATGTCCGCCGCGGCTTCGCTTAGTGGAACGTATTCGGGAGGCCCAATTTTTCATGACTTTGTCGTGTAAATCTGGCTGAATTTGCTGGATGGTGTTCGTTATGTTGACTTTGAGGACATCAACTGTTTACGGATTATTCGCATAGACCTGCGATTTAAGGTAGCCCCAAAGAAAGTAGTCTAATGGCGTTAAATCGCATGATCTCGGTGGACAGTTGACGTCGCCGCCGCGCGAGATGACCCTACCCTGTAATCGCTGGTGCAAAATGTCTATCGTAGCGTGCGTAGTGTGGTACGTAGCGCCGTCCTGTTGGAACCACATGTCGCCAGTATCCATATCAGGCATATAATCCAGTTAAGGCCACAAGAAGTTGCTTATCATCGATCTGTAGGTCTCGCCGTTGACGGTTATGGCAATCCCATCTTCGTTCTCAAAAAAATACGGACCGATGATTCCGTTAGACGAAAATACGCACCAAACAGTGACTTTGTTGGGGTGCAATTGGTGCTGGTGTATCTCATGTGGATTGTTTTCGTCCCAAATCCGACAATTTTGCTTGTTCACAAATCCATTCATCAAAAAATGGGCCTCGACGCTGTGGCGAGGATAGAAATCACGTAATGCGCGGAACGTTTGTCGAAAGCAGCACTGATTTTGATAATAACATTTGATGATTTGCAAACGTTATTCAACGCTATAACCTTCAATCGTGACTTGCCAAGTACTACTGAATAGTTCACAGTGAGGTTGCAGATGTCGCTTTAACAGCATGGCCACTATCGCCTGACAAAGCTCGAGCATCCTTGTTGAAAGACCCTTTATTTTTTATCGCTTTTCTTTTTGTACTAAGTATTGGAATAAGAAAGCACACATATAACATAACACAATTTAACGGATGGCAAAACCTATGAGGGCCTATCATAGTTCAGCCGAGTTAATCAATCGCTCTGCAAAAATCAACCATTATCTCCAAATAATACATCTAGAATACTGTTTCTAAAGTATAACAACTCAAGGATTGTCAAAAGATGAAGTATCCAGCTACAATATATAGGGGGCTTCAGGTAAATCGATGCAAAATGTACACGGAAAAGAAACTAGTTATGACCAAACGAAGGAATATATTTTCCTGAGAATTTACACACAAGTAAAGTAATATATATGGCTGTGAAATCATTCTAAACGGCCAACATCGGCATTCACGATCTTCTCCATGCGGGACCTGAACTGATTGGATGCCTGTAATGATAGTAATGGGGAGTGGTGAGCATAGCTGCCGTACAAGCTTTTTATTTAATGATAGTAATGATTAGTCATATATATTCAAACTGTCCCTTTTTTTATGGGTTTAATCAACTATGTTCATAATACATCTAGAAAAGAAGCAAAACAAAATATTAGAAACATGAATATATATGAACAAATATAAATGAATAAGTGTAACATATAACAGTCACTCCCACCAAAAGGAATTAATTCCTTTTCAAAATTTCAAAATATACAATAGATAAACAAAATTAAAGTAAGGCATCAAAGCGAATTAGAAATCGAAAAGGTTACAAATCTATACGAGGTAAAGGTTTATGAGCGCGTAAAGATCTTCTAGGGCTAGGCAAATGTATTGTCAGATTGTCATAACTATTCACACTGTTATCAGCATTATGAAAATGATCTTCTTGTATTTTGATCATTAATTTTTCTTGCTCATTTCCCAATATCTTCTCGTTGGTTCGAGGAAAGTGGGTACTTGCATTGGGAAACCGGAATGGGAAGCTGGATCGGAAAGGACACCTGGATTTCGTGATTCGGAATCATTAGGTGGAATATTCTTAGGACACGGAGCTAAGTTAGGCAGAGCAACATTGCTCTCTCTCTCATCAGGGAATTTCACACGAGCATGTGTAGAGTTAGTTTTTAATGAGATTAATGACGTCCATAGCTAGTTCGTATTTAATGCGGTTCCCAAACCGTTTGGGTGGGGGGGGGGACTTCTTCATGTTCAATTAGCCTAGAATGTAGGGCTAAACCACTAACTGAACGTCTCTCAAAAGAAAAAAGTTGTTTATGCTGCATGTTATTTGTAGAGGTACAAAGTAGTGAAAGTATGGCATCAGGTAACACGTCCTGCCATGCACTTAATGGCAGACCTCGAGATTCAATAGCCAACTTCACAATATTCCAAATAATGCCATTATAGCGCTCACATTGGCTATTTTCACAGGGGTTGTATGTAGAGGTGTGGCTGCTGTTTACATCAAGAGGTAGTAAAAATTCTGTCTGAATGGATATATGCGGGTAGACCAAATAACAAAAAAAAAATTGTATGATAGTCAATAACTACTTTGGATGAGATATTGCAGCATGTGCAAACGGAAATAGGCTAAACTCATCAACAATTGTAGGGAGATAACACGACAAGTGCAAGGAAACTGGAATCTCCCCTTAAAATCAATTTAATAACGTTGGAAAGGCGCAGTCGTCCGTATCAAAGAAGTATTTTCTGGTTTAAAGAAATGAGGTTTAATTTTAGCACATACGAATGTGGTAATACGGCGGATTTCTTTGATGGAGTAAGGAAAGTTTTTATCACGAACATAATGTATCATTCCTTGGATGCTAGGATGAATGAGATTCTCATGAAGCGATTGTAAATTTGTAATATCCAAAGTGGCGTTACAATACTCCGTGATAGTATATCAGCAAAAACGTTTTCGTTACCCGGGGATGATGAATATCGAAGGAAAATGGAAGTAAATCCATACATCAGCGCACGATCTTATCATTTTTTTTATTTGACCTTTTACCTTAGTATCAACCATGAAGTACACAGCCCTTTGATCAATTGCTACGTCAAAATGTCTCCCAGCCAAAAAAAGTTTCCATTTACGTATGCTCTTTACCATCGCATACACTTCTTTTTCAACGACGTGGTGTATCTTTTCTGATCGGTTCAATGAGCGTGAGAAGAAAGCCACTGGTCGTCCGCACTGGTATAAGGTGGCACCGATTGCATTATCTGATGCATCCATTTCTATGAAAAAAGGGGCGTCTTCATCAGTAACTTTCACTAAAGATTTGGCAATGTCATTCTTTAAAGTTTCAAATGAGAAAAAAGAAATCTGCACCAATCTTCAAGAGGACGTACTTTCTCTGAATAGTTGCGAACCCACCTAGCACCCCAAACAACGCTGCGAAGATTTTTTTTTACTATATGGTACAAGTAATTCTAACAAAAGTTTCATTCGTTCAGGATTGGGTTTCAGATTGCTGTCACAAATTTGGTAACCGAGAATATTAATGCAGGTTACAGAAAACTTAGATTTCTCAGAATTCATGAAGCGCTTTAGATTGCTATCATATTCTTCTTTCGTTCGTTTTTCGCAGACTGTTTTGTCTTCGAGATAGGCATAAGTGTTCTATAGTTTGTTATCGGTTATAAACTGATTCATAAAGCGTCGAAAAACGGAAGCCCCATTCGTAACACCCAAAGGTATGCACCTGAATTGATAAAGACTGTTACTAGCCTGAAAAGAAGTGTAAGGTCGGTCTTCTGAGCATATTTCTATCTAATGATATGCATTGGATAGATCAATAATGGTGAAATAGTGATTCCTAGCGATATTTGCAACTATATCTTCAATCATGGGTAGCGGGTACTCGTCCAAACGGGTGTACTTACTACTCATTTATCGTTCTAGAAATATCTACCACCTTTCGTTTTTTTCTATTTACGTTTGATTTCACTACTATTTGTGCGCGCCAAGAAAAATTACTATGTTCAATAATTCCTTCACGAAGTAGACGTTTAACCTCATTTCCGACGAAATCAGCGTCTTCGGAGCTGTAATGGCGAAACTTGGTAGCAATTTAAGTGCAATCCTAGAATAAGTTTCTAAACAGTTTAACTGCGGGAATCATTAGTTTATTCAGGCCACACACAGTTAAGGATGGTTCTGTGGCCCCATAATTTAAACTAACGCTTTTATGAACTCTTAAATATGGTAAGCAAAGAATAATATCAATACAATTATTTGGAAGTACAATAGCTTCGACATTCTAATAGGTGCGATCATTCATCGAAACGTTAACAATACAGTAACCTTTAAGATTTATTGAGAAAGAAGAAGACGCCATCGAAACAACAGACGATCGTTCATGAAGTGGGGGATGCATAGCTTGTACTACAGCCTCACTTATAAAATTCTCTTAACTTCCACTGTCAATCAGACTATGAAGTAACTGAGGATCTCCGTTCAATTGAACCAGTAGGAAACAGCAAGTCGCTAGTAGCGCATGTGGAATTATGCATGGCAGAAGATAGTGAAACAGGACGTTTAGATTTTGACTTTCAAACTTTTGCAAAATGCCCAAGCTTCCTACATTTCTAAAAAATTACATCGCGAGCTGGCCAAAGTGTTCGGTCATCCTCAGGGTCGCGACGACCTCCACAATTGAAGCATGTTTGCTTCATTTTAAAAATATTTTTGGAAACAGCTGCAGTAAGTGGAAGGCTAACTTCACATTATTCTTCATTAAAAGGTCATATATGTACCAGGAACAGCCGCCACACTAGCAGGTAAATGACCGGGAGTAACTAAGTATGATTCAGATCTCAGTAACGCTTACTTCAATGATCGAGCTTGTTGAGTGGCATCGCTTAATCTAAGCTTTTGATTATCAAGGAGTCGTTCACGAATATTCAAAGACTTTAACCCTCGTATGAAGGAATCCCTGATACTCTCACTACAGTAGACTTCAGCAGTAACATTCTGAAAGTTACAATCCACTATAAGACAATCGAGAGCTTTGAGGTACTGGTCAATCGATTCTTCTGGAAGTTGAATTCAAGTAGAAAGCAAAAATCTAGCAAGCATTTCACTGGGAGCCTTAATATAGGCAGCTTGCAACAATTCGATATCCCTTAAATAATCTGTAGGGGTGCGAAATGTATGAGAGAAATTCCTTCAAACTTGATAATATTAATGACCGAAAAACTTACCAACAAGATAGAACGGAGCTCGCCAGTCGTATGGCATAAACATCGGAAACGAAATCAAGAGGCATCTCGTTCGAAACTCCAGAGTCCAAATAAATTTTATGAAATAATCTCAAGAAAAAAACGAAGATGAAGGACCAACTCAACAAGAATACGGAAACCAAGGAAATTGGAGGAAAATGTTTGAAGGGCCAACTTAAAGAAAAAGGAAATTCAGTCAAAACAAAAAGATACGATAACAACACAATAAATTAAAAAGAAGAAGAAGCAAAAGGAAATCAAAAAGGAAAAGCAATAAAGCACAAAATGAATAAAGATATAAGAAGGGCCAACTCACAGAAAAAAAGGAAACTTAGTCAAGATGAAAAAAATTCGAGGAAGCAACTTGGAGAAAAGAACATTCAAGTGAAAAAGCAAGATGAGTCAAGAATAAATAAAATAAATAAAAGAAAGAAGCCCCTTTCCCCCTAAATCAGCACACTCCTCTATTACATCTCCGACATGAGAACCATTATACAAGTAGAGCACTTGTAACTTGTCTGGATAATTATCAGATATTGTAGAAGGGAAGTAGCAGAATTTTTTATACCAAAGCTTCCATAATTTGCCAGCTGGAGGATTCAAAGTAGGTACATCAAACTTCTCAAGTCGTACGACTTTATCCATAATATTTGATTAAATTGTAATGATAGTAATTAGCATAGGTGGGCGCGATAACCGATAAATCGATTATCGATAAATCCAAAATTATAATACAATATTGATTATTGACTATATATAGCGTTATTTTATAATATAATAGTAACTATATTTGAATATTGTTTCTAAGTTACTTACCTGGTGAGGCTCTCCTTCATCTCCTCATAGGTTTTGAGGGTCCTCCTCACAGCTCGGACCTATATATTTCTACCTCCAAGGCACGCGCGGCTCGCCCCTGTGCTAAACTGGAACCATAAACTGAACTGAAATCATCGATTATCGCTAGTTTGGAACCAAAAGTATCGGCGATACCGATTAATCGATAACGCGGAAAAAATATCGAATAACCCGATATCGTTATCGCGATAACGCCCACCTATGGTAATGAGTAGGGGTTATCATAGCTGCATTACAAGCTTTTTATTGTAATGATACTAATGAGTAGTAAGGTATATTCAAACTGTCCCTTTTTATGGGGTTTGATCAACTATATTCATATTACAACTAGAAAAGAAACAAAACAAAATATTAGTAACAGGAATATATATGAACAAATATAAATGAATAAGTGGTACATATAACAATACATTTATCAATGGATGACATAAACTCTACAATGGCAGCCCTAAGAGATCCTAAAGTGTTATGAGCAGCCTTGATGACATCCTTAAAAACAACGCCCTACACGAAAAAATCTAGAGAATTGCAGTTGGGGGATTTGGGCGTCCACCAGTCTGGAGACCAGTAGTGCCAGACGTTGTTGACAACCACGCCTGTGTTTTCCTTGCCCGTTTTGAGGGGGTGGAATCCTTCTGGAAAACGTAAGGCATTCCCACGGCTACTTGATAGATCCAAGGCTTTTCTACAGTCTCCAAAACTTCAATGTAAACTTTTGCACTCACCTTGAGTCACTGGGGGAGGATGTGATGATAAATAACGTGTGCCTGGCTGCTGACCACGCCGAGAACCATCAGATAGGGGAAAAATTGCTGTGCATAATCGTCGGCTTTTCGTGCTTATTCTTAGCCTTGTCATACTGCCGTTCACTTTGTAAACGAGGTTCGTCGGTAATTTTAAACAAATTCACAATCGCATTCTCACTTTCCCCAGCGCGGAGGACGCCAGTAAGGCGTATCGTTTTTCGATTTCACCTGGCATTTTCAGAAGAAACCTCAAATTTTGTTACACGCATGAAAGCTAAACTGCTACTAAGCGTGTGCAAGAATGAGTAACCTACATTGGTACGGTCATTGTCCCTTAGGTACACTTTCAACTTTGTATTGATTTATCTGAAATCCTTATAACCTTTTTGCACATCCTTTTATCACACCGGTCTTTGAACACATTTAAACTTGGATTACTCACTACCTCCTCATGAAATTTATTCTAGAACTTTAGCTACTGCTCTATTGCTAAATATATATATATATATATATATATATATATATATATATATATATATATATATATATATATATATATATATATATATATGAGGAATTAAACCACATTCTCCGAAGACAATTTAATTCAGAACAGTTTCGGTGTATCTCACACCCTTTTTCAACTGACACTGCGTAGAAAATATATTGAAGTGCATATAAGCATAACACAAGATCTCCTCTTTTTTCCCCAACGCTAATTGTGGCTAATCTGGGAGGGGGGTTAGGCCTAAACATATTGAAGGGCTGACATTTAACTATTTTGTTTATATGCTTTCTTATTACAGGATTGAAAGAAAATTGACCCTCAGATAGATTTAAATTTGGAACTGACGATATCAAGATCGATTCTACGATTCTTCTCTTAACATAGTTAGCCGATTTAAATACCATTTTACTTCCATTGAAATCGATCGTATGATTCTTGTCTCTAACATGGCAAAATATTCCACTGCTTTCGCTGCTCACTCTAATATCTCTTTTGTGTTCGTACAATCTCTTGTCTAGATTTTTCCCCGTTTACCCTATATAAACTTTATGGCAATCGTTGCATGGTATTGCATATACTCCTATGTTATGATGTTCTTTGGGTTTCCAGGCCATCATCAATTGGTTTAAGGAATTATTATATTTAAAGGCTAGATTAATACCCGCTTTTCCAAATATGTCCTTTAAACTATTTAATTTATTATTAAATGGCAATGTTATACATTTGTTGAAGTCGTTAGTGCGGGAAGGCTTATTACCATAGAATGTTTTCCTAGCTGCAAAATGGGCAGACGATATGAACCAATCGGGGTAATACAAATTAGAAAAAATGGTCCTGATAATCACAATTTCTTCATCTAAATAGGAAGGATGACATATTTTGTATGCTCTAAAGAAAAGGTTAGAAATTACCGATTTTTTAACAGTATTATCGTGAAACGAAAAATAATGTATATAGGCATTCGAGTGGGTTGGTTTCCTATACACGTCAAGTTTTAATTCATGGTGATCTTTATTAATGAGGACATCTAAAAAGGGTAATCTATTATCATATTCCCATTCATATTTAAATTTGATGGAGACATGCAAATTATTCAAATTATTAAAAGAGGTATCAAAATCATGGCCATTAGGCCATACAGAAAATACATCGTCAATGTACCTTAACCATATAAAGTTAGGGGGAGAAATTGTGGGAAGGAGTTCAGTCTCAAAATATTCCATGAAGAGACATGCCAATATCGGAGATAAACTATTTCCCATGCTAAAGCCAAATATTTGTCTATAAAACTCATTATTTACTCGAAACACATTGTCAGAGAGACATAATTCAACTAAATCGATAAATTTACTCCTAGAAATGGGAAGTTACAAATTAATTCTAGGCATGATTTCCCGCAGAAGGCCCATGGTTTGGTCAACCGGAACTTTGGTAAACAAAGAGTTTACATCTTCCCATTTCTACGAGTAAATTTATCGATTTAGTTGAATTATGTCTCTCTGACAATGTGTTTCGACTAAATAATGAGTTCTATAGACAAATATTTGGCCTTAGCATGGGAAATAGTTTATCTCCGATATTGGCTTGTCTCTTCATGGAATATTTTGAGACTGAACTCTTTCCCACAATTTCTCCCCCTAACTTTATATGGTTAAGGTACATTGACGATGTATTTTCTGTATGGCCTAATGGCCATGATTTTGTCAAGTTGGTCCGGCACTACCCCCTGGCTGGATGGCTGTGAGTTGCTTGTAGCTATATTAAGAGAAGAGCGTAGGTGAAAAGGTAGGATGACTTTGTAGGAGAGGACACATTGCGTATGATAGAAGAAGTATTGGGAGAAGTCAGAAGGACAGACCTAGTAAATGGGAGCTGGTAGGTTCCGAAGAAAGACAGTGGTGGTGTGTGGTGCAATGTTAGTAGTATCGCTCTTGGGGTGTTACTTGAGATCGACGGATGTGCAGTAGAGGATGCTGCCTGGCTAAGAAAGAAAAGTGATTATAATTATATACATGTAGCAAAATTGGAAGCAATTTTGAAAGGGGGTTAATTCAGCATTGAGATGGGGCTTGAGAGAGATTACCTGATGATAGATTCCGCAACAGTGCATGGATGGATGAAAGTTGCTTTAATAGAGGAGAAAAGTATCAAAACGAAAGGGGCTGCAGAAATGATAATCAAGAGACGCCTGGACATTCTTAAAAATCTGAGTGAGGAGTATGACCTAAGGATAGTAGTCACGCTTGTCCCAACATTGAAGAATAAAACCGATGCATTAACTAGAGTGAAGAAAGGGTGGCCTCGCAACCAAAGAGGAAGATCCCATGAGGAGAGATTCAACCATATGTGCAGCAGTAGTTGACCTGGAAGCGATTCATGATATGCAATCGACCATTGTTTTTAGCCAGGAAGATAGATCCCACAGTAACCAGAAGTGCGGTGCAGCAGGTGATGAGAAGCTCTGAGGTGCCAAACATTTGACCTTGCTCCTGTGGTGTATCATAGAGGAGAGCTTGGAGTACCAGAGAATTGGAAAAGACTAGCTGTAGATATCGCCCACTATAGACAAGTGGCATATCTGCCCATCGTAGATTATGGACCAGGAAGATTAGCTAACTGGAACGAGCTTAAGAGTGAATCTGCTGAGTGTATAACTTCAGTAGTGAACGAATTGTTTTGAGAGAGGAGTCCAGTAGATGAGATTTTTGATAGACAATGTTACGGTTTTCCGGTCAGTCACTGGAAGCGCTTTTCGGCAAGAGGAAGGTTCACCGTTTTTTCAGAGTAGCATATTGACCAGGAGGCAATGTGATAGTAGAGAGGTATCATAGAACGATTAAGGTGATGGCAGAACAAAGTGGTATAAGCCCGTTGGAAGCCGTCTTTTGGTATGACATATCCCCTAGGTCTGACAGAATGAACAATGAGTGCCCCAGAAGTTGGTATTCCTATTCGATTGGAGACATCCTGCAGCAGTGCCACCTAGGGTTGGGAAGGAGAGGTTTCGTCTGTAAGACTGGGGGAGGAAGCTTGGGTGAAACCGGCGCATGCTCGTTGTACATCTCATTGGTAAAGAGGAGTAGTTACAGGAATTAACTATGAGAACAAGGTGTTGATAGATGGTATAAGTGGTATTCAGAAGGCAATTCCTTGTGTTCACAAGGCTATAACTCCAAAAGTGGAAAGCTTTCTTCTTGTTTGATAGGCGGAGTAAATTGGTGATCGGAGATTTCCTTAAAAAGTAAGAGGAATCTTGGAACTGAATTCACATTCTTTATTCGGCGGGAGCTTGGAATCGTCTTAAGATGGTCGTTTCGTGAAAAAAAAAAATCATTTTTAAACGCAGTCCATTTCCCTTTTCACATAACAGCTCGAATACATAAATGCGCCCTTTTAAAAAAAATATATAATAAATTTATATATTCAATCGGTTCCCATGGCATAAAATTGGTTCTCTCAACTTACATTAACATATTTGATCAACTCCTATATAACTATTAAATCTTATAATTGCTATATAATAATAATAATAATAATAATAATAATAATAATAATAATAATAATAATAATAATAATAATAATAATAATAATAATAATAATAATATTAATAATAATAATAATAAGCAAGGATTTAATAAAAAAATTCTTTATATCCAGACAAAAGAATGACTCGCTTCTGTTAGGTCTTGTATTGTGGCCAAAATGTCACCGTTTCTATTATTTAGGCGCTCCAGAACATATCCCGCCTTTTTTTCGTCAATCAAACTCAATTTATAATAAATATATTAAAAATATAAGATTGTAATTATTTCCTGTAGACTTTTACTCTATTTTTATATTTATTAACTCAAAATTACCATATATCACTGTTTCATTTACTTTTAAAGTTCCTTTTAAAATTCTTCAATTAACGGAGAGAAAAGTTTACTAATTTAGTATAGTGATAAAAATAAGGAAGTGATTGAGAAAATGACAATAATTTAGAAACATATAGTAGGCTGTTTCATTTTGACTATAATTCAAAAGTGAAGTATTCACAATTTGTAAACAGTGCTCCCTTCACAACACATCAGTTGTATTCAAATCAGGACGAAAGAATGATCCCCTTTACAGTTCTTGAATAAACAAAAGTTCATATATGACCACTTAATACATTAACTATTAATTGAACATACTAACACATCTCACTCTATTTAATTTAATTATTTTACAATGTTTTACATATTTATTCAATCTTTCAATTGCTGGATCGCTGGATCGTAAGCAATTTAAAGAGTTAATAATTTTGATTTAATATTTTCCTCCTCTAGGATTGGATTCAATTTTAGAGTGTTTTTAAAATATAAAATATAAGTTTTTAGAGATTAATTTACAGTACGTTGTTTGGATTTAATCACTATTATATACCTATTGCTAAAGCAAAAGGGATCAATTGCCTTGTTATAGTAAAATTGTTTCTACTTTAATCGGTATCTCCGTTGGACGGTTGCCAGATGTACAAATTTGTCCTATTTCCAAAAGATCACGAACACATATTCTATTTTATAGTCAATTCAACTCGATTTATATTAAATACATTTAGGAAATAAGATTGAAAGTATTATCTATAGTATTTTACACAAATATTATATATATATATATATATATATATATATATATATATATATATATATATATATATATATATATATATATTAACTCAATATTACTAAATTCCAGTGTTTCCTTTATTTTTAGAGTTCATTTAAAAGGTTCCTTTGTATTAATTGAAAAAATATATATTTAGTTCCTCATGCAACACGTATCTTTGTTAAGTAAAATGAGAAAGATTTAAAATATTTTAACTGGCGTTTAAATTATTAAACATTAGGAAATATTTAATTTTTACTTTGACGGTATTTCTTTGTTTAATTTAAATTAATTACACTTTCGGTCGGGCATTCAAATTCAGGAAGCGATGATTTTAGCTCAGCTAAAATTAGCATGTGCTCTCCTCGTTTATTTAAGGAATCTGGGCAGTAGTCTTTAAGCGTTTGTTGTAGTCTTTGTAGTTTAGATTACTTAAGTGGATGTTTGCCCGCTTTCCAATATCCCACCATGTTAGAATCCAAATCCGGTCCTTTAAAGACTAACCGTCCTATGGCAAAATTTCGTCGTTACATAAAGTTCTTTTGACGACCCTTTACAAAAGTGAGAATAATGAACTTCAGGGACCAGTGCTCTTTTGAGGGCACTCTTCATATTCTCCCCGTTCATTTTTTTTATTTACGGTTCAACTTGTGAACCGATTATAAGATTTTATAAAACTACAAAATGCTCATCTATGAGGTACTTTGGGGTCATATACGATTCTATAACGTTGTTCCAACACCACAATGGTTTGCCAAGACATGTTCTTGATGTGCGTAGAGCGGTCCATCCACACAAAGGTATACGGAGAAATGAGGAGAAAAGAAGAGGAATTTGCAGCACTAAGGATCATATGTCAAGATGCAGAGGAAAGTGAAGAAGAGCCACCACAATCTGAAGATGTTGAAGAAGGGAACGATGCAGACAATGGTGAACAGCGATATCCCCAGAGAGTAAATGGATCCCCTCTCTGGATGGAAGACTATGTTACTTAATTGTCCCTTAATTATGTTTTTTTTTTTGTCATAAGGTTTTAAGTTATTCTTGGTAAAGGTTATTTTTAGTTAGTAATTAATTAATAGATTTAGTTTGGGGAATGAGTGATGATCTTAAGATCAAGGTGGCGTGTAGTTATAGGGAAGCAGACCAAAGAATGTTGTGGTTTGGTAATGCTGGAATGAGCTGTCAGGCCCAGCTGAGAAGAGAAAAGCCACGCCGACTGTTGATAAAACGCGCGTTGGCCGTGAGGTTCTATCGTTATGGCAGATCCTGAGGTTAGCTAGGTGGTCCTGATTTGCTCCAAGGTTGATTAAGGTGTTGGGAAGCAGTGAGGTTTGAGGTTTACAACGCCGATCAGTAGAGTTATTGTTTGAAAAAAGGTTTGTTTACGTTGACGCCGTCGATCGTCTCCCATGCTGCAACTCGAGTTAGTAAGACTGTTTCTTCTGCGTATTGCTACTTTGTATGATCTGGCAACACAAATAGCAAGTGATCATGCCAGATTGGACTATAAATTCATCTTCTGCATAACACCTCAGGAAAAGAAGAGGACAATATGGAACTATGAGCAGGCAGACTATGAAAAAATGAGAGAAGATCTAAGCATTGAATGGGACGAATTGCTTGCGGGCACGTCGACACAAGAAGCCATTGATATACTACAATCAAGAATCATGAAGGCAGTGAGGGATCATATACCAACAAAAAATTCAAAGAGTAAGAACAAAACACTATGGATGAACAAGGATGCCTTCCGCAAAGTTAGGAAAAAGTAACACGCATGGATAAGATATCTGAATACAAAGAGCAAACTTGACTGGGTAGCTTACACAGAAGCTAGAAATTGAACTACACATGCATCAAGGCAGGCCCGTAGGGAATTTGAAAAAAAATTAGCAAAGGAGGACAGGACCAATAACAAAGCCTTTTGGAACTATGTCAACAACCGCAGGAAAACTCGAACTGACGTAGGTGACCTTAAGGATACACATGGTAACTTTGTAAGTGACGATAAGGATAAAGCCGAAACACTAAATGAGCAATACTTTAAGACCTTTACACAAGAGGACAGAAGTAACATTCCAGACCTTGAGCCTAGACCCCTCCAGTATGAGGCACTAAGAACAATAGAAATTACAGAGAGCATGATTTTTAAGCAACTGAATTCACTTCGAACTGATAAATCTCCGGGAAACGACGACTTACACCCTAGAGTTCTCAGAGAAGTAGCAAAGGAAATAACCAAACCTCTGACAGCAATATTCCAATCCAGCATCACCAACTCCGAGCTTCCAGAACAGTGGAGGGAAGCGAACATCACTCCCATTTACAAGAAGGGAAATAAGGATGACCCAGCCAACTATCGCCCAGTATCTCTAGCCTCAATAATATGCAAGATGCTAGAGAGAATTATCTCGGAGGCAATGATACAACATATCAAAGCCAATAATCTTAGATGTGTCCAACAACATGGTTTCTGTACGGGAAAATCCACAGTAACAAATCTCTTAGAAGCGCTGGATATATGGACAGAGGCTCTCAGTCACTGCTTACCAGTGGATATCATTTTCCTGGACTATGCAAAAGCATTTGACACAGTCCCACATGAAAGACTACTTTATAAAGTTAAGTCACTTGGTATCGTCGGTGACCTCCTGCAGTGGCTCCGTGTTTTTTTGACGGAGCGTAGGCAAAGAGTGATAGTAAGTGGTACAGCATCATGTTGGAAACCAGTTACAAGTGGCGTACCACAGGGATCTGTGATGGGCCCCGTTCTCTTTATGATATTTGTCAGTGATATACCTGACAAACTATAAAACTTCATATTGCTCTTTGCAGATGACACAAAAATATATGCAGCTGTCCAAAACTGTGAAGGCAACTCCCATACTAACTGTTTACAGGCAGACTTGAAAATGCTACAAGAATGGTCAGTTAAAATGCAAATGAAGTTCCACCCTGATAAATACAAAGTAATGCACATGGGAAATAGCAACCCCCAGCACAAGTACAAAATGACAAGAGATGATGGAACAGATCACACACTACAGAACACTACGGAAGAGAAGGACCTGGGAGTCCTTATTGATTGCACTCTAAGCTTTAGCAACCACGTCCAAGCTCAAGTCAACAAAGCCAACAAGATAATTGGGGCAATTAAGCATACATTCCAATATCTAGGCAAAGATGCCTTCCTCGCCCTGTACAAGAGTCCTATTCGTCCCCATCTGGAGTATGCATCAGAAATCTGGTCTCCCAAACCTAAAATAGACAGAGATATGGTAGAGAGGGTACAGCGTAGAGCAACACGCATGGTTCACAGTATCTCTCATCTCTCCTATTCGGAGAGACTAAAAGCCCTTAATCTACCTACCCTATACTTTAGAAGACAGAGGTCAGATGTTATGCAACTATATAAGATTTCACATGGACACGACGAACTGCTAATAGGAAACCGCTGTAAGCTGTGCGACAGGTCAATATTTGCTCCGGATCTCTCGACTAACACAAGGGGACACTGCTTTAAGTACCAAGTGCAGAGGCCGTCCGGTCGAAGAGCCAATTTCTTCCCGACAAGAGTCCCTTCAATGTGGAACAAACTCTCAACAGAAACTGTAACCAGCAAAACTGGAAATATCTTCAAGTCAAGATTAGATAAAGAATGGAAAAACCACAAAGACTTACACAGTTATATATTCACATATTGAAAAATCCGCTTTGCATACAACAACTAAAAACAACAGTATGGTCTCATTACCCAAGAGGGTACCTATCGACCGGGATTCAAGGTAAATTCAAGGTAAATATATAGTTCTAATGTCCTTAGTCTGGTTTTCTCATGAATTTACTTTGCAAAACCTTTTATAATGTAACGACTGTACATGGATAAGTTAGTGCAAATGGAGGAATATTAAATATTTGATATTATTTTAGAATAAATGCAAAAATGGAACAAAATAATTTATTTTCAGATAGCACCGATTTTCTTTTTTAAAAAAAAAAAAAATCTGTATTGTTGCAAATTCCCATATTAAAAGATATCCCTGTTTAATCTCTAGTATCATTAGTTAGATTCAATTTTCATTTGTTATTATTTCCTTCATAATGCATTGATATTCCGTCACAATAGTTCTAATTTATTTTTTAGTATTACCTATTTTGCAAGAAAAGTTTATAATGCAATACAGTAATTCCCTTTAAACCAATATAAGCTACGTGATTTTGCTTTTAATTGAAACACAGAAGAAATATTAATTATCATAGGTAATTTAGGTGAAATATCCAGTTATTTACTATTTCAAATTATATTAATATTTTAAAATTAATTCCAACTTTTTATTAACCAATGTGTCCTAGTGTGCAATGCTATAGAGTGGAGATTTAACAAATTTTAGAAATTTCTAATTCGGCTACAACAGATGGCGCTGAGATTACTATTGTTGCTGTTCTTTTTCTAGTCTTTTGATCTGAGAGAGAGAGAGAGAAAGGGAGAGAGAGAAAGAAAGGTGCTAAGTTGAGATCACCTTCGCCCTAGGCTGGACCTGATGACGGGCTAGGGCACTGAATTCCTCTTTGGAAAATCAGATAACTAAGATTAACAAAGCTTTTTTTTTATAAATTAGAACAAGGTGTACTTTTTGAGACTTGTATTCCGTGTGTTTCTCTCAAATACCAAATGTATGAGATTAAAAGATGAGTATTGTGATGGATAATCGCATAGAATCCACAAATAAAGGTAAGGAGGAGGAAGTAAGGAAATTGCAAGAATTGGTGAAAAAACTTGAAATTCAAAATGAAGAACTCAGATCTGAAAGACAGTCTTTGTTATCAAAAAAAGAAACAAATAATTCAGTGGACAAGAATGAAACGGAAAAAGCTGAAAAAGAAACAAACAAAACTGTGCCTTCTCCCGAGAAAGAGAAGGAAAAACCTCAAGAAACCCCTCTTGTGCCATTAGAGATAGATCTAAGATTAAGCTTAACCTTAGAGGAGAATTTTTCGTCTGATGATGAGACCTGGTAAGTACCATTCATTATTCTCTTGATATTAACATGCTTGAGTGTGTGCAAAGAAGGATGACTAAGATGATTCAAATGTTCAGGATCTTACTTTATGGTGAAAGGCTTAGAAGTAAATATTGAATATACAGCCACCAATTTCAAGGAGATTTTATGATTCTATTTTTTCCTGGGTAAACATGTAGATTGGCAGCTCAGCTGAAAAAGTGGATTTTTGGGTAACACTTCAGTTTCGGGGCATATGGTAGGTGGCGCTGTTTATAGGCTACAATTTTGGGCTACAATATATGTCATGATGTCAGACGGTAGCGTCAAATATGAACAATTATTGATTAAAACTCAGGATCATTGCAAGGTTGTCCCACGCAGTGATATCTTCCCCATGAGCAGTCCCCTTGAATTTTCTGTTTTTTATTCCTCCCCCAACAGCTTTTTACTGCCAGAAAAACCTAACCTAATGACAAACAATACTTACTTTGGTAACACTTCAGTTTTGGGGCGCACGGTAGGTGGCGCTGTTTATAGGCTACAATTTTGGGCTAAAATATATGTTTTATCACGTCAGATGTGAACAATTACGGCGTTATATTTTTTTGTGTATGAGTATATAATGGGGGGCTGCGCCCCCAGGTCCCCCTAATTAATTGAAACTCATGATCATCGCAGGGTTGTCCTCCCGCAGTGATATCTCTCCCATGAGCAGTCCCCTTGAATTTACCATTTTTTTTCCCCCAACAGCTTTTTACTGGCAGAAAAACCTAACCTAATAACAAACAATTCTTACTTTTATAGGTTTCTTTCTTAGTTTATGCTCCTCTAGATAATCTAAAAGTTTTTTGCGATTTTACAAAATAAAGCCTAATTCAAATAACAAAGAAGCACATGGAGAGCACAAAAACGCCATAACAAAACAAAACGAAACAAAAACATTTGCAAAATGGGTCCTAATTATAAGCTACAACGTTGCCGGTAAGAAGCTGTTATCATTCGTAGCAAACAAAAAATAATAATTGATATCAAGAAACCTTACCTAACTTAGAAAAAACTATAAACAAGCAGAGGCGCAGGTATTTATTAAATAATACAGACTAAAAGTTACAAATCTCCCCCCCCCAAAAAAATATAACACCGTGATTAGTCACATCTCAAGCTACCGTCTGATGTCATAAGAGATATTTTGTAGCCCAAAATTGTAGCCTACTAACAGTGCCACCTACCTGGGGCCCCAAATCTGAAGTATTACCCTTACTTTTATAGGTTTCTTGATTAGTTTATGTGCCTTTAAATAATCTAAAAGTTTTTCGCAGTCATGCAAAATAAACCCGAATAACGAAGAAGAACAACTAGAGGATGAAAAATCCATAACGAAACAGAAACAAATACTAAGTGGGTTCTATTTATAGCTACGGCATTGCCAGTAAGAAGCTGTTATCATTGACTGTGAAACAAAAAATATGAAAATAAAAAAAACAATAAAAGACATCAAGAAACTTTGCCTAACTTAGAAAAAACTATAAACGAGCAGAGGCGCAGATATTTAGTAAATAATGCAGACTAAAAGTTACAAATCTCCCCCCCCCCCCAAAAAAAAAATATAATGCTGTAATTGGTCACATCTGAAGCTACTGTCTGACATCATACAGGATATATTGTAGCCCAAAATTGTAGCCTACTAACAGCGCCATCTACCGTGCGCCCCAAATCTGAAGTATTACCAATTTTTGTTTGATAATATTTCATTCACCGGGGCCTGAATATTCCTACTCTCAAAAAGTAGTTCGTTTAAACGATCTAGCAAAGTATCTTTAAATGTATAAAAAAAGGTAATAAAAATAGTAAAATGGGGACAAATATATTAACAAATAAAAATGATGCAAAATGAGGATAATAAAAAGATATTAAGTGAAAATCAAAATCAAAATTCGGTAATTGTGTAGAGTATGGCCAGGATCCATAGCCTAGCTTATTTCAGGCTATTTTTGGTTACTTTTTCTGAGATAAAATCAATGAAGTTTATGGCGATTTTTGCTTCTATACTGGGGGCCTGTGCCCCCCTAGACCCCCCTAATCATTGAAACAGGGTTATTGTAGGCACATCCCCACGATGAGCCATCCACAACAACAAGCCAATGCTCAAAATAATCAGTAATACTTACGACAAACGCCTATATGTGAAGTTACTACTGCCATAGGTACCCTATTCACAATGAACCAAAAGACGACCGTGACAATGTTCTCGATTGAGAGGCACAACCTAGCGAAAAAAGTGCCTTTCCGACCCAATGATTTGTATTTACAGGGTTGGCTTTTGCCGTCAGCGCCAATACACAATTTATCGCACCAAAACACCCAATTTTTGTTCATTTTAAGTTCTGCCTTACAATTAGGACACTCGTGTGTAGATTTTAATATCCCATGGGCTTTGAGAAATGCAACGCATTTATCATTGTCAGTTAAAACAGCACCTAAATGGCAAAAATTTAATGAACACACTATGTAGGAAAATGACATTTTGATGAATGGCCTGAAAAAACGTGTGGGTGAGTGTTTAAATACAACTGGTATGGTTGGAAAAGTGTTTATATTTTTTTTACCAAATTTGAGAATTTGTTTCTTGAACTACACATATATAGTAATAAAAACACTAATACTGAATGCATCCTTTTGGAACAATAATCAAAATGAAGGTCGTTTAAAAACCTTTTAAAAAAAATCAAAGAAGAGAAATCAATACTGAAGCAAAAAAGTGAAAGTCATTTTTTAGTCAGAATTAAGAAGTGAGGCTTCGTTAACAACACCGAAATATGGTTCAATCAAGCATTAAACAATGGAAAATTAAGTAGCAAGTAATTAAAAAGACTAAATAATGTCAGGTATAGGATAGGTAAGATATATAGAAAAGAAATAGGGAAAAAAATGTCTAAAATAAAAGAAAAACCTAGTTTTGATCAATATAAAAAGCACAAAAAACCTTCAAACAAATAGAGCTTTCTGGTTGGTCATTGACTAAACTGAATACAGATCTGTGATTGGCCAGTGTGATAGCAGAAAAACACTGAAAAGTAGCCACCAAAATATGCCAGAATCGCATCCGGCCATACTCGCAACATTTACCAAAAATTCAATTCAGTCATTTCTGACGTCAGACCCCATCCCCACTTCCATTATAATTTGCAAAATGATTAAAGGCGCATAAATGATTTGGATAAATCATTCACCTTATGTAAATGGTAGAACATTCTATAAACGATTAGGATTATATACTGGGGGGCTGTGTTCCCCAGACCCCCCTATTGATTGAAACTCAGGATCATCGTAGGGTGGTCCCCCCATTGTGTTTATCCACACATGAGCCGTCCCCTTAAATTTACTTGAAAAACATGGAACATGGATGGAATAGTTTGTCCCATTGTTCGAGCTGCAAATCTACATATTTACCTTTTTCTGAATTAAAATATATGAAAATTTTATATTAATCAATATTAAAGAAAATATAGTAATCTTTAAGAAGAGATGCTCCTTTTCATCTTTTTTGCCTCCATAATGAATTTAAACCCTGGTAATAACATAACATAACATAATTTCACAGATGACAAAAGGCACAAGGGCCTATCAAAGGTCATCCACATCTGTCAAAACCCACACACAAAATCAATCCATAGGATTGTGTCAGATCATGCATCTGCAATATACAATTTGAACTATGCACACAAATGTGTCCAGAATACCCCTCAAAGTTAACCCTCCCTCCCCATATATCATCTAATCTGCATTTTAATACATTCAAGTTTGGACTGTTTACTGTCTCAGGTGGCAAACTATTCCAGTAATCTACCACTCTATTGGTGAAAAAATATTTTTGAAAATCCAACTTGCACCTCTGTTTTTTAATTTTTAAGTCGTGGCCCCTAGTCCTATTACTACCTTCCAACTCAAATAACTTGTTAAAATCCAACTTATCCATCTCAGAACAAATTTTAAATAGCTCAATCATATCTCCCCTCACACATTTTCTTTAAAATGAGAACATATTTAGTACCCTCAGTCTATCTTCATATTCAAGGTGCTTCAGGGAAGGTATTATTTTTGTTGCACTCCTTTGTACTGACTCTAGCAGGTTGATGTCATGTCTAAAATGTGGTGACCATTCTTGTATACAGTACTCTAAATGTGGCCTAACATGCGAGTTGTAGAATTTAAGGATAACCTCTCTACTCTTGTAGCTAACATTCCTGTTAATATATCCTAGCACCCTATTTGCTCTATTTTTTGCCTCAATACACTGCTTTGAAAACTTCAGTGACCTATCTACAACTATGCCTAAGTGCTTCTCATCCTCAACTGAATTCAACCAATGCCTATCCATTTCATAGCTAAATTCCCTATTATCCCTTCCCACATTAAGAACTTTGCATTTTTTAAGGTTAAAAGTCATTTGCCACTTCTGAACCCAAGCTAATAACTTATTTAAGTCACTCTGCACGTTTTTGACTATAGCTGCCAATTTAGTGTCATCAAAAATTGACACTTTGCTATTTACAGCCTCCCCAAGATCATTTATATAAACTATGAATAATAATGGGCCTAGAACGGATCCCTGAGGTACACCACTGATAATGTCCCTCCACTGTGACCTCACCCCATTCAGCACAACTCTCTGTTTCCTGTCTTTCAGCCATTCAGTTATCCAATTGAAAACTTTTCTACATATCCCATGCATTTTTAATTTGTGAACTATTCTCCTATGTGGAACCTTATCAAAAGCTTTGCTAAAATCTAAGTAAATTACATCAACATTCCCTTATCTAATTGTTTAGTAACATAATCCATAAAATCCAGTAAATTTGTTAAACAGGATCTACCTCTTCTAAACCCATGGTGAGCATCATTTATTAACCTACCACACTCTAGATGGTCAGAAATTCCCTTCTTAACTATCTTCTCAAGGATTTTACAAACGATAGGAGTTAAGCTTACTGGCCTAAAGTTATTTGAGTCCTCTACTTCTCTTTTTAAAAATTGCCACTGCATTAGCTAATTTCCAATCATTGGGTATTTCTCCAAACTCTAGTGATCTAGTATATATCTTGACAAGAGCTACTGCAATACTATTTACACCTTCTCTGAGTAACCTATTTGCTCTATTTTTTGCCTCCATACACTGCTTTGAAAACTTCAGTGACCTATCTACTACTACTCCTAAGTCCTTCTCATCTTCAACTGAATTAAGCCAATACCCATCCATCTCATAGCTAAATTCCCTATTATCTCTCACCATGTTAATAACTTTGCATTTATTAAGGTTAAAAGTCATCTGCCACTTCTGAGCCCAAGCTAACAACTTATTTGTCACCCTGCACTTTAAAGCTACCCTCAACCTCTTTGACTACAGCTGCCAATTTAGTGTCATCAGCAAAAATTGACACTGCTATTCACACCTTGCCCAAGATCATTTACATATATTATAAATAATAAAGGGCCTCAAACTGATCCCTGAGGTACACCACTAATAACATTCCTCCACTCTGACCTCACTGTACTGAAGTACAACTCTGTTTCCTATCTTTCAGCCTTCCCAAGATCATTTATATAAACTATAATCTTGAATAGTAATGCATATCTTTTAGGCTACTGAAGACTATAATATTGCTTTGTATCATTGTAATAGTGTCCTAAAAGTAATATTTCGATGGTGGAGAGGGTCTATCACATGTTAGAAATTCACAGACAATATTTGGTAAATTTTCAGAAAGTGACAAGCCTGTATTTTGTGGATAATTCATATTTAGGTTTGCTTAAAACAGGGTTTTTTTAAGAATTTAGACACTGTTTGGTGGGAGGGGGGGGGCAAAAATGTTAATTTAGAAAAAAACATTTGTTAGGATTTAACCAAAAAAAAAACAGGGAGGTCAGGTATATCTTTACTTACCAGTCCATCACAGTCTCGTGACTAAAAGCTAAGTTTTCCATACTATAAGCTACACTTTCTGGTCACACATTGTGCTTCTAGATAGAATACCATGATCTTTAAATAATTTGATTAAATCATCTTGTCCTGTGAACTTTGTTAAAAGTATAGGAATAGCCCGCACAAGTTGATGAATTAGTAGCCATTGTATTAACTGATTTATTTTCAATTATGAGCACACCAGCATCATTGGAAAATACTGAATGCGGATTGGCTTTGGAGCTAGGTGCTATTAACATAACATAATTTTATGGAAGACAAAAGCCATAAGGACTTTTGTGGGTGGATTTTGACAGATGCGGATGACCTTTGATAGGCCCTTGTGGCATTTGTCATCCATGAAATTATGATATGTTAGGTTATCCGCATCTGTCAAAACACACCCACAGTCCCACAAAATGTATCCATAGGATTGTGTCAGATCATGCATCTACAATATACAACTTAAACAATCCATAGGAATGTGTCAAAAACAAAAAGCATCATCAAGACCTGTCAAAATCCAAATCAATCATAATATACGATAATAAAAAACTGCATCCACAGGAATGAGTCAAATAAACCCTTTCCCCCCCAAAAAAAAAAAAATAATAATAATCCTCCCTCCCTATATAATCATCTAATCAGCATTTGAAAATATTCAAGTTTGGACTGTCTACTGTCTCAGGTGGCAAATTATTCCAGTAATCTACCACTCTATTGGTGAAAAAATATTTTTGAAAATCTAACCTGCACCTCAGTTTTTTTAATTTTTAAGTGGTGACCTCTAGTCTTATTACTACCTTCCAACTCAAATAACTTGCTAAAATCCAACTTATCCATCCAGAACAGATTTTAAAAAGCTCAATCATATCTCCCCTCACACATCTTCTTTCATTCTATCTTCATATTCAAGCATAATACCTTCATATTCAAGGTATTATGTTTGTTGCCCTTGTGGTGATCTAAGCTTCATGTAACATATATAATTGCCTAATGGGTTGCACTACATTATTTTGTTTACTTATAACTAATTGTGCTTGTTAACCTGATTAGAATGGGTATGTTTACTTATATTGTTTCTCTTTTATTTTCAGACTGTATTGATGTTTTATTTGTTAAATAAAGCTTTATTATGATCACAACAATTTATTCAACTAACTATCCCTCCAGTGCTGATCCAAAGGCTATACTGGTGCTTTAAATAAATAGTGGTAGCCCTATCATAGGTTCATAAAAATAAAAACAAGCTTTATCTGATCTAAAGATGGATAAATTCCTCAGACCTGAAAGCCTGTATGTATCCCTCAACTCGCCTACTGCTGCACAAGAATGGAATCGTACTTTTTCTGCATTCCTGGAATCCATCGCAAGCCTTAATCCTAACAAGCTGGATACATTGATCCATTTTGTGTCTCCAACCATATATGGTTACATTGCAGAGTGTACTACCTATGATTCAGCTATAATCTTCTCAAAGACTCTATGTCAATCCCCCAAATGAAGTGATCATGAGACATTTATTGGCTACTCGTAGGCAGCATGAAGGGGAGACAATAGATGAGTGCCCTGCAAGAAAAGGCGCTTGTCACAAGTGTAATAAGCAGGGGTACTTTGCTAAGGTGTGCCGATCTACTACATTTTCTACTTCTGCATCCACTCAGTCTTCTAAACTGGCTGTAATATCTGCTTCTTCTCCGAGACTACTACGGCGAGCTACTGTGTATGTTTTGGTTGGTAATAATGAAGCAACCGCTCTTATCGACACAGGGAGCACTGATTCTTTCATCTCACATAGCTATGCCAAGCAGCACAAGTTGAAGGTCATTCCAGCCACTGAAAGTGTATCTATGGTGTCTTCATCTCTCACGTCTCCTGTGAAGGGACACTGCATAGTTGACATCAATTTGAAGGGTGAGTGCTACTACAATACAAGGCTTTCTGTGCTGCCAGACTTGTGCTGTGATGTCATTCTTGGTTAACACTTTATGAGCCAGCACTCTAGTGTTACTGTGAACTTTGGCAGATCCAAGAAAGATCTAAATATCTTCAACCCTGCCACTTGCAGTGTACTGTCTGCTTTGGTGGATACACCTCATCTCTTTTCAAGTCTTGCTCCTCATTGCAAATTCATTGCAACAAAATCTCGGAGGTTTGGAGATGATGATAAAAAAGTTCATAAGTTCTGAAATTAACAAGCTGCTACATGATGGTGTTATTGAGGAGAGCATATCTCTATGGAGGGCGTAAGTTCTTGTTGTGTCAAATGAGCACCACCGAAAAAGTTTAGTTGTTGACTATGGACAGACCATTAATAGATTCACTCTTTGAATGCATATCCTCTTCCAAGAATAGACAACCTTGTCACAGAACTGTCTCATTACAAGTACTATAATTCACTGGACCTGAAAAGTGCTTATCACCATATACCTATACGGGAAGAGGACAAGCCATATACTGCTTTTGAAGCGAATGGCAAGCTATATCAATTTTGAAGAGTGCCATTCATTGTTACGAATGGCGTTGCTTGCTTCCAAAGGACTATTGATAACATCAAGCAACAGGATCTGCATGGAACTTATGCTTATGTGGACAGTATTGTCGTGGCAGGGAAAACCCAGCTGGATCACGATGAGAACTTGGCAAAATTTCAAGAGGCTGCCTGGTTCCACAACCTTACCTTCAACAAGACTAAGTCTGTCATTTAAAAAATAACAATAGATTTTCTTGGTTACACAATAACCCACGGCTCTCTCAAACCAGATTCTCAATGTTTTTATACATTAAAAGAATTACCGATCCCTAAAGACCATATTTCCTTACGCTGTGTTATTGGTATGTTTTTCTATTATTCGCAGTAGGCTTCCCGATTCTCTGACTAATCAAACTTCTTGTTGCCACTGACACTTTTCCTCTGAGCCCGAAGCCCTGAAAGCCATTGATGATCTCAAAGAAGAGATTGGGAAGGCTGTTGTGCACTCAATTGATTAAACTATTCCTTTGGAAGTTGAGACTGGTGCCTCCGATACAGCCATTGAGGCTACTCTGAATCAGGCAGGCCATCCAGTTGCCCTTTTCTCTCGTGCCCTCATACCTACTGAACACAAACACTCTGCAGTAGAAAAGGAGGCATGTGCAATTGTGGAATCTGTAAAGAGGTGGTCTCATTACTTGACAGGATGACGTTTCACCTTAGTTACAGACCAACAGGTTGTCAGCTTTATGTTCTGTATGAATCAGCTTGGAAAAATAAAAAATGATAAAATTCAACGATGGAGGATCAAGTTGGGGTGCTACAATTATGACATTGTGTACCATCCTGGTAAATACAACGTTCCTGCAGACACTTTCTCACATGCTCACTGTGGAGCTACTGTCAATGAGAAATTATCTGAGCTCCATGCTCAACTTTGCCATCCTGGTGCAACAAGACTTGCTCATTTTGTCAGAGTGAGAAATCTTCCTTATTCCATGGAAGATGTGAGGGTGTGCTCTGAATGCCTTCAGTGTGCCCGATTGAAGCCTCGGTTCTACAAACCACACCAAACTTTCCTTATCTAAATCAGATTTTTGCGATATTTGGTATGCATTCTGATCATGGATCCTCGTTTATGGCCAAGGATCTATGTGAATTCTTGCACAATCTAGGCATTGCCACTAGTCGAACAACACCTTATAATCCTCGATGGAATGGGCAGTGTGAGAGGTATAATGCTATAATCTGGAAGCACATAACCCTTGCTCTGGCATCCAAGAACCTTCAAGAATGTCAATGGGAAACAATGGGGGTGTTGCGAAGGCAGATTTTTTCATGTTCTTTAACTTCTATGTTTCCATTTTCTAAGAATATAAAGCTTGAAAATAATTTAAAGTCTTTTTAGTGGATCCATGTTTATTCATTTGTTCTGTGATCAGGATTCAGTAAACTACAGTAAACGCTGTAGAGTGGCTGGCACATGGCTAATAATGATTTCAAGTACCAAAAAGGCCATAGGGCTAAGCTTATTTTAAACTTGCACCTGGCTCACATAAGCCTAGTTAGGCTAGACTTAAAAATAACCTTTGATTCATTTTATTCAACTTTCTATATATGACCATTTTTTTGGTTTTCCAGTATATAACCCATAATTTTGAGAGGGATGATCTTTACATTTTTTTCCCATTGATACTCTTTTAATTCTTTGCAGCATAGGATTCTTTATTTTATTTGATTCTTCTCACTTCAGGTTATTTGATTCACCAAAGGCTGTCCCACAAAATGACTGGCTTCGTAAAGATCTTAATGACCCCTCATTAGTTGTAGTCAAAAAGTCCCTTGTTAAAAAGTTGGATGAAATTACAAGTAAGTGGTTGGATTCAGTTTGAGGTAAAATGTTTTATTCAAGCTCTATTGCTTTGAGTAAAGGTGAAAATAATTATACAATTTATATTTTGATTAGTATTATGAATTGAATATGCCAACAGTTGAAAAGTTAACAAATTGTGTGTAATTTTGTTAAGTTTCAACCATTGGAATAATTTTAGTCATTCTAATATTTTAATGCCAAGTTAAAGGAATCTTGTACAAAATGATATAGATAAATAATTTTAGAAATAGTTGTTAGTACATGAAATAACTTATCAACATTGGTGGTTAATAATACCTTACTTCATTGGGTTATTTAAAAAGTCAATTGGACAAATATTTGGCTGATTTGGGTGGATATGGTTAACTTTGTATTAGATTGACTTATCTTTGTCAGATATTGATATATTTTTCTTGTGGTTTATTGTTGGCTGCCAGGCCAGCTAAATGTCTTGGGATTTCCCATTTGGGGTTATTCATGTGGCATCTTCAGATCCTGGCCATCTAGTCAATGACTTAGTAAGGGATTCCACTCTCGCACCTTCCTCTCTAGAAGCCTTTGGAGAGGGACTGTTTGCTGGGTAACATCAATTCACTTTCACTCTCTATAGTCAAACCAAAGAAATGGGGCAGTCTGTCAGATCAACCAGTGCCTAACACCCTCATCTCTCAGATTTTGCTGAAATTTGGTTTATAGGAAGTTTTGGGGCTCTAAACTCATTTTTAAGATTGCCTAAGAGAAGAGGGTGTTCTAAACTTTTTTGAGTTGCTTGACAATATAAAATCAGCTCCAAATGAAATATCTTACAAGCAATGGGTGACTGTTGACTGTTGTACAATGGTAGACAAAATGGAGCCACTTCATAAATACTTATCATCATTAAGCATGAAAATATCCTGCCTGGTTTGTCATCATTTTGTTTCACAGCAGCAATCACAGTACTTAAAACAGTTGAAAGACACACTACCACCTCAGAGTGAGGCAGTTATATTACGTGATTTCTCTGAAAATTATTCTTTCATTGTCCAAGATGCTGCCCAAGGATTATACTGGGACAATTCACAATGTACAGTTCACCCCTTTTGTCATCTATTATAGATCATCTGCAGACCAGGGACTTAACCATTTTAGTCTGTTTCTTATCTCTATCACTAAAACACAACACTAAATGCATGAGATGGGATTGGGGGAACAGTGAAGAGAGCTACTGATCGTGCCAGTTGGCAGAGAACTATAGAGAGTCAAATTCTTACACCAGAAGGCATGTTTCAGTTTTGTGAAGAAAACTTGAGCAAGACAATTAAATTTTTCTTTGTAACTACATCTGATTCCAAAGATGCAGAATAATGGTTAGCACATAGATTCAAGGACAGTAGGGATATTCTGAGAACTCAGAAATATCATAGATTTGTTCCCATAAACAAGGAAGAACTGATGATGTATCTCATTTCAGGTGGCATTGAAGAAAATAAAAGAATAAGGAAAAGTCATATTACTAATGAACCTACAATGGTTGATAACCTAAAATTTGTCATACCAGGAGAGTATGTTGCTGCATTTATGATGGGCAAGTTTGGTTTGGAATTGTGGAGGAATATTGTGAGGAGTTTGATGATTACACAGTGAACTTTTTACATACATCTGAGTCACCAGGAGCAAGTGCATATCATTATCCATCAAATAAGCACCCAAATACCCTCTCTATACACCTTTCCAAGTTTTTTAAGATTCTCCTGAACAGTGGACTAAGGTGTATTAAGTCTGAGATAATTCTTTGATGGATTGACAAGGATCTGCTTCAACTATAGCTTTCAAAAGTTCATCATCCAGAAGAGTGGGTCTTCCTGATTGATCCTCATCAGAAGGTCAAAATTGCATTCTCTGAATTTCAAAACTATCTCTGGCATTTTAGAAGACTTACTCCTTCAGTCCTTCATCATCAGGCACTCGTAGTCATACTATCCTTCTTTTATACATCAAGATCGTTAGACACATCGAGGATCAATGTTGTTTTCAATCCTTTTTCTCATGTCATGCTGCCCAATACCATTTCTATCCATCAGTCTAGTTGCTTTTCCCATCCATCTCCAACATTGCATTCTATCAATACTCATTTCTTTCTTTTGCTGCTTTGTAATCTCTCTTACTCTCCAATCTGAACCTTCGGGTCCCTGTTTGGGCCCCAAAAGAGTTATGTGGCCAAATTGTACTCTACCACACTTTTCCAATGGGTTAAGACTTGAATTGCATTAATCTCCTTATGAGGGGAAGAAAATGCCAAGAGATCAAAAAGATGTTACAATTTAGAAAAAAGGTTTAACAAAAACCCCAGACAGATGCCTCTTGCAGAGTATGGCTTAATTCACCAAAAGGCTGAGGGTAAACTGGTTGTACAGTGGTCTAGTGGTCCTTGTGAATTCTGGTCAGGCTGGGATTCCTTCTATAAACTTAGAGGACATAGGGATGGTACCTGTCCAATGGATTTTCTTCTTTTGAATCAACTGATTGGGGGGGGGGGGCAAAAGAGACTCTTGGGCTTACCCAAATTTATTTATTTGATGGAGGTAGTCTTTTCACAGTCCGGATTGTCTAAGGAACTTGATTTATTAACATATATCTTTCAGCCAGCTAATTCTTTGTATCCTGTTCTCATAATTATTCAGCACTTAAAAGTTTATTTTATAAAATACTTTTTATAAGAACCCAGCAGCATAAATAACAGCTGGAAAGAAGAAATATAAGATGTTATTTAAACCCTGAAATCTACAACAAAACATTCCACTAAAACAAAAAAAATTGCTTGCTTACCATTTTCCCTTCTAACCTGGTCTAACTAAACCTCTCATTTACTCTTCTTTGGCACAACAAAACAAGGAAAGTAAAGTATAAGACAGACTGAAGCAAAGTAGTCAAAATACATAAAAAGAGTGGCTTCTACTTACCACCATCCTTCATTTATTCACCACAATGTCATGTGTGTTTAACTCCAGCAACGCTCTGGTGGTCATCACCACCCAAAACTAAATACATAAAATATTGCACTGCCCTTACATCTACTCCCATTGCCACCAGGAACTGCACGCAGTTCAGACATTAACAATATGCCTGACACACAAATGTGAAACAACCTGCAATTATCCACCATGTTGGATATCCAAGGAAACCCTCTCTGCTCACCAGAATTCCTCAAGACTGCTGACCTATGACATGGACCTTAGCCATGGGCAAATTCTTAAGAAAATTGAATACTACACCTCTGGATCTTTTTGTTTCAGATTCACCAAAGCACTCTCCACGACACTCCATATACAGTCCAAGCTCTTCGTCCAGCGTGGTATCACCAGAATCTCCCACCTCAACTTCTAGAGGTTTGTTTTTATTTTGGAATCTTGGTGACTCTTCTCATTTTCTGCAACCTTATCTTATCTATTGATGAATGGTACTAATAATGCCCCTCCCCTCCCAATATTTTTTTATCTTCCCAACTAACCATATTTGCCTCTGCAATGATCTTTATGTTGGCTCAATTAATTCTTTGATCTTTTCTTCATCTTCCTTTAATCATTCCTTTCAATTTTTTGTGTACTTGTCATTTTAATGATTAAATCACAGGATTCATGCTTGCAAGGAAGAGGCTAGAATTAGCAGCTTGGATCTGAATTAGGGATCTACCAGATTGTGATTTGTCTGGATATCTGGCTGATTGAATATTTATATAATTATGCCCATTTGTATACCGTGAGGTCCCTACTTGCTGCAGGTGCCGAAAGCTTGCTGGCTATGGCAAGTATTAGATAGGGGGTATGCTGGCTATGGCAAGTATTAGATAGGGGGTATGCTGGCACCATCCATTATGGTCAAAGTTCCAGGACAATTTCACCTAAATGGCTGACCGGGTTGACAAACCCAATCAACGCTGGACTGGGACCAATTTTATGTGTAAGTGATCATATTCTCAAATTTATGATTCTATGGAGATGTTTCTCTTAACCTCGGTAATCGTAACTACTTTCCATGAGGCCCCTTTTTTAATTTTTTCAATCTAATCATGGTAACAAGTTTAAGCGAGAGTGGGAAAGTGCATGGAAATCCGCCTCCTCCTCCTGCCTAGGTGTCAGGGAGGATGGGGGAAATGGAGGCATCCTTTTTCACCAAAGAATTGACTGATCGAGAGTACCACCAATGGGATCTGTGATGCCTTGGAGAAGATGGCCAAACGGAGGCCCCCCTAAGATGGACAGGGTCCCAGAGTTGACCCAGCCCCAGACAGCAGAATCTTTCATGGGGTTGCACCCGCCCATGTGCAAGCTTCTTCTCAGATAGCTCGGGACCCCAAAGACTCACAGGGAGAGGAGGGACCTCCTTCCCTGGCTGGTGCCCCTCTATCTCAGAGAAAGATCTTGCTGAAGATGGCCAATCCAGACTAGGGGCTCTTTGTGGTGTTTGAAAGAAGCATGTTCCCAGTCTGACCCCAGCTTAGCCTCTTCTTCCTTCAAAACACTTGTTTCCCCCCAGTTTCCTGGCTTTTCATAGAACCTCTCCCACAACTTTCTCTGGTCAGCCTCTAATTTCACAGGGTAGATGCTGACCTTCTGAACCAACCGTCCCGGATCGGGGCTGAGGGGGGGAGGGACAATGTTCTCTAACCCCTGAGCTCCGGTTTGGGATGGTGGGTTTTTAAAAACCTGCTTTATCCCCACCCATACCTTCCTCACATCCCCTTTCCTTCTCACTTCATCTATCTTTGTTTTTACGCTGTGCCCAAGGTGGAGCCGCCAAGTTGAAGGGTGCCAGGTCACCAGGTGGGAGGGGTGGCCTTAAATGGCGGCACCCCTTGCAGAGCGAGCTACTGTGAGGGGGTGATGAGCATTTGCTTCCCTCAATTTCCCCCTGTCCATCATTGGAGCCACCCTTGGGCAGCCCTACATAAAATGGAGGTCCCCCCTCCCCTGTGCTTGTGCAGGGGACCCTCCAATTTTCTCTAACCAGAGAGGTGGCTTACTCCTCTCCTTCGCCTTCGGGTGTAGGGGACTCCCCCTCACCCCCTTGTCTGGAGGTGCCTTCGGGCACCTCCCTCTTTCCAGCAGCAGTCCCTCCTTTTCTTTCCAAGGGGACTGCCAAGAAAGCCAGCAAGCAGCCCATAGCCGACTGCTCCCCATTGAAGCATCTCGGTAGGGCAAATCCTCCCTTAGGGGGGAGAGGGAAGCAAGGCTCCTTTGGTTGCTTTCCACAAAAGATCTGCTGGCTAGATTTTAAACCTAGCGGGGGGCAAGGCCTGTGCCTCCCCAGACATGACTAATGACGCTGCTGCCAATACGACCTGTGATGTCCTGGGGGAGGGGGGCAACTGGAGGCCTCCCCCTGAGATAGACATGGTCCTTGAGTCAACCCAGCCTCTGATGGTATGGCCTTCCATGGGAGCAAATCTGGGCTCGGCACCAAGCACCAAACTCAGGTCAGCCCCTATGCAAGGTCCTCCTCAAACGGTTAGGATTTCCAAGGCAGTACAAGGAAGGTAGGGATCTCCCCCGACTGGTGCCCCTGCAACTTCCAGGACCGCGGAGGTGCTATTACTGTCACCGCTATGGCCATACAAATCGCTCATGTAGATGTGCAAGTCGGGGTCACCCGAAGTATGTGTAAATTGCTCGAAGGCTGCACATGATAAGTCCAAATCGTGTGTGACCAAGTGTGTCAATTGCGGAGAGCTGCACCCCACTTCTTTGAAGCAATATGGTGCATATCTCCTTGAGAAAGAAATCCTGGCCGTTCAGGCCCAGGATCGACTCTCATTCACCGAGGCTAAGGACTTGGTCCCTGCGTGCCTGGCTCTGCCTGAGACGTCTTATGCCTCAATGGTTAGAAATACCCTCTGTTTCTGGCCCATCCAGGCCAACTAGCATGGTTGTTTCTGCCCCCATTCGGAGCCCTTCTGCGGGGTCTACTGAACCTGGGCACTCCCCTGGTAAAGCTGGCAGCACAAAGGGTTCACACCCAGCCCCGGCTAAAACCAGGGCTCCCCGGCCCCTTTCCCCAGCCCCTTTCCCCAGCATGACCGTTTCCTGTAAGGCAAAACGGCCATGCACATCCACCGAGTCGTTAGACTCACAGGAGGCAACACCCCTGAAGTTGGTCGCCAGGCCA